>OZ010678.1:41703958-41906458 GCA_963932185.1 Troglohyphantes excavatus
TGTATACGTATGTTTTTTTAGAGTAAATAATAAATACCATAAAACCCAATAACAGTTCTAAAAGATTTCTGATTAATATACAGTGAAATGAGTTCCATATTCAGAAACTGCTACAACTATAAAATTTAAAAGATCTTGAAGCCACATTGATTTCAACACTAAAATCATTTTGCATACTTTAAGCTTCCATCGCTTCCCCCGTCCAAATTGCTTTCAAAATGTATTTTCATATCGATGTCTTATTCACATTTTGATTTGTGGCGTTCTTATAAAACACCCCAAAAAAAGAATATGCAAAATGTAACAGTAGGAACAGCCCGGAAACGTAAGGGGTGAGATATATTAAAAAAAAACTTTCCTCAGCTATTGAAATATTCATTCCTTTTTCCTTTCATCTTTAGGCTCCGCCGTTGAAACTTATTTGGAGGTTTCTTTGTTTCATATGCGATATACGAAGACATTGTTCCATATTCGACTTTTGCATTTTCTTCTGTTTCCGCCATTTTATTTGTTTTTTTTGCTTTGTGGGGGTGTTATTTGTTTTTTGGAACCCCGAGATGTTGCTTTGAATTTTGGATTGAATCCTCGTACGGGATCGTTCGGTGTCTTTGCTTTCGGATTATTCTGTTGTCCTTAGATATTTTTTTTGTGTGGAGGGTATTAATATCGGTTTTTGTTTTATGTTTGAAATTAAAAGGGGATTGTGGGCGGTGCGAATAGAGAAGAATTTTCATGTTTTTATATTTTATTCTGGTGAGTTCACAATATTTGAATACTATAAATATTGTTATCTATGCTGTGGAAGAAAGCTTTGCAAGTAATTTCCAGATGTATTGATTTAAGATAATATTGGACTTTTAAGTGCCCTCTGTTGTATTAAGGGACCAAATTACGAAAAAAAAATTTCCCTTCATAAAACGATGCTATACTTACTTAAGAAGGTGTGTACAAAATTTCAAAACAGTAAAAGAAATAAAACATGTTTTTTTAGATGTTTATATACCGTTTATCAGTATTTTACATACTTTTCGTCTGCAACAATCGTCATTTATTCAAAATATTTCTTTTTAAATTTTGGTCATATTTAAAATTCTAAGACTTTGTAAATAATTAACTTATAACTACAACTGTTAATAGTTTTTAAAGCTCTAATATTTGTTTTATAAAAGGTATGAGTAGCTTTTTAAAATTAAGTTATAATTTTTTTTTTACAAATTATTAAACTGTGAATTTAAAATAAAATAAGTTTTTGAAGACAATTAGAACACAAATCTGCAAGAGTCTATTCATACGTATGTAGTACGTACTTTGACGTTATTTAATCAATTATAATTTTTTTTAAACATTAAAAATTATAAGAGAAGTAGTGTGTTTTAAAAAAGTCTATTTAAGCTTAAAAAACGGAAAAAAATAACAAAAATAAGTTTTAAAAATACATTTTTGTTTTTGATTATTGTTCAGAAAAAGATGTGCTAAAAATATAAAAAAAATGGTATTTCTGGATTCATTAATAAACAAATTAGGAGTAGGTGCTAGGGTCTCCCTTAAGATAATATAGGGTTTTTTGGTGTCCTCTTATTTTATAGAACTTCAATCTTATACATTTTACTTTTTTTAATTTTTCAGATATCATTACAATTTCTTCTTATGTATGTGTGCAAAGCATATTAACATGATTAAACATTAAAAAACTACAATTTTTCTTTTTAAAAATAAAAATTTACAAAGAAGTTACCTTTCTTATTTTTTTTCATCTAAGTCAAGATAATATTTTATTAACTCTCTGACGGATAAGCAGAATCTCGAATTTGTAGATTTGTTTTCCCTGAAATAAGTTTAATTTATATTTCCCACACATTCCCCTTTTCATAAAAGTATATTTTTTTATTTATACCAATAGAGAAGGTTTTCAAAAATGTTCCTAATACTTTACATTTGAAATATTTTATATTTTTACATTTGTCTTCTGCCATGCTGACAATACCAAACTATCCTATCCTCTTGGTCAATTCACCACAGTTTTCCAAGCTGAGGTCTACGCTATCCTTATGTGTTGTAGAATATGCATAGACAGAAACTATCGTGGCAAACATATTTATATATGTTCAGATAGCCTGGCTGTTCAGAAACCTAACTTCACCTCACTACTGGTTTGGGATTGTTATTCTAACCTATGTAAACTGGTTTTGAATAATAAAGTCTCCCTATTTTGGGTTCCTGGACACTCGGGCATTCCGGGTAATGAAATGGCAGATGAATTAGCCAGACTAGGCTCTTGTTCCCCTTTTATTGGTCCTGAGCCGGCATTAGGTATCTCTAATGAAGTCATCAGAGGTACTGTCTTCTCTATTTTTAGGAATTTACAGTACGAGGACTGGCGCAGCGCATCAGACCAGAGACAAGCTAGAGAACTAAATAGTGGATGTCCTAGCTCTCGTCATAAGGAGCTGTTAAAGCTCCATCGCTCTGGTATTCGTAGGGCTATTGGATTACTAACTGGGAACTGTACTCTCAGAAGGCATCTAACTATTATGAGGGTCAAGGATGACCCTTTGTGTAGGGGGTGTAGGAATAATGAAGAAACTGCTGTTCATATTCTCTGTGAATGTGACTTCTACTCCGCCCATAGGTTCGAGCACTTGGGACGTCACTTACTTGAGCCTTGGGAACTCCAGGATATTCCTGTTCGATCATTGCTGAATTTTGCTTCAGCTACGGATCTCTTTTCTTAAGTGATCAAGGATTTATTCCAGGGGATAGTACAATAGACCTCCGGTCGCAGTGCTTGCTCCAATTTGGAGCCCCCATCTTTAAGTCATTAAGTCATTACTATTGAAAATTAATTCAAAAAAGAGATTTTTTTTTATCGACTATTATGTGCAATACTGGAAAAACAGGGCGTACTTGAACGGATATACATGTTTGTAACCGTCAGGTAGTTAAAAAACTACATTTCATGAATTTAATAAACAATAGAATGGGTTTAAAAAACTGTGTTTACAGATTTTTGTTATTGACACAAGAATGTGTGAAAAATATTAGAAAAAAATCACTCATTTCACTGGTCAAATTATTATTTTTTAAAATACTATGAAACATTTAATCTATATAATGGGAATCCCAAACGATAAATTAAAGTGAAATGTTAGAAAATACACCGTAACAAATTTGAAGCAGTTTCTTAACATAGATCTGGACTTATATAAATTTAAATTTGATCAAACATGAAAAAAGTTATCACAGAGAAATATGAGTCACAAACTATTAAGAGAGGTTTAACTACGCATAATAAACCAGTTTATTACTATACTTGAAATTTCTGGTTTTCTGATACTATAGCTTGTTTAAAATATAAGCCAACATTACTTGGCAAAGCCTTTTTTTTAATTAAAATAAATTATTGTTGGCTGTTTTAATATGGTGACACTTTTTTTTTTGTTGAAAAAACATACTCAGCTAAAAACTTTTAAATTTTATATGAAATCAATTGGCATATACTAATCACAGTAATATTTTAACAATTTGTACTGAAAAACAAATTAAGGGAATATTGCAGTAGCAAATCTTCAAAAATTCGTATTTTCAGTTTACAGGATTTACAATGTCATTATCAAAAGTTTAATACTAAGTTTTTTAAAAACATCCACATATTAAGTTATATAGTATTTAAAATTAAAATTTAAACAGAAGTGGGCGCCCTTTTTAAAAGCAGTCGATACTTGAAAATTTTAAAATTTAATTGCTTAAAATATAGCCAATATTTCGTGTACTCACTGATCCTAAATTGTTGAGAAATATTTAAAAGGAAATACCAAAAAATCAATTTAGTGATTTTACGTTTTTTTTTAATGGTTTTTTTCATCTTTTGGTACACATTCTTCAAAAAGTATATTTCCAATCAAAACGAAATTTTATATATCACTAGTTTAATATAAAATATACGTGAGAAACCTAAATTTTAGTTGTTTCATTCAAATAAAAAATATATTGTCTGAAATATGAGTAAAAAAAAATAAACAAAAATTCTCTATTTTCAAAAAAAAAAAGTACGATCATTTTTTTCTAGTTCAAAATCAAAAATAAAATGAGGTTCAGTAATTTAATTACAAAGTATTCTAGATAAAAATAAAATGGGTGATTTATATTGAAATCTGTTTTAAAAAAGTCTACCTTACGAATTTATTAACTTAAAATATCCTACAGTCATAAAATTACTGTTTCTATAAAAGTATACAAAATGCAGAAATCTATACAATATTTTATATTAATTGAATAATCCGTATTGTAGTTGCACTGATTTTTATAAGCACAATAAAATAGACATTTTTTGTTCATCACAAACTACACGGTCCCCTCAAACCCATATTCTCCATAGAAAGTTTCAATAGCCCACTGTGCAGCTCTAGTGCGACGTTAATTAAAAAAACCAAACCACAGAAAGTTCTTCGAGACTTACAATAACGAAAGTTTTCCTTATTTAATTCATACAAATTGCTTAATACTCCCCAAAAGCGTTAAATCGTAACCACCATAGACCATTAAATAGCTGAATCACGGTATTCTGGGATTTATAAGCAATCCTTAATAGTTAGCATGAATAAATCAGTATAGTTAGCCTGCAGGAATTTCTGCAAACAGTTAAGGACGCTCAGGAGATTTACCAATAAGAATAGGTATGAAAGGATTGGAATAAAACTCGTTTGTTGAATTGTACCCTCATGGTTATAATATATGCATGGGTTATTATGTTAGAAATATATAATAAACTATACTTTAAAATGGATTATTTATTTGGAGTTGTTAAGGGATATAAATGTAATGGAAGTATTTCATAATTAGCAACCAAAATAAGTAGTGGAATATATTATATAATTTGTTGTTATTTTTATTTGTTTCTAAATAAATGCTTTCATTTTTAAGTTACGACTTTTAAATTACGACGCAGCTGTTATTGTTAAATCAAAAATGTAATTTTGACGCGTACCGTCTTTGTCGTAGATAACGCTGAAGTTAATTTTGGTTCTGTACAATTTTTGAATGCAATTTGTGAATACAAAATTTAAATATAATTTATGAATTCAAAATTTGAATGTAGTTTATGAATAAAAAATTTGAATGTTATTTATGAATAAAAAATGTGAATGTTATAATTTGAACGCAATTTATGAATGCAAATTTTATTTCAATTTATGAATGCAAAATTTGAATGAAATTTATAAGTACAAAATTTGAATGCAATTTGTATATACAAAATTTGAATGCAATTTATAAATGAATTCAAAATTTTAATGCAATTTATGAACACACAATTTGAATGCAGTTTATAAATTCAATATTTTGAATGTGATTTATGAATAAAAAACATTTGAAAGCAATTTACGAATGCAAATTTGAGTGCAAAATTTGAATGCAATTTATATATACAAAATTCAAATGCAATTTATAATTGCAAATTTGAATAAAAAATTTGAATGCAATTTATAAATGCAAATTTGAGTAAAAAAATTAAATGCAAAATTGCTTTATGACTAATGGATATCACGGAATCAATGATCCAATCAGTGATCCAATCACATAACTATCTGAAAAAGCTCGTGCGCCTTTATCAAATAGGCCTAAAGCTAAGCGACTTGTTTAAAATATAAGCGAAGTTTCCGGGCAAAAATAACATTTTACTATGCCGATACAGCTAAATGTGATACATCCTAACAATAATCGCCATGTATATTCAGAGAGAGAATACCATATATATTTATAATAATTAACTTAATTTTAGGAACGCACTAAATCGGGTTAACTTCAAAAATCTTCAATGAAACCTTCCTTTACACCTAAAATTACACAACACAATCTCGCAATACTCATTCCAACGCTTCGAATTAAGGTTTACATTCAACCCAATCAGATCAACCGTTACACATCTGTATCATAACACACCATACCCTCAGGCCATATTAACAGTAATAAGTATGCGATACAACTCAGAAACACCTCCTCTACGAATCACCTATGCTCTAATATTTGACTTACCGAACTAACCAAATTAGCCAAGACATATAGAGGAGCCAAATATCAATATTCACAAGGACTACATCGGACTGTGATTGGTGTTTTAACACACACTGCGCTAAACGCTCGCCAAGTTATGATTCTCGGGATCCCCCACGGCGATATTTAGAGCTGAATCTGAATCTTAATGATGCCAAGTTGTCCGGTGAATGTTCATCGTGTTAATTGAAGTAGGAAATGGAATTTAGGATTGGGATTCTGTGGATATGTTCGTTAGGTGGGTATTTCTTTATGCTTTATTGGAGGGTTAATTTGACTATGAATATTTAGGGTCGGTGTTGCTGTCGGATTTTGTATGTTGTGTAATAGTTTATTTGGAAATTGAATTTGATTAAGGTCCGTTCTACACGAACGTGATAAACGTTCGCGAGATTTTGTGGATGGATGTCCGATTGGTGGATACAAACCACGTGGTTTGTATAATGCAATCACAGATCCATCAGCAAAAGCTTGCGTGTATCACAACCGTGAAAACATTGTACATTGTCATGAAAACATAGTGCGAGTTATTTCATAGTTACTGTACTTATTTTTGAACGGTATGGGACGAGTTGAGAACTCTCTTTAGTTCATAATCTCGTCCAAGTTTGGCGGCAAGTTTATTTTTACTAATACTTCAGGGAGGATATTTGTTTTTCAAGTAACAGTAGGTCGGAAAGTATTGTTCACATTTATAATTTGTGTCACCAAGAATGTGTTTCAGAAAAGTCGCCAAGGGTGACCGTTCAATGCATGTTAACCATTTTTTCTTGGTGACCCGCAGACTCTCTAATATCCTGCCTGTGGGTCCCTTAGGGTCCGCGGACTACCTTTTATCACTGGTACAGAGGGCGGTAAGCCGCGGTAACCAAGTTGGCAATTTATCCACTCCACCCTTTGAATTTTGTACCGCGCGGTACCCAAATGTATTCACGTTTGGTTGCAAGCATATTTTCACTAAATCACTGTCGCCAAGTACGTGTTAGCGTTACGAATATCGCTTTTCCAGAAAAGTCGCCAAGAGTGACCGTGCAATGCATGTTAAAAAATTTTTCTTTGTGACCTGCTTTAATATCGAGAGCCCCGGGTCCTCGGAGGTCCACGAACCACCTTTTTGGAATCACTGGTGTAGAGAAAGGTAAGCCGCGGCAACCAGTTAGACAATTTATCCACTTTATGTATTCATGAACCAAATCTTACGGTACAGTGAGTCTTATACCTACTGGATGTTTTTAATACATTAAAATTATAATTATTAAAAATACATTTAATTAAATGTAGAAATACCTCTAAAGACTGCAACGTAAACATTTCTTAACTTACACCAAGGTATTTTATTGACACATAAAAACCGACCCCCCAGATCGCCATTTCTCTTTCCCCAAAGGAATTTCCCTTCATGGACTGGGCAATCTTTAATCCACTGTTTGTTATTATGATTCTTTCTATTAAATAAAGTACTTTCGGCTTTCATTGAAGATTTTATGGGGCAGTGGCTTCACTTCACTTATCTTTTATGGCTGATCGAACGATTTTTTTGTCGGTTGGTGTTCTTTTTTTGCTGGTATGGAACATGTTCTAGGAGTTCATTGCTTTAAAGAGATGGGAACATAGTTCGTGGATGATGGAAGATCGCTTCTGGACATTTCGTTTTTGTTTTTAGGGGTTTGAAATTGTCTTGTAATTGCAATTTCTTAAGTTTTTAGAGCGGTTTATCTTAGTTTGTGGTAGAGTAATTGGTGTTTTTGTTGCTGAGTTTTATCTGTGTCATGTTTTCTTTTATTAATCGTATTAAGTGATAAAATAACCTGTTTTAAAAGAAAAAGGAAAACTGACTTTTAGAAAAAAGCGCTAAAAAAGAGAATATATGTATTTTTATAAATTTTATGCACAATTTGAAAAATTTAATTACTTCATATAAATTTTATATTTAATACATTATTTTGTAATCGGCGGCTAAATTTACGTATGATTTTTGTAAATTGGCACTAACTTTAAAAAGTTGTAATAACTGTAAAATTGATATTGATATGAAATAATTAAAAATTTTCAACTTGTTCGTAAAATTAAAAATTATTTTTTACTTTTAGCGCTTTTTTCTTAAAGTAGGCTTCCCCTTTTTTTTTAAAGATAATTTTCTTTTTTCTTTTTTAGTTTTTAATTTTGCAAGGGGCTTCGCTCCTTGCTATTATTCACCAAGAAATTCAAGTTCTTGCTCACATTTTTCCACTTCTCGGATCCTGTTTGTCTCGGATTGTCTCTAATGTGTATATTGTAAAGCAATATTTATCCATGCTGGGATTTATCCATATTTATCCTTTTATCCATATCCGGGTGAACTAAATGACGTTGTGCAATCTTGCTGTACAATCATCACTAAAATTATTTTAAAATCGGAGAAATTGTTTAAAAATAAGTCTGGTTAATCGATATTTCCGGATATATAACAGCCAGATAACCAATTAAAAAAATGCAAATTTTTCCGGATTATCTATTTAACTAAAAATTGATTTTTGAAATCGGACAATATTTTTTTTAAAACGGTCCGGTTTATTGAAAAATCCAGGTAGTTAAATGCCGGATAACCGAATATTTTTTAAAGTGCCCAAGTGAGCCATTCCCTTAACAACAAAAAAAAAAGAATTTTCAAAATATCTGAATTAGAACAGAAATCTTCCGCGAATATACATAAAAAAAAATACAAAACATCGAATTGATAACCTATCTTCTTTTGGTGTAATTGGTTGGCGCGCTTTTCTGTCGATTAAAAAGGTTTTATACAATCGATAGAAATATCTACTAAACCTTTTTAATCGACAGAAAAGCGCGCCAACCAATTACGCCAAAATGCACCAAAAGAAGAAAGGTTAGGTTATTAATTCAACGTTTTGTATTTTTTTTATGTATGTTCGCCGAAGGTAACATATTTCCACTATATTTCAATCGATTGTATATATTTCAATCAAAATATATTTAAAATTGTTTTCAACACTTGTACCTTTCAGAATCAAAACTCGATTTAATTTTCCAGCCAATCAAATCAAAACAAACGATGCCTCAGAGAAACCACGTGACACTTTACTCCAATCAAACCACGACTTTTCATTTCAATCCCTAATTTTTGTTTCTTTCGTCCGATACCTTTGAGTTGAATTCAAATCTATGTATGTGAGTGATTAGATTTAAATTCGAACTAGCAAACACTTCTAGCGTCTAAAATATTAAACGAAGTCACTAAATTTGACTATTCCAAAATGAAAAATTCATGAGTTCCTTATTATTTTGTTTAAAAAAGCTTTGATCCAATAGTAGCTTCTCAGTATCCCAATCTGCTTCCAATATCAATATTCCAAGCTTCTTTTTGTAAACCCTTTCAGGCAAATACGAATTTAAAGAATCATACAAAACACACGAGCCTAAAAATATGTAAACAAATCAAATATATATATTTCTAAGACTCGAAGAAATACCAGTTAGGCGTAAAATCGAAAGGGAGTATTACCACTTCAGTGTTCATATTTTCTTTTGCCTTTAGGGAATACAGATACCATCTTTGTATCAGAGATACAATCTTTCGCAATATCATATCCTGGAAATATCTATCATATCCCATAATACAATTTATAATGGAAAAAATGTTAAATGACGCAGCCTGTGTTTTCGGCAAATTCTCGACTTTCAAAAAGCCTAAACCAAGATTTCATTTTCCGGCCCATCAAATCAAAACAAAGGATTCCTCGGGGACACGCCCCCCTAGAGATCCCACGTGACCCATTACGCCAATCAAACCGCGACTTTTCCATTTGAATCCCCTGCTTTTTTCCCCTTCATCCAATCAATCCCCTTGAGTGAAATGGCTTACCAGAGACGGACTTCCTTTTTTGACTAGAAAAGAATGAGTAATAAAAAAAATATACCTAGTACTGGAAAGGAACTGGAAAGAGGTCCTAGAACTGGTTTTGTCATATGGGAAATCACTTATCAGATACATTAAGGATAGGAAGTTTACGGATTGAGGAATTTTTATGAATCAACGCAAGGTGTGAAAGCGTTGGCGTTTGTTTAGTTTAGTGGGTTGATGATATTTTCCTTTTTGGAGTATTTTCGATTGAAAATAGATGCATTTTTAAAAGGTGGGGAGTAATGGAATTGTTTGTGTGTCAAATAAGTTTCATTTCTGTTACTTTTGTGTCGTTTGGACTTGTTCCGTTAATAGTGTTTTTGCATGCTAGGAGAAAATATTTAAACATTGTTTTATTTGAATAAAGTTACTTGGTTGATTTTGTTGGGTTATTTGAAAATTGAACGACGCGAAGGAGTTATAAAGTCGAACCCAGATCATCAGGCACCGCAGTCCAGAGCTTTATCCGTTAAACCAACAAGGCGATTTTTGAAGAAGTTATAAATATAAGTAATATTAAAAATGTGTGCCAAAAAAAATGGGAAGAAAATATAATTAAATTGCAATAACTCAGTTTCCATTTATGCAATCGACATCAAATAATGTGGAAAACCATCTTCCGAACACCTATTTTAAGTGTGTCAGGTCGCTTTGTTAAGATGGCTTGAAGAGAAGCTGATATCAGCAATATTAAATCACACTGCTCATTTTTGAGAAAGTACTGTTACGCAAGTTTGAGTACGCCATCACTCATTTACGATGCAATTGTACTCAAAGAAAAACGAGTATGTTCAGATACTCATTTTTCAGTACTTTTTTTCACAGTGTACGTAAAGAATCTTTGGTTGAGCGGCGAAGATCAAACTCTCAACTCCTTCCTGTTTTCCAAAGTTTCCTGTTTTACAAACGTACCATTTATTTTTCTTTGAATAATTTTTAGGACTACCATCAACTATAGATACACTGAAAATACACTCCTGTTGCTAACATTCGGCGTCAAACTCGTCTCGATTTCAACGACGAAAAGTGGTCGTCGTGTTTTCGCCCCCGAATCCCAATAGACATACCTATTCACCAAAACAATCCTTCTCGTAACATTGAAAGAGCTGTTATCCAATCTGATCCGTTGCCTTACGCGCCCTATTAAAACAATTCCTTCTGCAATTCCAAACGGTTCGGCATCCCCCCCCCACCCCCCCCCAGCAATCCCGTCCCCCCTACTCCCCCCCCTTCATCGAATCGTCAAAATGCCTCCTTTAATCTTGATGTTGTTCCTAAAGGGGGATCGAAAGGCGAGGGGGGGGGATGTCAGAAAAGTTATTTTGTCGGGGATCATGCACAAAGTACCAAAAGGCAAAACGGCAATTGATTTATTGACTGATATTGCCATTTCTTGTGAGAAACTGTCAATTGAAATGTTGGCGTCAGGTAGTAAATATGTAGTTTGTATCTGGTTTTTGATACAAAATGCCTCATATGTACTAATACATAAATATCATATACAAATACATAGTATATCAGACCGTTGTATTTTGAAACGTACCAGGATATATATTTATACTATGGCAAATATACTAAGACGTATGTATTTTTTAATGCGTTTACGTTCAATTTTGTCAAAAATAATCTTTATTTCAAATACGGTTACTTTGGCAAATGAAAAGAATGTATAGTTTCAAATGTGTTATTTTCGGTAAAATAAAAATAATAAGTATTTTTAAAAACGTCTACTTCGCAAATACAAAGATTATTTAAATTCTTTTATTTCGGTAAATATAAGAAGAATAAATAAATTTAAATACGTTTAGATAGGCAAATAAAAAGAATATTTTTTTAAATAAAAAGAATATTTTTTTTAAATAAAAAGAATATTTTTTTAAATAAAAAGAATATTTTTAAATACGTTTACCACGGATAATGAAAAGAATAAATATTATTAAATTCGTTTACCTTGTCAAATTAAAATATATATTTTTAATACGTTTAGATCGGCAAATAAAAAATTATTCTTAAAAAAGTTTACTTAACAAATAAAAAGAATATTTAAATACGTTTATTTTGTCAAATCAAAGTATGTATTTTAAATATGTTTAGATCGGCAAATAAATAGAATAAGTATTTTTAAAGTGTATAGATCGGAAAATAAAACGAATGTTTGTAAATTCATGTTTATCTCGGATAATAAAAATAATAAGCATGTTTAAATACGTTTACTTCGGCGAATAAAAAAAATATTTTTAAATACGTTTACCTCTGATTTTAAATACGTTTACTTCAGCAAACAAATAAAATATTTTAAATACGTTTAGATCAGCAAATAAAAAGACTAAATATTCTTAAAAATGTCTACTTCGCAAATAAATATTCGGCAAATTTATTTCGGCAAATAAATAGAATAAGTATTTTTAAAGTGTTTAGATCGGAAAATAAAACGAACATTTTTAAATACCCGTTTACCTGGGATAATAAAAATAATAAACATGTTTAAATACGTTTACTTCGGCAAATAAAAAAATATATTTTTAAATACGTTTACTTTGGCAAATAAAAAAAAATATTTTTAAATACGTTTACCTCAGATTTGAAATACGTCTACTTTGGCAAATAAAAATAATACCTATTTTAAATACGTTTATTTTGTCAAATAAAAAGAAAAAATTATTCATAAAAACGTCTTCTTCGCAAATAAAACGGTTAAATAAACGCAAATAAAAATAATAAACATTTTTAAATGCGTTTAGATCGGCAATTACATTTAAATACGTTTACCTGGGATAATAAAAATAATAAACATTTTTAAATACGTTTACTACGACAAATAAAAAATATTAATATTTTTAAATACATTTACTTCGGCAAATGAAAAAAAAATATATTGGTATAAATTTATACATTGACATGTATATTAAGCAAACACAATTACAATACTATCACATATTAACAATCAAAGGACAACAAAAAATTGGTTCGTTGACCAAACTCTATAATTAACCTAACCGCAATATGGGGACGATCCCAGATCAACAACCGTCTGACGGTATAAAAGCCAAAGGGGGTCTAGAAGATGCACGGACCATTCCAATTGCTCAAAGTGCTTCAATCAGCGGCGACTTTTAAGGGATTCCCCCATCCGATCCCCCCCTCAGGGGCCTGACGAGAGACCGTCGAAAGACCCTGCTAAGAATACTTTAAAAGATAAAGTTTGTGCCTGCCAGAAACTGTTTCATTACAGAACAGGCGGACTTGTTACGGGACTTGTATTCCAGTTGCTCGTGTTTGTTTGATTGCCTGCTTGCTGTTCCGATGCGCGAGCTAGCTGCTTTCGGAGGTCGATTTGTTTTTGGATGCTGTTCCAATGCGCGAGCTAGCTGCTTTCGGAGGTCGATTTGTTTTTGGATGCTGAGAAGGATGATTCTTTGAGGAAGTTGATAATGGTGTTTGGATTGGATCGGGATAATGCTTGTGTTGACTTTGGATGATGTGAGGGGGGGGGGGGGGGGGTCTTTAAGTTATTTTTGTGATGGGGATTCTGTAATGTATCGGATGATAATGTATTCGCAAGGTTTCGGAGAGTCTTTGTCGAGTGAAGGGATTACGATGACTTTTAAATCGCGTTAGTTTGGTGAGTTAGTCTGTCCGCTTTGATGTATCGTTTCTTTTGGGATGGTGATTTGATAAGGTATCCATTTTATAAGATGAGTTGAATCAAATATTAAAAATGTATATTAAGTTTGTTGAATTAACGTCGCAATAGAGCTGCGTATTGGATTATATTGCAGCGTTAATATTCCCATTGTAAAAAAAGGGTACTTAAAAATGAGTGATTGAACCTATTCGTTTTTCTTTGAGTATAATTGCATCGTAAATGAGAGACGACGTACTCAAATTTAAGCAACCGTACTTTCGCAAAAATGAGCAGTGTGATTTAATATTGATCATCTCAGCTTCTGTTCAAGCCATATTAACAAAGCGACCTGACGCACTGAAAGTAGTTGTTCAGAAGATGATTTTCCACATTATTTGATGTCTATTGCTTAAACTGAGTTATAATAACTCAGTTTTCCTACTTTCCATTCTTTTTGGCTCACCTTTTTAACACTTATTCTGTTTATAACTTCTTCATGTCGCAATGGTACGTACGTATAACGAGTGAGACACTGGGTAGCGGTGCTTGAGGATATGGATTCGATTCCCGGTAAGTTTTGGTTGTTATTGTCGATATTTATTGAAAGGGATTTCTGAAGGCAGCCTATGTAGGCGAGCCACTGCACTTTTTATTCAGTTTTACTCATGTTTGAGTACATGTCTTTTTTAAAACCGAAACTTATGTATTCAAACCTATGATAAGCATCGAATGTACTCAAAAATGAGCACATCTTTATAATTCAGTTGTTTTTAAGTTGGTTGTAGTTACAGCTTGGGATGTATCCTCACCACCTAACCGTTGTTCAAAATTACGCGAGCGAATTCCTTCTACCTATATCCGAGCCCCAGTTGCTCAGTTGGTAAGGCGTTCAGCTACTAATCAGAGGTTTGGTGGTTCGAATCCGTGAAATGGACTTGACATAGAAAAGTAAAAAAGTAATGATCTTGCGATCGGAGGGTTGCCAGCTTCGCTGCAAAAATGCTAGAAAACCGTCCAGAATATCCAACAAATAATACTGGCGTATATACGGGACTGGTGCACGATAAATCTGATCGGGGTACAAAGTCCCGACGTCTATTGAAGGCGTTGGGTGCCAGATCAGGCGTTTCCTCGTCATCTAACCATGGTTCTAAAATAACGAGATGCATGTATGAATGTGTGTGTGAATGTGTATGTCTTCCCGGGTCTTTCCTTCGAGATAGACCCCGAACCGTCACCAATAGTCCACTGTGCAGCTCTAGTGCGACGTTAATTTACAAAACCATTCCAATCAACCTAGATCCTGATTCTTAGCCAATGTTAGGCCTCCGTGGCTGAGCGGTTAAAGGCGTCAGCTTGGAATACGAAGATTTCTGGTTCGACCCTAGGCGATGAACTTGACAAAGAAAAGTAAAAAAAAGTAGTGATCTTGTGATCGGAGGGTTGCCAGCTTCGTTACAAAATACTAGAAAAGTCGTCTAGAACATCCGCAAAAAATAACGGCGTGTATACGAGACTAGTGCACGATACATCTGATCGGGGTCCAAAGTCCCGACGTCTATTGAAGGCGTTGGGTGCCAGTTCAGGTGTTTCCTCGTCATCTGACCATGGTTCTAAAATAACGAGATGCATGTATGAATGTGTATGTCTTCCCGGGTCTTTCCTTCGAGATAGACCCCGAACCGTCGCCAATAGTCCACTGTGCAGCTCTAGTGCGACGTTAATTTACAAAACCATTCCAATCAACCTAGATCCTGATTCTTAGCCAATGTTAGGCCTCCGTGGCTGAGCGGTTAAAGGCGTCAGCTTGGAATACGAAGATTTCTGGTTCGACCCTAGGCGATGACCTTGACAAAGAAAAGTAAAAAAAAGTAGTGATCTTGTGATCGGAGGGTTGCCAGCTTCGTTACAAAATACTAGAAAAGTCGTCTAGAATATCCGCAAAAAATAACGGCGTGTATACGAGACTAGTGCACGATACATCTGATCGGGGTCCAAAGTCCCGACGTCTATTGAAGGCGTTGGGTGCCAGATCAGGCGTTTCCTCGTCATCTAACCATGGTTCTAAAATAACGAGATGCATGTATGAATGTGTGTGTGAATGTGTATGTCTTCCCGGGTCTTTCCTTCGAGATAGACCCCGAACCGTCGCCAATAGCCCACTGTGCAGCTCTAGTGCGACGTTAAATAACCAAACCAAACCTAGCTGCCTAACCGTTGTTCAAAATTACGAAGTCGAATTGCTACTACCTGGATCCTGATTCTTAGCCAATGGCCCAACGTTAATTTAACCAACAAACCATATCTTACAATTCTAATTAACGGAATAGGAGAAAACCAGTACATCAGCCCATTTATCTTATAAAATCCATTGAATAATCACCCCCAATTTCCGATAATCCACATAAACTTGATTTATCCGCAACCCCAATTATTATCCACTGTCCAACCTCAATACTTAACCCTAGAAAACAAGTCCTAATTCCTTTCGCTGTTCGTCCGATCCCGGGATTAAATCCCGGGAAATGGGATCAGTCCCTTAATCAGCTAAAGTAGCCTTGTGAAACCAGCTTTTGACATTGCCCACAAGATGCTGTGATGTGGGCGCTGCGCTGACCCCTTGCGGCTGTTTTATTAATTAAATCAAGAATTTATTGAGTAGACGGTGATGGAGTTTAATTAGAGTTTGGACGGGTTTTGATACAGGTGGTTGATAAATATAATTTAGTAATTGCGGTCATGGACTGATTGTATTGTCTTGTGTAAAGGTTGTGGAAACCTGCAAGACTAAGTCTATTTATTTCAATGTAATTAAGGCCTCCGTGGCCGAGCGGTTAAAGGCGTCAGCTAGGAATACAAAGGTTCCTGGTTCGATGCCAGGCGATGGACTTGACAAAGAAAAGTAAAAAGTAGTGACCTTGTGATCGGAGGGTTGCCAGCTTCGATACAAAATACTAGAAAAGTCGTCCAGAACAGGATCGAAGCAGGAACCCTTTGATTCCCAGCTGACGCCTTTATTCACTCGGCTACAGAAGGCTCTCATAACTCTGGACGCCGGTCATATTTATCGTGCACCAGTCCCGCATACACGCCGGTATAGATTGTTGGATGTTATGGACGACTTCCTGGTATGATTGTAGCGAAACTGGTAATACTTAGATCACAAAATCACTACTGTTTTACTTTTCTTTGTCAAGTCCAACCCACGGGCTCCAACTATGCAATCCCTCGATTACCAGCTGAAAGCATTTATCAAATGGGCCACCGGGACCCTCGAGCCCGTGTAATGGACTAAACAAAGAAAAGTAAAAAAAAAAGTAGTGATTTTGCGATCGGAGGGTTGCCAGCTTTACTAAAGAAATACAAGAAATTCGTCTAGAAACATCCAAAAAATTATATCGGCTTGTATACGGGACTGGTGCACGATAAATGTGATCGGGGTTCAATATCCTGACTCCTATTGAGGTTGCTTCAGGTGCGAGTTCAGGTGTTATCCTCGTCTTCTGACTATTGTTAAAAATTACGAGGCATCGTTCCTGGGTCTTTCCATCGAGATAGGCCCCGAACCGTCCCCAATAACCCACGGTGCAACTCTAGTGCGAAGTTATTTAACAAAACTAAACCAAACTTTCGTATCCATTTAGCTACAGCCATATCTTGCTTTGCAACTGAATTTTTTTTTGCGATTGGTGCGCAATAGCCTACGCGCATTTTGATCTATCTATGCTTTTGAAACTGATTTATTTATTTGTCTGGTTTTGCAACTAACTATTACTTTCACACCGTTAAATTAATATTTTATAAATCCTTTGGAATCTTATGACTTTGTATGTTAATGGACATGTAGTGAAACTAAAAATACATGGCCTAATCTGAAAATCGAAAAAATGGGATTTACCTGGTTTTGAAACTAGAGCGCTAATTTTAGCTTTTATTATAGAACAATTATTGAAACATTTTGATAATTTTAATAGTTATACTGATAATAAAAACCGACGCTTCAAAATTTTGAAAATAAATTTAGTCTTTTCTTATAGGAAAATGTAATTAAAAACGCGAAAGAAAATTCTAAACGTACTCTTGACATTTCTGCCTCTTTTGTAATTACACAAATAAGAAAATATTAAATAATCATTTTTTTATAATTGCGATATAATGTATAATAATTGCTTCCAATCAAGGGTTAAAATATTTCAAAAAGTAATTTTAAAATTAATCAACGTTGCCAATTTATATTTCCATAATAGCTATCAAAAACAATGTCTTGGGTTTTAATTATTCACATAAATTACTTTTTGGCAACCCACAAAATATAATACTTTCTTATTTAAATTTGGCGGAAACAAAGAGCAATTGTTTCAAACTAGAATATGCTAAAAACACAGTAATTATAAATATGCGATTAATAAAAAATAACATTTGTTCTCACAAAGAAAATATCGTACAAGATTTAACCCTGGGACAAAATAATTACCCTTATTTTTCTTTTATATATTTGTCTCCCCCTGCAAAAATGATGACCCCAAATTTTTCGTCTTCATCACAATTAAGCATCTACGTAATGAACCTCCATTTTGTTTTTATCCATTTTTTTCCCCTTTGAGTTTCTTTTCTTTATTTGGCAACAGTAAAGCAAAACCCCGCGTAGCAGAACCGTCATTTTCTAACTACTTGCTTTTATATTGTCTCTGGAACTTAATTTTGTGTCATCACAAGTTTCAGGACGCGCAAAAAAAAAATTCGAATTTTTATGTTTTTTTGGGTGAGGGACTCGTTACGCGTTCTTTTATGATGTGTTTGTGAAGTTCTTATAGCATATTCTGTTTTGATTATGTATATATATATATATATATATATAAAAAATGCTCGAAAAAACTTTAGCGAGTAAAAAAAAGTGGGAAGAAAAATCTGCTCTTTAGTTATTGGGCGTGGAAGCAAAAACTTTGTAATTAAACTTGAATCTCGTAAAAGCGAATTCTTAATTGGAGTTATAATAATTTTTATATTCACACTTTTTGCATCCATTTTGTTGCTTCGTTATTTTTTTAGACTTGTCTTTCGTACACTAGAGAGACAATACAGCAAAACTCGCATTAAAATGTATTTTTATGACAATTTTTACGGTTTTTTAACATAACTTTTCTAGATTTATATAACTTTTTGTTTCTTAAACTATAAACACAATTTACTTAAGAATCTTAAAAGCAAATATATGAAAGTTAAATTCTTTTGGTTCTGAAGTAATGATGTCATCTTTACGGATCTCAGATAAAGTAGTAGTATTTTTATTTCTCTTTGTTTTTAATTGTAACCGTATTAATTTAAATACATGGCGATTTAATTATGAATTGCGATTTTTAAAAAAAGTACATGATTTTAATATATTTTTTTACATTAATTATATTTAATTATTTACATTAATTAACACAATCCAAAATGTAACAATTGAAATTACTTTTACGGTATTTTTAAGTTATGTTAAATTTATATATCTGAAAGCCAAATACCATTCACTGATCACGAAATCTCCAGATCCAAAACACATAGAGAGCTGAAATTTGGTACGCATGGTTCATCTTGGGAACTAGAGCTGCACTAAGACAGGATTTTTTAAAACATGAACTCGAACTGCCAAAATAATGATTTTTTTAAAAACCTTTCCATAGAATTAACATGGAAGACATGTAACAATGCAATATTTCAACATTGTAAGAATTTAACATTTTAATATTATGTAACCTATGGAGAGGGATAAACGATGCGTTTTGATTGGCTGGTGAGTAAATATCGCCAAATGTATAAAACTGTTGCAAAATGAATAAAACTGTCACAAATGAATAAAAATGCCGCCAAATAAATAAAATGTCGCCAAATTATTAAAATGTTCGCCAAATTATTAAAATTGTCGCCAAATTATTAACAACTTCGCCAAAATAAATAACAATATCGCCAAATAATTACAATGCTGGCGCCACGGTGAAGAAATCGCCAACACTCTGGCAAGAGTACTGACAAGGCCGGGTACACTACAGATAGTACAATATAAGGTAAACAAAACCACTCAGCTGTTTATGTGTTTTTTATGCAACGTCCAATAAATATAATTATATCTTGTTTATAGTGTAATAGGTTTTATTGAAGATATTGTTATTTTGTTATACTACTATTATATTTATTTTACGAAATTTGATAAGTAGTTGCAATCTTAACTTGTTTGAACCATTTGCTCTCGAAGAACATATTTGGTAATTACGTTATTTTTATGTAACAGTTACACTCTGCTCCCGTGGTCGATTTAAAAAAAAAAAAAAAAAAAAAAAACTTTTTATTATTTGTTATCTTAGAAAACGCACATATGCTGCATAGGCTGTATTCATAAATCACTTTCACTAAATATCCACAATTACAACCAAGACTTACCGGGATTTGAACCCAGATCCCCAGACACCAAAGTCCAGTGCATTATCCATTGATTACTACCAGGCCGAAGTGAAGAAGTTTTAAACAGAAGACATGTAATAAAGGTGTATCAAAAGACTGAGAAGTTTGGGAGTTGAGTTGTAATAACTCAGTTTCCATTTAAGTAACCGCCATCACATTATGTGGAAAACCATAAACTGAACAAATATTTGAAGTGTGTCAGGTCGCTTTGTTAAGGTGGCTTGAACAGAAGCTGAGACTATCAATAAAAAATAGCACTCTCAGTTTTGAGAAAGTAAGAATTACTTAAATTTGAGTTTGCCATCGCTTATTTACCATGCAATTGGGCTCAAACAAAAACAAATATGTTCAGGTACTCATTTTTAAGTATTTTTTTTACAGTGTACAACTTTTAATTATAGCATGTTAACTCATATGCAAATGCAATCGAACATAAAGAAAACATTCTAAAATTATTTCAAAGACTAATTGAATAATTACGATGTCATAATTATTTCTAAACAACTGTTAATCTTTATTCATAGAGAGCATTTTTATGTGTGGTTATTATAAACAACAATATCAACATCATAATAAATTAATCCTTAGGATCATTCACATCTTTCTAACTTTTATTAACGTTATTGAATACGTTAGGGAATTTAAAATAGGAAAAAGAGAAAATGTAAAGAATGCTTTTTGTAATGCTTTTCACACCAGCCATTTTCAATATTTGTAACTATGATAATTACACGATCGTATTAATACTTATATTAATACAAATGATATTTTTTATTACTATATTTTAAATAAATAATCTAAATATATTTAGAAATATATATATTTTAATCAATAATTTTTATTTCGTAAAGTAATGTTACATTTGGGATCTCCAGTTCCAGATTGATCAACATTTTCGTAAAATCGTTTTTTTTCCTTTTGACAGATAAGCAAATTTTCGAATGTGTGGGTTTCTTTTCACTTCAAAAAAGTTTAATTTATATTTCCAACACATTTCTTTTTTTATGTATTTTTTAATTATATCAGCAGAGAAGGTATTCAAAAGTCCTCCTAATTCAAGGACAGTGAAGACTATATATATATATATATATATATAAGGTGTGCTCGTTCTCGCGCTGTCTGACGGAACGCGGGGAAAGCAAATTTGTGACGTCATAGCGACGCCTAATTTCGTCTTCTGTGGGCGTGTCTAATGCTCTCGTTTGTACAGTCGTTTTAGAGTCAACAGAGCAAACTTAATTTAACAAGAATTTTTGTTTGTAACTAATCATGAGTTTATTTAAAAGAAAACAGTTAAAATTTGCTTCACAAAACAATTTGAATTGATTTGCAGAGTAGTTTAGTTATTAAAATATCTCGAAATTAATTGCAGCCAATTTGAACCAATGGTTGGTGACGTGCTGCCGTCTATTTGTTATTCTGTGAACTATTTAAAAATGATATTCGCTATTTTTATTTAGTATTTACTGTATTTAATGAGTTTAAATTATATATTAAGGATTGCATTTAGTATGTAAAAATTACAAAAGATTTGCTTAGTAAATTAGGCGTATTAAAATAATATTAGCTGGCACGAGAGCATGTCCATGAAGTTTGAAAGAGTAAAATGGGAGTCTGAATCATCCGGTCAATGCATTTGTATTGAACATATTAAATGAGTTACAATTTCAATCAAGTAAAATACGGGGACATAACAAAACAAGGACGGATTAGTAGTGAAGCTACCTGAATACATTTATTTTCAGATATTTACATTATTTTGCTAATTAAAAATTAAATCACCATTTGTTACCCAACCGGGGATCGAACCTAAGTAGCAATGCTTGAAACACACAGCCAATGAGAATGATCAAAAACCCATAGTAAGGCGGATCAAAAATGACGTCAAAAATTTGCTTTCCTTGCCGACTTTCAGAAAGCGGAAAACGAGCACACCTTCTATATAAAGTATCCACTATCCTTGCTCCGAATTCTTTAAATATGAAAATTATTTCAAAAAAGTGATTTTTTATCAACTTTTATATTATGTGTACTACTGGAAAAACAGGAGATACTCGAATGGATATGCAAGTTTGTATCCTTCATCTGGTTAAAAAATATCTTTTATAAGTTTCAATGCATTGCATCACCTTTGCTGTATTGACCGAAAGCGTCTGAATCCAGTCTAAAACTGCCTTCAAACTCAAGCGTTTATATCAAAAAGTACGTTTCTATCAATCGGTTTTAGCGCCTCCTCTAAAATTTATGGAAATGGATTTATCTGGTTTTGAAACTAGAAAGCTCATTTATAAATATGTAATTATTAATTAATATAGAACAATATACGCATCAAAATTAGAATTTAAAGTAAAACCACACCATAATTATTCTAATAAAATCCATTTTAATACATTTTAGATGCAGTATACTTAAACAAATGTAATCTAATTATAATACTATTGAACGCAAAATAATTTGCATTACAATTAGAGTAATACAATCAGCTAAGAATAAGATTATAGCGACGGAATTCAAATTTAATTTTAAATAAGGTATATTCAAAATAAATTTGGTTAATAGTTATGGAATTTTTACAGTAAGTTTATTATACAGGAATTTTTAATGAAGAGAATAATCATTATAACTGTAAATCAATAAAACAAATACCAAATTCACAAATATATTCAACCGACAAAATTTGGTTACTAGAGTAATTTTATTTAATTATACGAATGGAATACAAGTATGTAATTCGGTTTGGTTAGTTAATAAATGAATTTCATTAAAATACTTTTGATATTCCACTAATGTTAAAATAATTTTATTGGAATTATGATTTTGTTTGGATTTTATAAAAGGGGATAGATTCATCCAAATATATTATACGAAATGATATATAAAGTAACTTATTGATTGTCTTAGTTACAATTTATTTAAATGTATAAAATAAGCTTTTTACTTACGGCCTGATTGTCTTTTTTAAAATTAGTACTATGATTTTGTACATGAGCACAAACAAACGCAATATTTGTTTCGTTTTCTTTAAAGAAAATACGTTTTCCAGGCGTTAAAGCAACAAACTCGCATTCGAAGTACTGATCTCTAACTGTAACTTCTGGAGTGAGCTAGACATTTTGTTAACTTGAAGCCAATTGAAGGTTAACAACTGTACCCCACTTTTGTCAATAGCACAATATTCCGTATATATTTCATGCTAAAATAAGCCGCCATGTACTGCTTGTGGCTGAGTTGTGTCTATTTTCTTTTGAAACTCTTTTTAAATGCTATTAAAAAAAGAAAGTCATTTGCAAGTCAAAGTCGAAGTGGTTAAAAAGCAAGAGCAAAAACTATTTGTTTGGCAATATAAAAATTAATTATATATCTAGGATATCATTAAATACCAGATACACAGATCTGTGGAGATTAAAGCCTACTCATCTGGTTTATAATATGAATGTAAATATAAGAAGAAAATATAATATTTATGTACATTTAATATTTCTACAATACTGTTGTATTACAAAACACCACTAAATCACTTAAAAAAATTAGGGGGGTGGGTACAGTATGGCTTTTTCCACATTGGCTTAAAGGCGCCCATAGAAGAAACAAGTTTTGAGCTTTTCCAGAAGTTACAGTTAGAGTTCAATGGTTCGAAGGAATGTGGTTCGAATCTTAGAATATATGTAACGATCTTGGGATTTTCGGTTTACCAGGTTCGTTTCAAGGCGTCCGTGGCCAAGCGGTTAAAGGCGTCAGCTGGGAATACGAAAATTCCCGGTTCGATCCTAGGCGATGGACTTGACAAAGAAAAGTGAAAAAAAAAAGAAGAAAAAAAGTGATATTGTGATCGGAAGGCTGCCAGCTTCGCTACAAACTACTAAAAAAGTCGTCCAGAACATCAGCAAAAATTAACGGCGTGTATACGGGATTGGTGTACGATAAATCTGATCAGGGTCCAAAGTCCCGACGTCTATTGAAGCCGTTGAGTGCCAGTTCAGGTGTTTCCTCGTCATCTGACCATGGTTCTAAAATAACGAGGTGCATGTATGAATGTGTATGTGTTCCCGGGTATTTCCTTTTTTCGAGATAGACTCAGAACCGTCGCCAATAGCCCACTGTGCAGCTCTAGTGCGACGTTAATTAACCAATCCAAACCAAACTAACCAGGTTCGTTTCCTTCGCAGGCCAGAATTGTGTATATATCTAGTGGACTGGTATATTTCAACATGTCTTGTCCCAGTTGTACTAACATCTACACAGGTGTGTGGGGTGCCAGCTCAGGTGCTGTCTTCATCTGATCATGGTACAAAATTACTAGGTACTGTTATTTCCCTCGAAACTGATTCAAAACCGACGCCAATAGCCCAGCCAATTTTAGCGCCAGTATAACGTTAATTCAGCTAATTATTTAGTTTGGTTTGGTTTGGTTAATTAACGTCACACTAGATCTGCACAGTGGGCTATTGGCGACGGTTCGGGGTCTATCTCGAAGTAAAGACCCGGGAACACATACACATTCATACATGCACCTCGTTATTTTAGAACCATGGTCAGATGACGAGGAAACATCTGAACTGGCACCCAACGCCTTCAATAGACGACGGGACTTTGGACCCCGATCAGATTTATCGTGCACCAGTCCCGTATACACGCCGTTAATTTTATTTCTCAATGAGTATAAAAAATTCTGGGGAAAAGAACAGAAAGAAGAATAATAATTAATTATAATGCAAATGCCAAAGGTGTTCTTAGAATGCGAATAGTTATTTATTATGATAATTGTGTTCATTTCTTAAAATACGACTATGCAGCCAGTGCATTTAAAAACAATCATAAATACTCAAATAAACGTTATAAATTTATTTTGAAATAACTCTTTTTAGATAAAATCTCGAAATTAAACGTTTTATTTCGAATGTTATACAATCACATCTAAAAATGAAATTACGAAAACACACTAAGAAATACATGCTTTAAAATCTAAACACATTTTTAAAACAAACTGCTGTTCGTTATTTCAACGATCGCGTAATTTATAACAAGCGTTTAAACTCTGGTAAATAATCTTGTTTCCGCAACTTTCGAAATTGAAGCGTATATCATACTGCAAATGAATTTTCAATAACGATCTATTTTCCACCGTAGTTTATTTCTTCGAGATTATTCGAAACTAATGATAACGTAGAAAGGATCAGTAAGGGAATTTTTTTTTTTAAATCTATACGAGGTAAAATTACGATTCTTGTATCGATACGGTTTTATATTTTAGTCGTGTGATTTGTTAGATATTAATTCTTTATATTTCAGTGATACTTTTTCTGTGATAAAATAACGCTATATTCTTTTAATGTTCTGAACTTTATATGTTCTTAAAATGAACGCAAACAATATGTTTTTGTTTTTAAAAATCATTGTTTCTTAAGTTTGTTGCCTAACTGCTGATAAAACATTTATATTAACTGGTGTGAAATAGTTCCTGTTAGTTCCAAATAACTATTAAGAATCGACACTTTATTTTTCACTTTATAAACCCTTCCATGGAAAAAATCGTAAATAGGAAAAAATATCTATACTTTTAAATGATTTAAAAAAGTATATTTTAAATTATCTAGATATGTATATAACTGATAAAATATCTATAGTTTCATTTTGTTTTCTATAAAAACAATTATTTAACCTATTTACATTAAATGGAATGAAATATTTCCTGTTAGTTCCAACTAGCTATACAGAATAAACTCTGTAATATTCAATTTATTAACTCTTCCATGAAAATACATTACATTTAAAAGATTCTATAATTTAAATGTATTAAAAATATTTTTAGATTTATATATATATTTATATTACTGGGTAAATATTTATAGTTCCATTTAGTTTTCTATAAAACCAAATATATTCTCCAAAGGATTTTCATAACTGTTCCGCAAAAATAACTTAAATGTCTACAACATTTGTAAAATGAAAAACGTTAATAAAAGTATTTAGTTTAAAAAATACAATATATACGAAATTTATTTACATATCTGATATGGAATACTGTCTTTTATTTACAATATATTGTAGAACTCGCAAACGATATTTAACAAAGTATGTTCCAAAATGTTCAGAAAAAAAATGAATTCAATGTTTAATAATAAGATAAAAACTCGTCTTTTAGAACATTGCGTTAAGAATATTAAAATACGAATACAACGTTAAAATACGCAATAAAAGTCCATGCAAGTCTAGACATGTATCGGGAGATACATCTTCCTTCATCAGCAGAAAATGAAAAGTCTGTGTGTAATTAAATATAAATAAACCCAGAATTGAAAGTGTTGCCAAAGAACACATAAAAAACTATTTCAATCGGTTGGAGTTAACTATTGTGTGCCAACAGGCGGGGAATATTGGGACCGCAAATGTTTCATTGACAATCGAATCAATATTGCTAAAAATATGAAACGCCTCCAGGAAGTCAAGTTCAACTGGAGATTTGGGTTTGCAAATTAAATGTGGGTTAGAAAAATCAAATAAATACCATGTACCCAAGAGTGCTTGTCAATGAAGAACTTCTTTATTTCTTGTTTAACAGTATGTGCTTGGTGCTCCTTAATACGAAATCTTAATGCTCTCTTTGTTTGACCGATATATGACATGCCCAAATTGACATGAAATACTGTATATGCCCCAGTTATTAAGGTCGTCAATAGGGTCTTTAAGTTGTGTGAAGGTGATCTTATTGATAGGAAGAATTTCATAGAATTCTATAGAATTCATAGGAAGAATTCTATTGATAGGATTGATAGAATTGATAGGAAGATTTTCAAAGAATTTTCATAACTGTTCCTCAAAAATAACTTAAATGTCGATATCTTTCATGAAATGCCAAATGTAAATAAAGCCATTCAGTTTAAAAAATACAATATATACGAAATTTATTTACATATCTAATATGAATTCATATTTTTTATTCCAAATATGTTGTCTAACTCGCAAACGAACAAAGTATGTTTTAAAATGTTCCGTAAAAAAAGAACTGTAATGTTTAGTAATATCATTTATTTAAATACTAGAAGTTAACATAATTGTTTGAAATATTTTCTGTTAGATATGGAATACTATCTTTTATTCTAAATAAGTTGTCCAACTCGCAAACGATATTTCACAAAAGTGTGTTCCACAATGTTCTAGAAAAAATAAAAATAACTTAATACCATTTATTTAAATACTCGAGATGTTAACATAACTGTTTGGAATATTGTCTGTTAGAACCAACTCGTTCCTATATATATAAAAAAAATGGTTCTTAAAAGAGCTTTCCTAACAATACAATATTGCGTGACTGGCACAACTTTAAATATCCATATAACGATATTCACGTGGTTTCGATGCAACTGAGATAGGTCGTATGTGCTATTAGAAAGATTGGCTTGATACGGATAAGGAAAACACAAGCACTTAGACACAGAACATTATAATTTAAATTCAGGGACTTCGGAAATGGGTCGTGATGTTAAGTATAAAGCAATATATGAATTAGAAGTAGTTTTTGAAGTGCGATTTATTATGGTTTTATGAGTTAGGGTTTTGTGTTTATTCGTTTTTTGTTCTTTTCTGGAATAGCAAATAGGTTACAAGGAATATAAAAATTGGATATTTAAAAATTGGGGTTTGAAACATGCACTTAATATAAAATGACGATGTCGCTTGAATAATTTATCACGATTGTTCAAAAACTCGTTAAGATAAATATTAAATTAACATTTTATTTATTTTTCAAATTCGTAAACATATTATAAAAATAGGAATAAAGAAAATAAAACTTGTTCTACGAATAAAAAATAAATGAAAAAAATGTGTGAATGATAATTGGAAAATGAATTAATATGAAACTGATGAAATTGTACACTGTAAAATTAAGTGTCTTAAAAATACACTTATTTTTCTTTGATTACAACTGCATCGTAAGTGAGTGATAACGTACTCAAATTTAAACAACAGGACTTTCTAAATAATTAGACGTTTGATTTAATATTGCTAATTCCAGCTTCTGTTCAAGCCACCTGCAACTTAAAATGTTCACACTATAGATGCGCTGTGAAAAATAGGTACTCAAAAACAAGTACAATATACGCATTTTTGAGTAAATTAGATGCTTATCATAGCTCCGAATATATAATTTTCATTTTTGAAAAAGACATGTACTCAAAAATAAGCTCAATGAATAAAAAAGTAGATTCTAGCCTACGTAGGCTTTCTTCATAAATCACTTTCATTAAATATCGACAATTATAACCAATACTTACCGGGAATCTAACCTAGATCCTAAAGTACCGCAGTCCAGTTCCTTATCCGTTTTACCACCAGGACGACGAGAAGAAGTTATAAACAGAAGAAATGTTAAAAAAGGTGTGCCAAAAGAATGGAAAGTAAGATAATTGAGTTTTAATAACTCAGTTTCCATTTAATCAATGGACATCAAATGATGTAGAAAACCATTAACTGAACAACTTTTTAAAGTTTGTCAGGTCATTTTGTTACGATGGCTTGAACAGAAGCTGTTATTAGCAATATTAAATCAAACTGCTCATTTTTGCGAAAGTACGTTGCCTAAATTTGAGTACGTCGTCGCTCATTTATGATGCAATTGTACTCAAAGAAAAACTAGTACGTCCATATACCCATTTTTAAGCATATTTTGTTTTACATATCAGTATAAAGTGGATTTTGATTTCATAATTATTAGTCGTTTTAGTTAAGCTAAAATATTTAAAAAAAAATTTAACTAATATTGTTAACTGACTTTTGAAGACGTTTTTAAAATTCCTATCATGCATATAAACTTTTAAAATGTCTGTGAAATGGGCAATTTAATTGTTCATTGACTTAAATTGTTTATAATTCTTTAAAAATACTTAAATTTGATTACATCGTTGCTCATTTACCCTGCAATTGTACTCAAACAAAAACAAGTAAATCCTTGTACTCATGTTTAAGCACATTTTGTTTTACAGATCAGTAAAAAGTGGATTCTGATTTCATAAATATTAGTAGCTTTAGTTAAGCTAAAATATTTTTAAAAAAGTTTAATTAATATATTTTACTGACTTTTGAAGCAGTTTTTAAAATTTCTACCACTTTTAAAATGTATGTGAAATCAGAAATTTAATTGTTCATTGATTTAAATTTTTATATTTCTTTAAAATTGTTTAAATTTAAGTACGTCGTCGCTCATTTACGATGCAATTGTACTCATAGAAAAACGAGTAGTTTCATGTACTCATTTTTAAGTACATTTATTTTACAGTGTGTAGACCACTTCTAAGAAGGAAAAAAGGCTTAGATCTAAGTTAGCCCTTTGCACTCCGTTTGCGCCGCTCAGACGACAACATAACGACTCGTTCTTTTGGTTCCCTGTTCTTTAAAATAAACGAGAACAGCATGATCTTGTGTTTAAAAAACATCGATATTTTTTTCAACTCGTTCTTTTGCAGATCCAAAACAGATTAGGTTTCTTTTTTCTATAAGCATAACAAATTCTAGGGTAAAAAACATAAGGATGAATAACTGTTCCGTAGAAAGAACGGAAAACGCAGAGTTCTTGGATTGCAAAGGATTAACACAGGTGCTACGGCATCACGCTATGTTGCCAAGACATTTAATTATCTGTATCCCAATTAGACCAAAACAGACAACCACCTTTCAAATTCACCGTCTCACTTCAAAACGCAGAATAAGAAATCAACTTTTTTTTCCTCTCAAAAAACCCCCTGATATTAATAAACCTTAATTACAACCCCAACCTGTTTTTTGAACCAAAAATTTTTTTAATTCAATTTATAAAAGCGAGAACCCAACTTCTCTAAATTACCCCAAACCTAATTGCCTCTGCACCAGGCAGAGAACTGTTGTCCTCGAGGTATCATCAATGCAGAAAAATTAAGTGTCGACTTATTAATATTTCACCGCCATCCCAACTTAGCCCACCAGCGACTTTGGCAGGATTTGCGGCAATGGCGTGCCAAGGCCGTGTTACTCGGTCACGAATTCCCATTACGGTGAAACAGCGTCGCCAAGTTGCGTTCGGCTTTGGCGTAGTTGTGCCTAATTCATTTTCTGTCCAGCATAATCTGTCTTGGGGGGGGAAAGGCGCCTTTTTGAGTTAAATGCTTTCAACGTCGGGCGTGCTTTTTTCTTGTTCTTTGTGGGTGTTTGCTCACAGGTCAGTTAATGCTTTGTGAGATATTTTATGTCTTCAGGTTTTGGTGTCGTGTATGAATGAGTCGTAGTCTAGTTCTCTTTTTCGAAGTTGTCCTTTCTGTTTGAGGCTGGATTCGAAATTAAAGTCTAATTTCAACGGGAACAGGGAATTATTAGGGATCATAACCTGGAAAACCGGAAAATCAGGGAATTATTAGGGATTTTTTTTTATTCAGTGAATATCAGGGAAAAGTCAGGGAATTATTAGGGATTTTTTTTTATTCTGGGAATATCAGGGAAAAGTCAGGGAATTTTTCAAAATTTCACAAACAAATCAGGGAATTTTTCAAAATTTCACAAACAAATCAGGAAATTTTTCAAAATTTCACAAAAAAATCAGGGAATTTTTTAAAATTTCACAAAAAAAATCAGGGAATTTTTCAAAATTTCACAAAAAAATCAGGGAATTTTTCAAAATTTCACAAAAAATCAGGGAATTTTTCAAAATTTCACAAAAAAAATCAGGGAATTTTTTAAAATTTGAATCATTGAAACGGCAGTTATCGTCTGTTATACCCTCTATTCTGGGTAATGTAGTTGTCAATATTTCCTTTTAATTCTAAAAAATATTTTTTTTTAAAGTATTGCTATGCGCAATACTTTTTTTATGCGCATTTTCATATTTTTAGTTTTATTTTTGTAAAAACGTGAACCACTGCTGAAGGGAGCAGCAAAAGCAAAGTGCATTGGATCTTGAATTGTAAGCAACATGTGAGGGGCCAATGAATATGGGATTTATTGAAGATTAGAATAGGAAATAGGAAGCATATAAAACATTTAAACTTATCTACAAAAAAAAATATGAACAAAATTACGTTTTTTGCATTATCTGCTTCCAGACAACATGTTTAATTATTATTATTCCTCTCTCAATTGCGTAATTTATGTTGTATCCATAAATTATTCTTTTAACTGTCAATAAGTATTGCGTATAATTTTTCATTATTAATGTAATTGTAAAATCAGGGAAATTGTTGTGACACCATCATGAAAATCAGGGAAATATGAGGGAATTTTTTTTCCAGAATGTTGTTGCCACCCTGATTTATGAACTCAAATGTGCATCTAAATCGCAATAGTTTTATTTATTGCAAGTTAACATCGCACAGATATTTTACAAAGTATGTTCCAAAATTTTTCATAAAAACAGAAAGCAATGTTTAATAATACCCTTTATCTAAATATTCGAGATGTTAGCTTACATGTTTGAAATATCGTCTGTTATAACCAACCTAGAACCAAATACTAGATACACGAAATTTATTTACATATCTGATACGGAATACTGTTTTCATTTCGAATATGTTATCCAACTCGCAAACGATATTTAACAAAGTATGTTCCAAAATGTTCCGAAAACACAGAACGCAATGTTTAATAATACCCTTTATCTAAATATTCGAGATGTTAGCTTACATGTTTGAAATATCGTCTGTTATAACCAACCTAGAACCAAATACTAGATACACGAAATTTATTTACATATCTGATACGGAATACTGTTTTCATTTCGAATATGTTATCCAACTCGCAAACGATATTTAACAAAGTATGTTCCAAAATGTTCCGAAAACACAGAACGCAATGTTTAATAATACCCTTTATCTAAATACTCGAGATGTTAACATACATGTTTGAAATATCGGCTGTTAGAACCAACCTAGAACCAAATACTAGATACACGAAATTTATTTACATATCTGATACGGAATACTGTTTTCATTTCGAATATGTTATCCAACTCGCAAACGATATTTAACAAAGTATGTTCCAAAATGTTCCGAAAACACAGAACGCAATGTTTAATAATACCCTTTATCTAAATACTCGAGATGTTAACATACATGTTTGAAATATCGTCTGTTATAACCAACCTAGAACCAAATACTAGATACACGAAATTTATTTACATATCTGATACGGAATACTGTTTTCATTTCGAATATGTTATCCAACTCGCAAACGATATTTAACAAAGTATGTTCCAAAATGTTCCGAAAACACAGAACGCAATGTTTAATAATACCCTTTATCTAAATATTCGAGATGTTAGCTTACATGTTTGAAATATCGTCTGTTATAACCAACCTAGAACCAAATACTAGATACACGAAATTTATTTACATATCTGATACGGAATACTGTTTTCATTTCGAATATGTTATCCAACTCGCAAACGATATTTAACAAAGTATGTTCCAAAATGTTCCGAAAACACAGAACGCAATGTTTAATAATACCCTTTATCTAAATACTCGAGATGTTAACATACATGTTTGAAATATCGGCTGTTAGAACCAACCTAGAACCAAATACTAGATACACGAAATTTATTTACTCTGATATGGAATACTGTCTTTATTTCCAATATATTGTTCAGCTTCCAAACGATATTTAATAAAGTATTTTCCATAATGTTCCGAAAATTACAGAACGCAATGTTTAATAATACCCTTTATCTAAATACTCGAGATGTTAACATACATGTTTGAAATATCGTCTGTTAGAACCAACATAGAACCAAATACTAGATACACGAAATTTATTTACTCTGATATGGAATACTGTCTTTATTTCCAATATATTGTTCAGCTTCCAAACGATATTTAATAAAGTATTTTCCATAATGTTCCGAAAATTACAGAACGCAATGTTTAATAATACCCTTTATCTAAATACTCGAGATGTTAACATACATGTTTGAAATATCGGCTGTTAGTACCAACCTAGAACTAAATACTAGATACGCGAAATTTATTTAGATAGCTGATATGGAATACTGTCTTTATTTCTAATATGTTGTCCAGCTTTCAAACGATATTTAACAAAGTATGTTCCAAATGTTCCGAAAAAACAGAAGGCAATGTTTAATAATTACCTTTATTTAAATACTCGTGATGTTAACATACATGTTTGAAATATTGTTTGCTAGAACCAACCTAAAACCAAATACTAGATACACGAAATTTATTTACATATCTGATATGGAATACTGTCATTATTTTCAATATATTGTCCAGCTCGCAAACGATATTTAACAAAGTATGTTCCAAATGTTCCGAAAAAACAGAAGGCAATGTTTAATAATTACCTTTATTTAAATACTCGTGATGTTAACATACATGTTTGAAATATTGTTTGCTAGAACCAACCTAAAACCAAATACTAGATACACGAAATTTATTTACATATCTGATATGGAATACTGTCATTATTTTCAATATATTGTCCAGCTCGCAAACGATATTTCACAAAGTATTTTCCAAAATGTTCCGAAAAAAAAACAACGCAATGTTTAATAATACCCTTTATTTAAATACTGGTGATGTTAACATACATGTTTGAATACATGATAACCATCAAGGTTTGGGGTAGATAGGCAGACGTCAAGTCTTTACAATTGGATAAATTACCACCTTGACTTTTCTGGTGGTCCTTTTTGTTTTACTAATTACTTTCTAATTTAAGAATTCCGTATTTCATTTATACGTTAGCCATACACAAAGACAAATACTCTGTAAAGTTCAAATTTACTTCGAAGGAGAGTAAAGGCGGGAAAAATTTAATAAAACTATTAATTATTGTAAACTAAAGCTGAAAATGTCAAGAATTTAATAAAATTAATGTTAATTAGGCAATTAATTATAAATATTTTTGATTTAATTGAATAATTAAGGACCTCATATTTATGAAAAGAAAATTGTTTACATTTATTTCGGGAGGGGTTCGGATCATGTCCATATGTCCCTTTGTACTATACCTCCATATATTTTATGGATCCGCCTATGACTAGTGTTGCATTTAATATATGAAATAGTAACACATTTAAATGTCAGAAACAATATAAATCATTTTCGAATTCGCACGAATCCATTCCAAATAATATAAATGTCACAACAAGCGATGAGAAATTAAATAATACCATGTTGTTTCCAGAACAACGCATAATTTATTGTAACTTCCCTTCCAAAGCACCATCCACCATGATCGCGTAAATTTACGATTTAATTTGGATGTCCCGCCACTTTTCTTCCGTAAACGTTCCAGAATATTTCGAACGAGTTGGAAACAAATGAAAATTGCATTTCCCCTCTGCAGCATTAACGTCAACTTGCATAATAACCTTTGAGGTTTTAGAATACTTGTTCCAACACAACCTAACCCTAACGTTAGGCATAGCGAGTCATTCTCATTAGTTGCGATGAAGATTTAAATGGCGGCATGCAAAAGACCGAAATTACTCCGTGTTTTGTGGCAACCGCGTCTTCATTCTTTTAAGTGGTGGGCGGGGCGTCGTTCCGCTTTGTGTGACGTGGCGTTGTTCTGTTTGTGTCTGGATTGTGACGTCACGGAATGTTTCTTTTGTTGTTCTAAAGTGGCGGGAAAAGGTGTTCTAGGAGGACAAAGGACTTTTGTGATTAATTTTTAGGGTTTGTTTTGGAGTTGGCACTCGACTTTTAGCAATTTCGGGCGACTCCGGAATGCGTTTTTGTTCTGTGGGTGTAATTTTGGAATGTTGTGCATATTTATTACGAGCGGGTGGCATTGTTGTTTTGTTGTTTCGACTTTAATTCGGAAGCGAATGGAATCGTAATTACTTGCCGTGTTAGATCGTTTATCTGTTTCTATTCTTCGGAATGGGGAATTGCTATTTTGTATCTGTTGGCTTATTTTTCAAAATGTCACGTTCAGGAAAATTATTTTCTAAAGCGACGTTAATGAGATATTTCTGCATTCTTATGAGATTTATTTTATGTTCGCAAACTAAAAAAATTTGTTTGAAAAAAGACGACAGTAAACAATTTAAATTCTTTTATATATATATATATATATATATATTATGATTCGCTGTTTTGACGTCATACATTTATAAACTTTAATAAATTAGTTTAAATCTATAGTATGATTCGCTGTTTTGACGTCATACATTTATAAACCTTAATAAATTATTTTATATCTATAGTATGATTCGCTGTTTTAACGTCATACATTTATAAATTCTTTTATATCTATTGTATGATTCGCTGCTTTGACGTCATACATTTAAAAACCTTAATAAATTATTTTATGTATCTATAGTATGATTCGCTGTTTTGACGTTATACATTTATAAATCTTAATAAATTCTTTTATATAACTATAGTATGATTCGTTGTTTTGACGTCATACATTTAAAAACCGTAATATATTCTTTTATATCTATATTATAATTCGCTGTTTTGACGTCATACATTTAAAAACCTTTATAAATTATTTTTTATCTATAGTGTGATTCGCTGTTTTGACGTCATACATTTATAAATTCTTTTATATCTAAAGTATGATTCGCTGTTTTGACGTCATACATTTATAAACCTTAATAAATTATTTTATATCTATAGTATGATTCGCTGTTTTGTCGTCGTACATTTATAAACCTTAAAACATTTTTTCGAAAATTTATCTATTTACTTTTATTAATATTTTAAAGTATAAATTTATAATTTTTTTAGTTTATTGAATTTTTCTGTGTGTTTATTCCAAGATAAAATTTTTACTTTTTACATGTTCTAAGAGTCTTAATATGCAAAAAAAAAATCAAATTTAAATGACTTAGAGTTGGTGTGTACTTTTAGCCAAAATACCCGTCTACACACATGATTAAAATTAAATTATGTTTTCGAAAATATATCAATTATCAGTAATTATAATACATCACATACCCATATATATATATATATATATATATATATATATATATATATATATATATATATATATATATATATATATATATATATATATATATATATATATGTCTATATATATGTCTATATATATGTCTATATATATATATATATGTCTATATATATATATATATATATATATATATATATATATATATATATATATATATATATATATATGTCTATATATATATATATATATATATATATATATATATATATATATATATATATATATATATATATATATATATATATATATATATATATATATATATGTCTATATATATGTCTATATATATATATATATATATATATATATATATATATAATATATATATATATATATATATATATATATATATATATATATATATATATATATATATGTCTATATATATGTCTATATATATGTCTATATATATATATATATGTCTATATATATATATATATATATATATATATATATATATATATATATATGTCTATATATATATATATATATATTTGTCTATATATATATATATATATATATATATATATATATATATATATATATATATATATATATATATTATATATATATATATATATGTCTATATATATGTCTATATATATGTCTATATATATGTCTATATATATATATATATGTCTATATATATATATATATATATATATATATATATATATGTCTATATATATATATATATATATATATATATATATATATATATATATATATATATATATATATGTCTATATATATATATATATATATATATATATATATATGTCTATATATATATATATATATATATATATATATATATATATATATATATATATATATATATATATATATATAGACATATATATATATATATATATATATATATATATATATATATATATATATATATATATATATATATATATATATATATATATATATATATATATAATATATATATATATATATATATATATATATATAGACATATATATATATATATATGTCTATATATATATATATATATATATATATATATATATATATATATATATATATATATATATATATATATAATCCTTTCGTACTGCAGTTACTGTACAGTATTCATATAAATGTTGAAATCACTATATAAATAAAAAAGACATATTAAAAAAATGTAATTGATATAATTTGTTATGGTTTTTTCGGCACTATGTAAACAAAAAGAAATATATATTCCAAAAATGTAATTGATATAATTTTTTTATGGTTTTGTCGTCACTTATATAAGCAAAAAAAACGTACTCCATAAATTTAATTGATATAATTTTTTTACGGTTTTATCGCCATATTTTATTTTTATTCTAATTGCAAAAAGGTATACTTTAATCTTCATGCAATTAACAATAAATTATTTTTTGGCACGAAATAGTTAAAATAAAACATATTTTTTTAAATAAAACATTTGTCATTTTAATGAAGTCAACAGCTAAAAAATACTTTGATTCAATTCTTTTCAATTGTTCAGAAAAAATCCAATTAAATTTTTTTTTTATCACTTCTGGGAATTTTAAATTGGATTTCGTTATTTTTTAGTAATTTACTTTTAATAGTTAATTTTTTTTATCCAGTTTTAACTGATTAGAGAAAAATAGTTAGTTCATTTAGTGTATAAAAAATATTTTCTTAAAGCTAATTGAGTAATTTTATTTTGTGGTAAACTCATATGAAGGTTATATTTAAATTTATTTTTGCTTACACTAGCTCCTTGAAGTGTTTATTATAATTGAATATATTTTGTTAGGGTATTGTTTAAACAATTGGATTTATTTAAATAGTTTAATATTTAAATATGTATTTTAATGGGGGGGGGATATTTGTTTCAAAGACAAATAAGATAAAAACGCGACTTATAGAACATTGCGTTAATAATATTAAAATACAACTACATCGTTAAAGATAGATAACGTTTTTAATAAAAAGAATAATGCTTTTAATTTATTATTTGTCATTCGTACATTTATTTGAGATTAACTAGATAATTTAAACTATATATCATATTATATTATGTCTTAATATATGATTAGAATATGCATAGATTTCCGAGCGGTTAAAGGCGTCAGCTGTGAATACGAAGATTCCTGGTTCTATCATATGCGATGGACTTGACAAAGAAAAGTAAAAAAAAGTAGGGATCTTCTGATCGGAGGGTTTCCATCTTCGCTACAAAATACTAGAAAAGTCGTCCAGAACATCCGCAAAAATTAACGGCGTGCATACGGGACTGATGCACGATAAATCTGATCGGGGTCCAAAGTCCCGACGTCTATTGAAGGCGTTGTGTGCCAGTTCAGATGTTTCCTCGTCATCTGACCATGGTTCTAAAATAACGAGGTGCATATATAAATGTGTGTGTGAATGTGTATGTGTTCCCGGGTCTTTCCTTCGAGATAGATCCCAAACCGTCGCTAATAGCCCACTGTGAAGTACTTGTGCGACGTTAATTAACCACAAACGAAACCAAACCATATGCATAGACGTACTTAAATATTTCTTATCATCTTAGATAGTAAATGTGTAGTCATAAGCGATCTTAACGACCTGACAAACTTAAAGTAGTTGTTCAGAAGATGGTTTTCCACATTATTTAGTGTCCATTGCTTAAATGGAATCTGAGTTATTACAACTCAACTATCTTACTTCCAAGTCTTTTGGCACACCTTTTCAAAATGTCTGCTGTTTATAACATCTTCAATTCGCCCTGGTAGTTTAACGGATTAGGCTCTGAACTGCGGTGCCTGAAGATCTGGGTTCGATTCCCAGTGATTCATGGTTGTAATTGTCTTTATTTAAAAAAAAAACGATTTATGAAAGCAGCCTATTTAGTTTAGAATCTGCTCTTTTTATTTATATTTATCATTGTACTCATTTTTGAGTACATGTCTTTTTCAAAATTGAAACTTACGTACTCAAACCATGATAATCATCGAATGTACTTAAAAATAAGTACATTGAAATAACATATTACCTCATTAATTTTGAAACTTTGGCGGATTTCCCCTTATAATTTACTTTAACCCTAAAATGAAGTAGAAAGTAAATTAAAAGCCAACCTACTGAAAACAAAAAAAAAATCGAAATATTATTTAAAAATAAACTTTCAGTTTATTGTTTGACACTTTCACATTATCCTGCAAAAGCGATCCTAAACAAATTATTTTTTACTTACTGACGTATTCATATACAAATTAACACTACAACTGTAATTGCTTTGTAAAACTAAATGACCTGCGAAATCTGTTGTCTTATTTAAAAAAAAAAGTTCGAATTAACAAAAAGAGCATTCTTTGATAATTAGCAACGTTGTCTTAAGGAATATTTCTCATTATTATTTATCCGTTAATTACCTCGAAATAATCATGGGCGTAGAATTATCCTCGGTAAAAATAGAACACAAAAAACGCTTTCGGGAACAGATGTATTTCTGGAGCTTCGAACGTTTCTTGAAAATAATAGAAAATGAATTGTTTCGCCGTCGCAGTTGTTGTTTTTTCGGTGGGTTATGTTTTCAATTAGTCCTGTTGTAAAAGTAATCAGGTAGTCAGAAAGAGGCGAAAATGACTATTCAGATATTTAGAAAATGTTGATTTTCTTGTTTGTTTTTGCAATTAAGGATATATCCTTAGAGAATTAATTTTGGATGATTTTATTAAAGAAAATAAACGCATTTGTCAAGGAAAACAAAATACAGAATGATTATAAAATATGTTTCCTTGTTTATACTGATAAGGGAGATCCGATCTCCCAAATCCTTATTTGTTTATTAATGAATTCAGAAATACCATATTTTTATATTTTTAGAACATCTTTTTCTAAACAATATACAAAAAAAAAAAAAAAATAGTTTTGTTAATTTTTTTTTGCGTTTTTTATGCTTAAATAAACTTTTTTTAAAAACACTACTCCTCCTTTAATTTGAAAAGTTTAAAAACTATTATAATTGGTTAAATAACGTCAAAGTTTGTGCTATAGACAAATGAATAGACTTTTGAAGATTTGGGTTTTAATAGTTTTTAAAAACTTATTTTAAGTTCAAAAACTTTCAAATATTCACTTTAATAATTCTCAAAAAAATATATTGTAACTTAATTTAAAAAAAAGCTATGTGTACGTTTATGAAACAAATATTAGAGCTTCTAAAACTATTAACAGTTTAGTTTTAAGTTAATTAGCTACAAAGCCTTGGCATTTTAAACGTGACCAAAATGTAAAAAAAAAATATTTTGAGTAAATGGCGATTGTTGCAGACGAAAAGAGTGTAGAAAGATGATAAATGGTATATAAACATCTAAGAAAACATATGTTTTGCGTCTTTTATTGTTTTGAAATTTTGTACATACCTTCTTAAATATGTATAGCATCGTTTTATGAAGGACAAAAATAGTAATATTTTCGGAATTTGGGGCTTGGGTCTCCCTTAAACATTATTACAACCTTCACCAAAATTTGGTACCCATTTAAATGCAACCATTATTTGGTGCTTAATTTCACCATTTTATGGTGGCTACCATTTAGTGGTGAAACGTTGCACCAAAATAGCTACCCTCAATAAAATTTAGATTAGATCAAATATTATTATATTTTGCCTCACAAGATCAGTACGTTTTTTCTTATCTTTGCCATGTCACCGCACGGGCTCGAACTAGTAATCCTCTGATTACCAACTGAATGCCTTTATTAAATAAGCAACACGGTCCTCCGGTCTGTGGTTTTGTTGATGTAGATTCAGCGAAGGTTTCGGTTTCAGTTTTGGAGATTGTACTATTTTTTGGTAAAAGCTGCGCTATTCTTTATCAAGGATTTTTGGTTTAACGTAAATTGCACCTAATGCAAAAGGATCTGCCGAGCACTAAGATGTGGAGCAACGTTGAACTGAAATTTTTAACGATGTAGAAGTATCAACAGCTAAAATTTATCAATAGAATAGCACTAAATTTCCTATTAAAGAGGATCCCTAATTCTAACGTTTTTATTAATGAATTCCGAAATATAATTTTTTTTACATTATTAGAACATATATTTCCAAACAATAAAAAAAAAGAATATATTTCTTTCTGCGGTTTGAAGCCAAAATATGCTTATGTAAAATACACTACAACTTCTTCAATTTTTACTATTTAAACAAAAATTTAATTGATTAAATATCGTCAAAGTTTATACTACACTGTAAAAACAGGTATTCAAAAATAACTAAAATGAACATAATTTTTTATTGCATTCGATTCTTATCATGGCTCCGAATACATAAGTTTTAATTTTGAAAAATACATGTACTTAAAAATGAGAACAATAGGTACAAATTAATACAAAAAGCAGATACTAGCCTACATATGTTGCCTTCATAAATCACATTCAATAAATATCAACAATTACAACCAAGACTTACCGGGAATCGAACACAGGTCGTCAGGGATTGCAACCCAATGCATTATTCGTTGTACTACCAGGCAGACGTGAAGAAGTTATAAAAAGATGAATTGTTTAAAATGTGTGACAAAAGAATGGAAAACAAGATAATTGAGATGTTATAACTCAGTTTTCATTTAAGCAAGCGACAACAAATACTGTGGAAAACCACCTTCTGAACACATATTTTAAGCTTGTTAAGTCGATCTGTTAAGATGACTTAACAGAAGCTGAGATTAGCAATATTAATTCATTTTTGAGTAAGTACAGTTGCTTAAATTTCAGTACGCCATCGCTCATTTACGATGCAATTGTACTCAAAGAAAAACGAGTAAGAACAGGTACTCATTTTAAGTACCTTTTTTACAGTGTAAGTTCGTTAATTAGATTTAAGTACATATACATTTAAAAAGAGGGATATATTTTTTAGACTTCCAACAGTAAAAATCAATCATAAAATGAATTTTCGTTGACTATCAATAAACGCTCAATTTTTCACTACATGGAAAATAATTTTTTGGTGCCTTCAGTATATAGTTAAAAAATCTTAACTAATATTAACCTTTTTTTTTAACTTCTTTTACATTCATTTTTAAGAATAAAAATAACTCTTTTAATAATTATTAATTGAACGTACGATTTCTCAGTGTTCCACGTCATTCTCTTTCTTTTGAGACCTCTTTTGCTAAAATTCATAGAGTGTAACAGACATAAAAGAGATCTATACTATAGAAATAATATATATGATCTGAAAAATACATTTGCATATATTAATAATAACAAAATTGCCTTACAGAAAATTTACATCAAATTTGTTTTGGTTTTCCAGTTTTCTGTACTTTTTCATAGATTTTAATAAATTATAAGTTACTAGAAAAATATGCACATTATTAGATTAGACTAAATGCAATTATTAAAATGCTGTTTTTTTTGTGTGTGGGGGTTTTCGAGCTTCAAAGAAATTTAAATATTAAATAATAAATAATAAAAATATAAAATAATAAAAATATAAAATAATAAAATATAAAATAATAAATAATAAAAATATAAAATAATAAATAATAAAAATATAAAATAATAAATAATAAAAATATAAAATAATAAATAATAAAAATATAAAATAATAAATAATAAAAATATAAAATAATAAATAGTAAATAATAAAAATATAAAATAATAAATAATAAAAATATAAAATAATAAATAGTAAATAATAAAAATATAAAATAATAAATAATAAAAATATAAAATAATAAATAATAAAAATATAAAATATAAAATAATAAATAATAAAAATATAAAATAATAAATAATAAAAATATAAAATAATAAATAATAAAAATATAAAATAATAAATAATAAAAATATAAAATATAAAATAATAAATAATAAAAATATAAAATATAAAATAATAAATAATAAAAATATAAAATAATAAGAAATAATAAATAATAAAAATATAAAATAATAAAAATATAAAATAATAAAAATATAAAATAATAAAAATACAAAATAATAAAAATATAAAATAATAAAAATACAAAATAATAAATAATAAAAATATAAAATAATAAATAATAAAAATATAAAATAATATTTAATAAAAATATAAAATAATAAATAATAAAAATATAAAATAATAAATAATAAAAAAATAAAATAATAAATAATAAAAATAATAAATAATAAAAATAATAAATAATAAAAATAAAAAATAATAAATAATAAAAATATAAAATAATAAAAGTATAAAATAATAAAAGTATAAAATAATAAATAATAAAAATATAAAATAATAAAAGTATAAAATAATAAAAGTATAAAATAATAAATAATAAAAATATAAAATAATACATAATAAAAATATAAAATAATAAATAATAAAAATATAAAATAATAAAAGTATAAAATAATAAAAGTATAAAATAATAAATAATAAAAATATAAAATAATAAATAATAAAAATATAAAATAATAAATAATAAAAATATAAAACAATTTAATAATAAAATAAATACAGAATATTCTTATGACTCCCACAAAACTTTATCCAATTTAAATTAAACCAACTTAAATATAAGAATTAAATTTTAACTTCATCAAAAACTTTTCAGGATGTAAAAACATAGTCCTAAACAAGCTTAAATTAAATTTCTACTAAACTAATTAAGGTTCTGTATGTTTTGACATGCATCATAAAAATATAATTAAGTTATTGTAAAAGTCGAAATATAACTCCATTTCTTGTTCCCAAATGATTCTAAACAAACATTACAATAACAAGTTCAGAATTTCTGTTTTAAAAAAATTGCAAAAGATTACGAATATCTCATTTCGAATGTGCATATTATTATTTAGAATATTGTTTTTTCAGAACTGATATTTATTTTAAATTAATCCATAGTAAACTAGAGTCTCTGAAAGATTATTTTAATTAAATTATATTATAAAAATAATCAATTTTTTTTTTATTGTTTAAATAGTCAGAATCTTTGTTCAACTAGATTCATGGATTTATTTATCTGATTAAAAAATCGTTTGCTATATAAACTTTTATAAAAAAAATAATTAAAATTCTTTTAAGGGTATATTAGAAGATTTTGAGAATCTAAACAATAAAATTTTATAAGCGATTTTATATGCTAATAAAATCTATTTTGATTAGTACTTAGAAATAGTTTTAGTTATATAACATTAATACTAACACATTTTATTTTTCTTAAATTCTTTTGCATTTGTTTTCAAGTAAAACTTTATTTAAAGTTTGCTTAAAACTTTAAAGAACTTTACTTAAAATATGTAAATTTCATAATTAATGAACATTTTTTAAACGTTATTTACTCCGTGGTTTCATTGATACTGTACTTTTGGTAACATTTGAAACTCTAAAAATTTAAATGCAAGTTCCGAAAGTTTAATTTAAATAATTATTTATATTTTGAACTCATTGTTTTGTTTTAAAAGCAAACCAAATTAAAGACGAATATGTATCATTTATAGTGTATCAACTGCTAAAAGACTATAAAAGTTTGTAATACTCTATATACAGAGTGTCCCATTTAACGTCCTTTCATATCCCTTTATTTTTTTTAATGCGGGCTGGTTATTGGTTTTGGTTTTGGTTAATTAACGTCGCACTAGTTCTGTACAGTGGGCTATTGGCGACGGTTCGGGATCTATCTCGAAGGAAAGACCCGGGAACACTTACACATTCACATACACATTCATTCATACCTGCACCTCGTTATTTTAGAACCATGGTCAGATGACGAGGAAATACCTGAACTGGCACCGAAAACCTTCAATAGACGTCGGGACTTTGGACCCCGATCAGATTTATCGTGCACCAGTCCCGTATACACGCCGTTAATTTTTGCGGATGTTCTGGACGACTTTTCTAGTATTTTGTAGCGAAGCTGGCAACCATCCGATCACAAGATCACTACTTTTTACTTTTCTTTGTCAAGTTCATCACCTGGCATCGAACCGGGAACCTTCGTATTCCTAGCTGACGCCCTTAACCGCACGGCCATGGAGGCCTTTTTAATGCGGGTAGATAAGTGGCTGTGATACTATACAGTTAGACCACTTGGGTAACACCGTAGCAGCTAACTCAGAAAACTGACGGAGATATCTCGAAAATTATACAATATACATAAAAATAGTTAATTCCAAAATGTATAACGCAATACGTTAGTATGTAAATGCTCTGTGAGCACATAAATGCTATGCATAGAACGCGTATAACAGTCGTTTGTTTGAATCACACCCAGAAACTCTTTTATTCATAACGGAAGCGTAAAACAATATTATTTCGTAACGTTACTGTGTTGGAAACCGTTAAAAAAAACGAGCATTATATGCGCAAAGTATTTTTTTTTGGTATTAAATTGATGTCGCTCTATATCCCAGTAATCGAACCCAGATCCTAAAGCACTGCAGTCCAGTTTCGTATCCGTTAAACTACCAGTATGACAGGAACAAGTTATAAATAAAGGAAATGTTAAAATGTTGTGCCAAAAAAAATGGGAAGTAAGATAATTGAGTCGTAATAACTCAGTTTCCATTTAAGCAACCGACATCAAATAATATGGAAAACCATCTTCTGAACAACTATTTTAGGTTTGTCAGTTCGCTTTAACAGAAGCTGAGGTTACCAATATTAAATCACACCGTTCATTTCTGAGAAAGTGCGGTTGATTAAAGCTGAGTCACCGTTGCACATTTGGATACAATTGTACTCAAACAAAAACGAGTAAGTTCAGGTACTCATTTTAAATACAATATTTATCATCTTAAATAGAAAATGTGTAGTCTTAAGTTTTCTTAACAACCTGCCAAATTTAAAGTAGATGTTCGGAACATAGTTATCCACATTACATGATGTCCATTGTTTAAATGGAAACTGAGTTATTAGAGCTCAATTATCTTACTTTCAAGTGTTTTGGCACACCTTTTTAACATATCTGCTGTTTATAACATCTTCATGTCGCTCTGGTAGTTTAACGAATAAGGCTCTGAACTGCGGTGCCTGAAGATCTAGGTTTGATTCCCAGTAATTCTTGGTTGTAATTGTCATTATTTTTTTTAAATGATTTATGAAGGCTAAGACTTATCGGGAATCGAACTGAAGTCTTCAGGTATCCTAGCACAATGCCTTAATCGTTGTACTACCAGGGCGATGTGAAGAAGTTATAAACAGAAGAAATGTTAAAAAGGTGTACCAAAAGAATGGGAAGTAAGGTAATTGAGTTGTAATAACTCGGTTTCCATTTAAGCAATCGACCTCAAATAATATGGAAAACCGTCCTATAAGCAACTATTTTAAGTGTGTCAGGTCTCTTTGTTAAGATGGCTTGAACAGAAGCTGAAATTAGCAATATTAAGTCACACTGCTCATTTTTGAGAAAGTACAATTACTTAAATTTGAGTACGCCATCCCTCATTTGCGATCTGGTTTTCGAAAATGTACAGATACAGTTAGTGAGGTTGTTTGAAAAAACGTCGCACTAGAACTACTCAATGTGCTACTGATTTGAAATTTTGAATTATTGTAAGATGATTTGAACAACACATGAGCTGCCATCCCACGCAACCTTGCGTAGACGTGAGGAAAATGAATAAGGGTTGATTTAATAACTTTTATTATCCTTTTAACGCAATTACTGACTATATATAATAACTTTTGTTAACTTTTACCGTAAAAACGGGCTATATATAATAACTTTTACTAACTTTTATGGTAAACACGGCTTATATATATTAACTTTTATTAACGTTTAACGTAAAAACGGTCTATATATAATAACTTTTGTTAACTTTTAAGGTAAACGCGGCCTATATATAATATCTTTTATTAACTTTTAAAGTAAAAACGGTCTGTATATAATAACTTTTGTTAACTTTTAAGGTAAACACGGCCTATATATAATAACTTTTATTAACTTTTAACGTAAAAACGGGCTATATAAATAACTTTAAATATCTTTAAATAACTTTTAACGTAACGTAATAACTGACTATATATAATAACTTTTATTAACGTTTAACGTAATAACTGACAATATATAATAACTTTTAACATAAAAACGGGCTATATATAATAACTTTTAACGTAAAAACGGGCTATATATAATAACTTTTATTAATTTTTATCGCAACTTTTAACTTCTAACGTCGTCAGAACAACTATTTTAAGTGTGTCATGTCGCTTTGTTAAAACATTTAGAAGGCGGTTGTTTGATTTAACATGGGATTCTGGCCGAAATATCGGCCAACCGCCCTGTAAAGGTAGATGGCTCGTTAAAAAGCTGAGATTAGCAATATTAAATCTTACTTCATTTTTGTGAAAGTACGATTACTTAAATTTGAGTACGTCATCACTCAATTACGAGGCAATTTTACTCAAACAAAAACGAGTAGGTTCAGGTACTCATATTTAAGCACCTTTTTTTTACATGGCAGTAACAAATTTTAGGTCTTTATTTTGGTATAAAAAAAAGTTATACGAAAACTAAAATACGGATACATTCTAATAAATGCTCTATCTCTAATATTATTTTCACGCACCACCCAACAAATAAAAAATGTATTCCGCTTTGCGCATATAAAGTAAGAAATACGCAATATTGTTTCTTGATCCAGAACAGCTCTTCACAAAAAAGTAATCTTTATTTCCACCAGAATTCTTTATCAGGAAAATATTACAACTAAATCCCCAATATTCATCTCCCACACTAAACAATAAGAAGAACCCTTAACAATCGAATTGCTCTTCAGGTTGTGAGTTCGATTCCCGCAAAATATGGATAAAAATTTCCCTTCTAGTGCTTTGGGGGGGGGGGGGGGGGGATAGTTTCAATATCGTGGATACGGAAGATTCTTATTGATTTTTTTTTCTTTGGCTCCGCTCCTTTTTTCTCTCTCCGATCTCCAACCCATCCTTATGCGAACAGACTGCAGTTGCTGTGTTTTTTTTTTCCCAAGATGTATATTTTTAAATCTTGAGATTTTTTTACGGCATTGAAGGGTTTTTAGAAATAAAAATGGATATAAGAGCGTGAGATAGTTTTGGAAAATCTAGAATAGGATTAAGGAGAGGGGATTTGGTGATATAATATATGCGGTTTTGTATATTTGTTTATATATAGTGTGTGTCTAAATTTTGTTATGTACTATATTTTGGGTTTGGTGGGCACAGTTAAACCGTAAATTGCAGAAGCCCTCACAATAAAACAATGAAAAATCACACTGTTAAAAATAGATACTCAAAAATAAGTAATATGTACTCATTTTTGAGTACATTAAATGCTTATCATGTCATCAAAAATAAAAAAAAATCATTTTTGAAAAACATATGTACTGAAAAATGAGTAAAAACGAATTAAAATAGCTTATTTTCTTACCAACGTAGGCTGTCTTTATAAATCACTGTTAAAAAATATCGACAATTACAACCGAGACATACAGGCAATCGAACCCATATCCTCAGGCGCCACAGTCCAGTGCCTTATCTGTTGTATTACCTGGTCGACGTGAAGAAATTATAAACAGAAGAAATGTTAAAAAGGTGTGCCAGAAGAATGCGAAGTAAGATAATTGAGTTGCAATAACTCAGTTTCAATTTAAGAAATATACATCAATTAATCTGAAAAACCATCTTCTTAACAACTATATCAAAGTTTGGTATATTATAGTATATTATATATATACATTAGTATATATATATATAATACATATTAGTATATATATATAATATATATTAGTATATATATATAATATATATTAGTATATATATATATAATATATATTAGTATATATATAATATATATTAGTATATATATATAATATATATTAGTTTATATATGATATATATTAGTATATATATAATATATTAGTATATATATAACATATTAGTATATATATATAATATATATTAGTATATTAAATTCGTCAGGTCGCTTTGTTAAGGTGGCTTGAACAGAACTGATATTATCAATATTAAATCCCACTGCTCATTTATCAGAAAGTACGATTACTTAAATTTGAGTACGTCAGCGCTCATTTACGATGTAATTCCACTAAAAAAATAGGTTTATGTATTCATTTTTAAGTGAAATATTTTCTACAATAATAATATATCCGGTTTTGTATATTTGTTTATATAGGGAGTGGGCCGGAAATTTGTTACGCGCTATATTTTGTATTTGTCGGAAAAAGTTAAACAGTAATTGCAAAAGCCCTCACAATAAAATAAGAAATGATAAATCATTGTTAACAATTAATATTCAGCTTTTTCAGGTATACATTTTATTCTATATAGGCTAGTATCTGCTTTTTTTACTCATTGTACTCACTTTTGAGTACATGTCAATTTCAAAAATGAAACTTATATATTCGGAGCCATGATATACACCTTCGAGCATGGATCCTATGTAGTAGAGGAGTCATGAGGTCTTCCCTGCTAACATCAAAGTGAAGCCAACATATATGGCCTCAGACACGTGGTTAACTACATCATTCCATTCATAAATGTTCACTGTTACACATTTCCCAATTTATCTGCCAATCGCGAGTATTTTTTAATTCATAATTTTGAAGAGATGTCACGTGATATGGGCCTTTCGCTCTGAGATGTGGGCTTCACGCTTATGACGTCATATTCTCTCTACTACAGACCATTCATGCTCGAAGATATACACCGAGCCTTGAGTACCTACGAACCTACGATCCTTGAGTACCTACGAACCTTGAGAACCAACGAACCTACCTACGAACCTTGAGTACTACCTACGATTTTGACGTCATATTCTCTCTACTACAGACCATTCATGCTCGAAGATATACACCGAGCCTTGAGTACCTACGAACCTACGAACCTTGAGTACCTACGAACCTTGAAAACCAACGAACCTACCTACGAACCTTGAGTACCTACCTACGATTTTGACGTCATATTCTCTCTACTACGGACCATTCATGCTCGAAGATGTACACCGAATGTACTCAGAAATGAGTGAATTTTACTTATTTTTGAGTACCTATTTTTAGCAGTGTAGTTCGACATTAATTCAACCAATCATTTAATCTCCATTTTAAGAAATGCATACCCATATTCTTCCGAGGCCTCCGTGGCCGAGTGGATAAAGGCGTCAGCTGGGAATCCGGGGATTCCTGTTTCGATCCTAGGCGATGGACTTGACACAGAAAATTTAAAAAAGTAGTGATCTTGTGATCGGAGGGTTGCCAGCTTCGCTACAAAAATACCAGAAAAGTCGTCCAAAACATCCGCAAAAATTAACGGCGTATGTACGGGACTGGTGCACGATACATCTGATCGGGGTCCAAAGTCCCGACGTCTATTGAAGGCGTTGGGTGCCAGTTCAGGTGTTTCCTCGTCATTTAACCATGGTTCTAAAATAAAGAGGTGCATGTATGAATGTGTGTGTGAATGTGTATGTGTTCCCGGGTCTTTCCTTCGAGATAGACTCCGAACCGTCGCCAATAGCCCACTGTTCAGCTCTAGTGCGACGTTAATTAACCAAACCAACCAACCAACCAATCAAAAATACGGGGCGTCGTTTCCGGGTCTTTCCTTCGAGATGGGCCCCGAACCGTCGCCAATAACCCACTGTGCAGCTCTAGTGCAACGTTAATTAACCAAACCGAAAACCAAACCATTTCTAATACTCAATTCCTATTCAACTTTTTCAGTTATAAATGTAACCTATATAGGCTAGCATCTGCTCTTTTTACTCATTGTACTCATTTTTGAGTACATGTATTTTTTAAAAATGAAACTTATGCATTCGGAGCTTTGATAAGCACCGAATACAATAAAAAATTAGTACTGTTTACCTATTTTGAGAACCTATTTTTAACATTGTAGTACGTAGTTAACTCAACCAAAGATTCAATCCCTATTTTAAAAAACATACCCATATTCTTCCACTGTTATGCTCATAACAAATATCGATCGATACAGAATACGGTATCCACCCACTACAAAAGAAGAACAAAAATATCAACAACCGTATCCGATCTCTGGGAATTAAATAGAAATACCCTGCATATTTCATGGGGAGTAAAAGATGGGATACGCCGTGTTGACGATCCTTTCGTAAAAAAGGGCGTAGCAGGAAGCGTTAAAAATGCATGCGGATCGCATTTGTGAACATTACTGGGAACAGGGATTTTGGATTAGTCAACAGTAACTTACTGAAATGCCCTTATAAATGACTTACGATAGAGCTGTATATGGATGCTTGGATTGATGAAAGACATTGCAGATTACTTGGGGTATTTTGCATTGCATTTTGAGCAATGACACACATAGTAATACATGTAAATATTTGTCACATGTAAGAAATGTAAAAGGGTGCAATACACATGAAAATAATATAAACTTCCATGTCTATCATAATTATCGCATGACCCCCCCCCCCCCACCTTTCCCCTTTGTGCACACACCACATCCATTCGTTACAGCCAAAAATCTTAAAAAAGATTCAACGGTCTGCTCATAGTTGGCAGCATTATCAGTGGTTTGTTTGAAAAAACCCGTAAAATGAATAATAAACTAGTTTAAACGCATTAAAAAAACGTTGATATTTGTGAGATGAAAATACGATTCGTTGCTGGTCCATGAAATTACCTTTCTTTTGATACCTCATAAGTTAAAATGCATTGCATCTATGGGACATAAAAGGATATTTACTACAGAAATAATATATATGATGAGTAGATTTATACATTTCAAATGTCATAAAAGGTCATTTAAAAATTCAATTGCATTTACGTTATTACAGTAATTGTATGTTTATTTCCTTTATATATTAATAAATTACATTCAATAACCATTAAACAATTAAACTTTTATTTAAACATCTTGTCTGCCGATTCTGTATTCAGGAAAATATATATTTTTCTTTAAGTTAAAAAATATTTTCTTTTCGATTTCCTTTCTACGAGAAAAACAACAATAAAATAAATGCGCATTTTTATTGTTAAAATACTTTTTTGTACGTTCAACTTTTACATTTTTATTTCATTGCACTTTTGAATTTTAATGATGTTTTTCGTGCAGCTCTTAAGTAATTCATTTTCTTTTCTCTTTCTTATTGTTATGGGCGTTTTAAATGTAAATTAGAAAACTAAAAATGGAAAGTGACATCAAAGAATTTTTCTTAGAAATAGGAAACGTAATTCTCGAATTGTTACGTATAGTCAGGATGCCAAATGCCAAAAAATAGGTCAACCTTGTTTTGTCGTACGGAGAAAATGTTTTCGTGGTTTCGGATGTAGTTGATGGTGTAGATTTCAGAATCGGTTGATGCCACTCTGTAAATCTTGAGCATTTTGAAATATCCAAGATGGCGCCTGCCGCGCACCGTACGCGAACACTTGAGAAGCTTATTTTGGCGTACGGAGAAAATGTTTTCATGGTTTCTGATGTAGTAAATAGTGTAGATTTCAGAACCGATTGATGCCACTCTGCAAAACTTGAGCAATTTGAAAAATCCAAGATGGCGCCTACTGCGCATCCTTCGCGAAGAGTGGAAAACATTGTTTTGACAGATGGAAAAAATGTTTTCATAGTTTCTGATGCAGTAAATAGCGTAGATTTTACAACTGATTGATGCCACTCTGCAAAATTTGATAAATTTGAAAAAAAACAAGATGGCGCCCGCGAGATATTCGTCGTTCATTTGAGTGACGCTGTGATCGACGAAATACATCAGCGTTGCCCGAATCGAAAGGCTTGTTTTGGCGCAGGGGGAAAACGTTTTCGCAGTTTCTGATGCAGTAAATAGCGTTGATTTCAGAACCGATTGATATCACTCTGTAAATCTTGAGCAATTTGAAAAATCCAAGATGGCGCCCATGATAGACTTTAAAAAGATGTCCACTTTGGAGTGTGGTAATAGTGGCATGTGAGACATTTTTCTTAATGGATTTTGATCCAGGAATCTGAATACAATGTTATTTTTCACATAAAATAACTGTGGAAACTAATTTGGATGTTATTCTAAGATGGCGCCCAAGAGATGGCCGCTTTAAAAATGTCCACTTCTGAGTGTAGTAATAGTGGCATGTAAGACATCGTTTTAAATGTTTTGAGTTCAAGGAATATGAATACAATATTATTTTTCACTTAAAATAAATCTGGAATACATTTCAGGTGGTATTCCAAGATGGCGCCCTTGATGGCCGCTATAAAAACATCCACTTTGGATGTAATAATAATGGCATGTGAGACATAGTTTTAAATGTTTTAGGATCTAGGAAACTGAAAATATTGTTATTTTTCACTTTAAATAGTTGTGAGAACTAATTAGTACTGTATTCCAAGAGGGCGCTCATGATGGTGGTTTAAAAATGTTCCCATTGGAGTGTGGTAATAGTAGTTTTTTTATGTTCTCAGCAAAAATGCAACTTTAGAAAAAATGAACTCCACGTAGTTTATTTATAAAATAATTAAGATAATATAAAAAATAATGTAACAAACTATGTAAAATCACATTTGTTTCTTGTTAAGGAAGGAACTAATTGTAAGTTGCAATGACTTTTCACTTTTAAAAAAATCAGGTACGCATTGAAGTAAAATGAAAACTTACGCAATCACGAACTAAATAAGAAATATATTGGCAATAATTAAATATAGAATTCAGAAACATATGAACATATGAGCACGAAGAACATTTTCTTCATACTTGTTTCCGTTTATTACTTCGGAAACTTAGATATGAGGAATTGCAACACTTTCATTTCTTCACTTACTACACGAAAAGTTGCTAAAATGACTGCCACATCTTATTGCTGAGCAGGTTTCGTTAGAACTTTAGGAGCACTTCACCATCGCTCTGTACAAACCCGATTCTGTTAGGTATAGGTATCGATACAAGTTCGAAGTTCGGCTTTCTACATGTTCTTTCTTTAGAGAAGAGTTTTAGCTACTGCATGTAAATTCAAAGAGATGTCGTTTATTATCATTATTTGACTGTTGTGTTTTAAAGAAGTTTTCCATGAAATTAGCTACTGTTCCTCGTGAGGATCAATGTTTAAGACACTGCAAAGCACAGCGTTCACCAAAATTAGGTTTGGTATTCTGCTCGCTATGTCTGAATGCGTTTCATTTAGTGATCTCAATAAAGCAGGTTTCCTGTCTCAGTCTCTCCCTAAACATAAACGTGGGCACATTAGCAAATTCGTATTTTAATATGTCGACCATTTGTATGAATTTGATTACCTGAAGGACTATTATTCTGAATTATAAAAGTGTAGCTTCCATATGTGTGGTCGCCTTTTGTGCAGAGCAGTGTTTCCTTTCATCCATGCTGACAACACCTTTCTGTAAACTGTCATATAAACCACTTGGAAGGGTGTCTTTAAACTTCAGTACACATTTACCACCCAATTCAAAAGCATTGTCAACGTTAATTTTTCTTGATGCAATATTTCTAGTCACAATATGTACTAGGCCTTTTGTGCTCTGATGTATTTAAAAGCTGCATGCATAATTCCAGTTCTGCCACTTTGCAAAAATCATTCTCTGGCTGATTCCTCACAAGTACACTTGAAGCCCATCGCTTGACTCCAGCACTGTTTAGTATAAGACCCGTCAAAGAAGATCCTTTTGCAACATGTCTATATCACATAATATTGTTATCTATCATCGTATCGGACCATATCACATTCCTATAACGAGTTATATATCTCATCCCATGTTCTTCTTTCAAAAAAAAATTTTAACATCTTTGTGGCATCTTTTTTATGAATATCACATAAACAGTGGCATACTTTTAATAATTATAATAGACTGCACATGCAATATATGGCCTACTGTCTAAAGATAAGTATATATATAACGTATAGTCTAAGAAAAAGGCACTAATTAACTTCCCTTTCAGCTCTCACAAAATTCATTATTAGCTGGACAGATTTGATGTAATATTCGGTCCATAACTTAGTTGTGCGGTTTAAAGAGCATTCATCCACCAGTTTAGCCATCATTTTGTCAATACTAGTTGCACCAATGTAATTTAGAATAGGTCGCAGCATTTCTTTGGGCACTAATCTTGGTGCACGAATGTTTTCAGTAAACTTCTTTCCTGATAACTATTTCAACACACCTGCAAATGCTGATTCTGGTATTTCCACAATTCCATTTCCTGCCATTAGTGAACCTATAGCTCATATCTTCAGCATCAGTGTATTCATCCTCCCAAGGCGAGGAACAAAGTTTGAAAACTGTTTAGGAAACATTCAATATTATATCAACCATTATTTTGTAAATAACCTGATCTGCTATTCATACAACAAATGGCTGCTCACAAATTATGGTAAATTTCCTGACTTCCAAAGGAGAGATTAATGCTGTATCATAATTTGTTGGAGATAGATCAATTAATGGCATGTACATAATTTGTGTTGAATTCATAAGTTTACCATCTAAATTAGTTTCTACAGTCATTTTAAGTGAAAAATAACAATATATTCAGATTCCTTGACTTAAAAATATTAAGAACGATGTCTTACATGCCACTATTACTACACTCTAAATGGGACATTTTTATAGTGGTCATCATGGGCGCCATCTTGGAATACCATCTGAATTGTATTCCAGATTAAATTTAAGTGAAAAATAACATTATGTTCAGATTCCTTGACCCCAAAACATTTAAAACGATGTCTTACATACCACTATTACTAGACTGTAAAGTGAACATTTTTAAAGCGGCCATCTCTTTGGCGCCATCTTGGAATAACATCCAAATTAGTTTCCACAGTTATTTTATGTGAAAAATAACATTGTATTCAGATTCCTGGATCAAAACCCATTAAGAAAAATGTCTCACATGCCACTATTACCACACTCCAAAGTGGATATCTTTTTATTGTCTATCATGGGCGCCATCTTGGATTTTTCAAATTGCTCAAGATTTACAGAGTGGCATCAATCGGTTCTGAAATCAACGCTATTTACTGCATCAGAAACTGCGAAAACATTTTCTCCCTGCGCCAAAATAAGCTTTTCGATTTGGGCAACACTGATGTATTTCGTCGATCACAGCGTCACTCAAATGAACGACGAATATCTCGCGGGCGCCATCTTGGATTTTTCAAATTTATCAAATTTTGCAGAGTGGCATCAATCAGTTGTAAAATCTACGCTATTTACTGCATCAGAAACTATGAAAACATTTTTTTCATCTGTCAAAACAAAGTTTTCTACTCTTCGCGAAGGATGAGCAGTAGACGCCATCTTGGATTTTTCAAATTGCTCAAGTTTTACAGAGTGGCATCAATCGGTTCTGAAATCAACGCTATTTACTGCATCAGAAACTGCGAAAACATTTTCTCCGTACGCCAAAACAAGCTTTTCGATTTGGCACCCTGACTAGTAAAAAGGCTGAAAAAGAAGGTTATTAAACTTGATAGTTTCCATTAACAATTTATTAAACACCAATTCTGCAAATAATTTCATTCGTTTTCATAATTTGATAATAAAATAAACATATCAGTTACATCATTTGATATTAATAAGGTTTTTTTAAATCTTAATATATTTATTATTCAGATATATCAACAAAAATATAATTTTTTATTAATATAAAAGCAGGTTCAAATTTTGAAAAGGCTTTTGACTTAAATTTAAAACAATTAAAATAATTGTCATTAAGCAAACATATATTTTTACATATCGTATATGATCACGTTGAGATATTTTTTTTTAATTTAAAGGTTAGAAACGATTTTTTCGAAATAGAATAAATAATATTTGAAATACCTTATAAAACAAAATAAAAATATATTCAAATCCTTTTTAAATAATTAAATACCTTTTTTGTAAAGTTAAATATTTCGCTTAATTTTTGTAAAAAAAATTGTTTAAATTACGTATTTTCCATTAAAATAATTAATTTAAGTAGTTTTGCTTAAAGTAAAACAATTTTTTAAAGAATACGATTTGAAATGCGTTTTAGTGTCTCTAGTTGAGTTGTATTGAAAATGTCTTTCAATATTTGAAAGACGTTTGCAAATATTTCTTTGACTGAGTTTTGACTAATGAAATTAAAACAGATATAAAATCTTTTGAAACGTTACTCTAAGGTAGTTTTTTTTTTTTTTAAGTTTAACGAAACAAATAATTATTATTAAGTTTATTTTTAATCAGTTGTAATTAACTTTTATTGGTATAGGATTTAATTGTATTTGTTAGCTCATGTAGGGGGGAAAAATCATAATCTGTTTTGGACCTGTTGAAAATAAAAGATACCCAAATTATGTCATACCAATAAATGAAATAAGATAAAGAGCAATCTTACAAAAAAACTTTTATTTTATTTTCAAGAACATACAGTACTCTTAATTTTAAGAACATGGAACAAAAGAACAGGTCGTTATTTTAGCCTTTCCACTCCAAGAACATTTTGCCATTTGCGTTCTTTCTAAAGAGCAGTTCTTCTTCTTTATATTCTTCCCCCAGAATTTTTCATGCTCATAGAGGGGGAAAAATCATAATCTGTTTTGGATCTGTTGAAAATAAAAGATACCCAAATTATGTCATACCAATAAATGAAATAAGATAAAGAGCAATCTTACAAAAAAACTTTTATTTTATTTTCAAGAACATACAGTACTCTTAATTTTAAGAACATGGAACAAAAGAACAGGTCGTTATTTTAGCCTTTCCACTCCAAGAACATTTTGCCATTTGCGTTCTTTCTAAAGAGCAGTTCTTCTTCTTTATATTCTTCCCCCAGAATTTTTCATGCTCATAGAGGGGGAAAAATCATAATCTGTTTTGGATCTGTTGAAAATAAAAGATACCCAAATTATGTCATACCAATAAATGAAATAAGATAAAGAGCAATCTTACAAAAAAACTTTTATTTTATTTTCAAGAACATACAGTACTCTTAATTTTAAGAACATGGAACAAAAGAACAGGTCGTTATTTTAGCCTTTCCACTCCAAGAACATTTTGCCATTTGCGTTCTTTCTAAAGAGCAGTTCTTCTTCTTTATATTCTTCCCCCAGAATTTTTCATGCTCATAGAGGGGGAAAAATCATAATCTGTTTTGGATCTGTTGAAAATAAAAGATACCCAAATTATGTCATACCAATAAATGAAATAAGATAAAGAGCAATCTTACAAAAAAACATTTATTTTATTTTCAAGAACATACAGTACTCTTAATTTTAAGAACATGGAACAAAAGAACAGGTCGTTATTTTAGCCTTTCCACTCCAAGAACATTTTGCCATTTGCGTTCTTTCTAAAGAGCAGTTCTTCTTCTTTATATTCTTCCCCCAGAATTTTTCATGCTCATAGAGGGGGAAAAATCATAATCTGTTTTGGATCTGTTGAAAATAAAAGATACCCAAATTATGTCATACCTATAAATGAAATAAGATAAAGAGCAATCTTACAAAAAATCACTTTTTTTATTTTCAAGAACATACAGTTCACTCAATTTTAAAAACAAGGAACAAAAGAACTGGTCGTTATTTTAGCCTTTCCACTCCAAGAACATTTTGCCATTTGCGTTCTTTCTAAAGAGCAGTTCTTCTTCTTTATATTCTTCCCCCAGAATTTTTCATGCTCATAGAGGGGGAAAAATCATAATCTGTTTTGGATCTGTTGAAAATAAAAGATACCCAAATTATGTCATACCAATAAATGAAATAAGATAAAGAGCAATCTTACAAAAAAACATTTATTTTATTTTCAAGAACATACAGTACTCTTAATTTTAAGAACATGGAACAAAAGAACAGGTCGTTATTTTAGCCTTTCCACTCCAAGAACATTTTGCCATTTGCGTTCTTTCTAAAGAGCAGTTCTTCTTCTTTATATTCTTCCCCCAGAATTTTTCATGCTCATAGAGGGGGAAAAATCATAATCTGTTTTGGATCTGTTGAAAATAAAAGATACCCAAATTATGTCATACCAATAAATGAAATAAGATAAAGAGCAATCTTACAAAAAAACTTTTATTTTATTTTCAAGAACATACAGTACTCTTAATTTTAAGAACATGGAACAAAAGAACAGGTCGTTATTTTAGCCTTTCCACTCCAAGAACATTTTGCCATTTGCGTTCTTTCTAAAGAGCAGTTCTTCTTCTTTATATTCTTCCCCCAGAATTTTTCATGCTCATAGAGGGGGAAAAATCATAATCTGTTTTGGATCTGTTGAAAATAAAAGATACCCAAATTATGTCATACCAATAAATGAAATAAGATAAAGAGCAATCTTACAAAAAAACTTTTATTTTATTTTCAAGAACATACAGTACTCTTAATTTTAAGAACATGGAACAAAAGAACAGGTCGTTATTTTAGCCTTTCCACTCCAAGAACATTTTGCCATTTGCGTTCTTTCTAAAGAGCAGTTCTTCTTCTTTATATTCTTCCCCCAGAATTTTTCATGCTCATAGAGGGGGAAAAATCATAATCTGTTTTGGATCTGTTGAAAATAAAAGATACCCAAATTATGTCATACCTATAAATGAAATAAGATAAAGAGCAATCTTACAAAAAATCACTTTTTTTATTTTCAAGAACATACAGTTCACTCAATTTTAAAAACAAGGAACAAAAGAACTGGTCGTTTTTTTAATCCACTCCACTCCAAGAACATTTTCATATTTGCGTCCTTTCTAAAGAACAGTTATTTATTTATCTATTTTTCCCCCATAATTTTTTATGCTCATAGAGGGAAAAAATCATAATCTGTTTTGGATCATTTTTGGATTTTTAACCCTTTTCATTCCAAGAAAATTTTGACATATGCGTTCTTTCTAAAGAATAGTTATTCCTCTTTCTGTTTTTCCCCCAGAATTTTTTATGCTCATAGAGGGGAAAAATCATAATCTGTTTTAGATCTTTTTTGGATTTTTAATCCTTTTCACTCCAAGAACATTTTGACATATGCGTTCTTTCTAAAGAACAGTTATTCCTCTTTCTGTTTTTCCCCCAGAATTTTTTATGCTCATAGAGGGGAAAAATCATAATCTGTTTTAGATCTTTTTTGGATTTTTAATCCTTTTCACTCCAAGAACATTTTGACATATGCGTTCTTTCTAAAGAACAGTTATTCCTCTTTCTGCTTTTCCCCCAGAATTTTTTATGCTCATAGAGGGGAAAAATCATAATCTGGTTTAGATCTTTTTTGGATTTTTAACCCTTTTCACTCCGAGAACATTTTGACATTTGCGTTCTTTCTAAAGAACAGTTATTCCTCTATCTCTTTTTCCCCCGAAATTTTTTATGCTCATAAAGGGGAAAAATCATAATCTGTTTTGGATCTTTTTTGGATTTTTAACCCTTTCCACTCCAAGAACATTTTGACATGCGTTCTTTCTAAAGAACAGTTATTCCTCTTTCTGTTTTTTCCGCCAGAATTTTTTTATGCTCATAGAGGGAAAAAAATCATATTCTGTTTTGGATCTGCAAAAGAACAGGTTGACAAAAAAAGATCGATGAATTTTACATACAAGGCACATTTCGAGTTCATTTTAAAGAACAGGGAACCAAAAGAACGGGTCGTTATGTTGTCTCCTGAGCGGCGCCAACAAAGTGCAAAGTACTTGAAAGTCGCCACTCGAGCTCAAAGAGTTAACGAAAACTGCACAACAACAACAAATAAAATTCCACAGTCACGCAAAGTTTCTTCATCCAAAGAATTCCCGACAAATTGAATAAAATGCGATGCCCATAGTCAAGAGAATCCACTGTTGAATCATTGATCAATCCCCATTCTTTCTCCATCACGCTTTTTGCCAGCGGTGTCATTACATGGGCAGATATTGCTTGTCTTGCAAAGCATGTAACAGGGGGAAAAATGGAAATCCACTGAATTAGGAGGATAGCGCGGGTTGAGGGGTAGTGATTTAACGCTAGGGAAGCCTCGCTCGCAAAGCATTGTGGGACATGTGCTATCATTTATTAAAGGGCTCTGTTATTTTCCATGGTTACAGTTGTAATAGTTTTGGAATGGGGTGTTTGTGATAGTGGGAAACAGATGGTTTGTGTTTGTGATGTTAAGAAACAGATGGTTTGTGTCTGTGATGTTTGTGTGGTGTTGGATATATTTTTATTTGATATTGTATTTAATATACACACATATAGTTAAATTAATAATTATCATAATAGAAGGTATACTGTTAAAAATAGGTACTCAAAAGTGAGTAAAACCCAGCAAAAAAAGTCAGCATGAAACCTTCATCAAAATTGTCAAATTAAAGGTTTTTTGAAGGTTTTATAAAGGATATTGAAACAAAAAATTGCAGTTTTTAATTTTTCTGCATAAAACCTTTAAAATATTTGCATTTTCCCTTCATGATTAAAAATTGAAGGTTTTTTGCAGGTTTTTATGCAGCTTTTTTACAGTTTTTATGAAGGATATTGAAACAAAAACCTTTAATTTTATAAGTCTTCAAAAAAAAACTGCAGTTTTCCTGCACAAAACCTTCAATTTCAAAAAAATTATGAAGGTTTTATGCTGACTTTTTTTGCTGGGAATGTACTCATTTTTTTGTATATTCGATGCTTGTCAAAGCACCGAATAAGTAAAGTTTCAATTTTGAAAAAGGCATGTATTACAAAATAAGTTCAATGGATAAAAATGAATAAAAAGAGCAGATGATAGCCTACATAGACTGCCTTCATAAATCACTTTCAATAAATATTAAAAATTACAACCAAAAATTACCGGGAATCGAACTCGTATCCTAAAGCACCGCAGTCCAGTTCCTTATCCGTTGCACTACCAGGACGACGTGATGAAGTTATAAAAATAATACTTGTTTAAATGTGTGCCGAAATAAGGAAAAGTGAGTTAGTTTGGTTAGTTGGCGTCGCAATAGAGCTGCACAGTTGACTATTGGCGACGGTTCGGTGTCTATCTCAAAGGAAAGACCCGGGAATACATACACATTCACACACACACATTCATACATGCACCTTGTTATTTTAGAACCATGGTTAGATGATTAGGAAACACCTGAACTGGCACCCAACGCCTTCAATAGACGTCTGGACTTTGGACCCCGATCAGATGTATCGTGCAGCAGTCCCGTTTACACGCCGTTAATTTTTGCGGATGTTCTGGACGATTTTTCTAGTATTTTGTAGCGAAGCTGGCAACCCTCCGATCACAAAATCACTACTTTTTTTACTTTTTTTTGTAAAGTCTATCACCTAGGATCGAAACAGGAATCCTCGGATTTCCAGCTGACGCCTTTAACCGCTCGGCCACGGAGGCCTCAGGAAAAGTGAGAAAATTGAGTTGTAATAACTGAGCTTCCATTTAAGCAATCGACATCAAATAATGCGGTAAAACAATCTTCTGAACAACTATTTTAAGTTTGTCAGGTCGCTTTGTTAATATGGCTTGAGCAGAAGCTGAGATTAGCCATATTAAATCACACTGCTCATTTTTTCCAAAGTATGATTACTTAAATTTCAGTACGTCATCGCTCATTTAAGATGTATTGTACTCAAAGAAAAACAAATACGTTCATGTACTCATATAAGAACCTTTTTTGCATATACTCACCAAAAAAATCAGCTTGAAACCTTCATCAAAATTGTTAAAATTGAAGGTTTTTTGAAGGTTTTATAAAGGATATTGAAACAAAAAACTGCAGTTTTTTTTGAAGATTTTAATTTTCCTGCATAAAACCTTTAAAATATCTGCATTTTCTCTTCATGATTAAAAATTGATGGTTTTTTACAGGTTTTTATGAAGGTTTTTTGCAGTTTTTATGAAGGACATTGAAACAAAAACCTCTAATTTTATAGATCTTCAAAAAAAACTGCAGTTTTCCTGCATAAAACCTACAATTTCAAAATATTGATGAAGGTTTTATGCTGACTTTTTTGCTGGGTAATTTATCGGAAGAACCTAACGAACCTTAAGAAAAGAAAACAACACGCAATTAAATCAGTTCAATTCTCAAATTAGCCCTTTACCAAGTGATTATGCACATAATTCTTTACACAGAACTTTTAAATTTTTAATTGACTTTAATACATACCTATTAAGATATACTCTAATAGGTCTTTCCAACGTTACTCCTAACAATATCCCGAAATTAGCCATACATTTATAATATGTTACGCCTATTTCAAAATACTTCGTAGCACATGCTGGCCATTACGGAGCTACGCTAATGACTTAAATTCATTACCGGTTAATGCCGGTATTGCATGCTTTAAAGGTACATAACAAATTCATAATTTACATTATTAAGTTATTTTAATGGTTATGCTTATATAATCGCTTGAGATATAACTAAATTATTAGGTTTGTGAATAGGGAAAGGACCTCAAATCACGTTCCGACATTAGGATGTATTTGAGAATCTTTAAATTTGGTCGCTGGTGTCATTTTAATCTTTTTTTAGTTAAAAAAATAAGTAGAGCCTCTTATAATGAACTAAGGGGTCCTACACCCCATGGTGCCGTCGTAGGTTAGCAACCAGAAAGTTGCAGCCGTTATTTTGTGCTCAGTTTCACCATTTTGTGGTGCTATACGGACACCATTTAGTGGTGAAACGTTGGATCAAAACTCTTTATTTTCTCTTCACCATTTTATGGTGAAACTTGAACCAAAATTCGTGTTTTCGCTACCCCATATTATGATTAAACGCCGGTATAATTTGTTGGATGTTCAGCACAATTTTCTAGTATTTTTGTAGCGAAGCTGGCAACCCTCCGATCGCAAGATCACTACTTTTTTACTTTTCTATGTCAAGTCCATTTCACGGATTCGACTCACGGGACTTCTTTTGCCAAGTCCACCATATGGGATAGAACTAATAATCTTCTGATTGCCATTTGAACGCCTTTATACACTGGGCATCCGGACCCTTAACACAAGAGGATTGAAGGGATACCCCGATTGTAGATTCAGCGAATGTTTCAGTTGCAGTTTAGGTTTGGTTTGATTTGGTTAATTTACGTCGCACTAGAGCTTAATAGTGAGCTATTGGGAACGGTTCGGGGCCTATCTTGAAGGAAAGACCCAGGAACGATGCCACGTATTTTTTTAACTATGGTCAGATGCCGAGGACAACACCTGAGCTGGCACCCAACGCCTTCAATAAACGTCGGGATATTGGATCCCGATCAGATGTATCGTGCAACAGTCTCGTATACACTCTGTTTTTTTTGTGGATGTTCTGGACGACATTCTAGTATTTTGGTAGCGAAATTGGCAACCCTCCGATCGCAATATCCCTACTTTTTTTACTATTCTTAGTCAAGTTCGTCGCACAGGTTCGAACCGGGAACCCTCGGATTCCCATATGACGCCATTATCCACCCGGCCACTGAGGCCCTGCAGTTTTGGAAATTGCGTCATTTTTTAGTAAAGACTTTATTCTCGATCAAGGATTTTCGGTTCAACCTAGAATGCACCATAATATGGTGTAAGTTGCTGCAGAGCACCAATAAATGGTGTAACGTTGAACTGACATTTTAAACAATGCAGTAAAATCACACTTATTTCATAAAAAAATATATATACGCGTGTTGATAACTTTATTTTCACCAAAAAACAATTCATGCTGATCACAACTAGAAACTAGACATTTAAACATTTCAAATTGAACTTTACTTAAAACTTCGTGGCATTAATGCCGAAACGGTTCACCCTCCCAAACAGCATAAAAGCTTTTAGATTGAAACTGATGATAGAGAACCCTTCCTTCAATCGAATTTTAAGAGAAATGGCGAAAAATTCGAAACCCCATTTAAAACCATAGCACAGACCTTTACAAAGAGTGAGCAGCTTAACGCCGAAGCGAATAAAGAAAAGACCGAACCTCTTTCAATGAAAAACTTGTTCCATTGATTTGGAATAAAACCACCAAAGTGGCAACTCGAATTTTTCAAGAAACTTTTAGCGCCATTTTCTTTTTTTTTTTTCGTTCTGCTACGTGATTCTCGAATCAACACGTGGAAGTTGGATGTCGATTTTTCTTGGGGTTGAGCGTACTCCGCAGGATTGATGGTTTAACTTGTTTTCTTGATGCTTACTTTACAGAATAGTTAGGTAAGGATATTTATCTTTTCAGGCCTCAGTATCCCGCAAAAGGAGGGAAAAGAACAATTTTAAAATGCCTCTATCGGGACTTTTTCGTTTTTAAGGATTGTCCATTTGCTCAATGGACAATAGCATTAAACACTCACAGTATAAATATATCAAAAACTCACATTTAATCGAGAGCCCCAGTTGCTCAGTTGGTAAGTCGTTCAGCTACTAATCAGAGGTATGGTGGTTCGAATCCGTGAAATGGACTTGACATAGAAAAGTAAAAAAGTAGTGATCTTGCGATCGGAGGGTTGCCAGCTTCGCTACAAAAATACTAGAGAGTCGTCCAGAATATCCTACAAATTATACTGGCGTGTATATGGGACTGGTGCACGATACATCTGATCGGGGTCCAAAGTCCGGACGTGTATTAAAGGCCTTGGGTGCCAGTTCAGGTGTTTCCTCGTCATCTGATCATGGTTCTAAAATAACGAGGTGCATACATGAATGTGTTTATGAATGTGTGTGTGAATGTGTATGTGTTCCCGGGTCTTTCCTTCGAGATTGACCCCGAACCGTCGCCAATAGCCCACTGTGCAGCTCTAGTACGACGTTAATTAACAAAACAAACAAACATGAACACATAATCGTATAATGTTATTTAATACTGAGTTTTTTTTAAATATTTTTAATAAATAGTATTCTATAGTAACCTACGTTGATTCATAGTTGGGGTAATATGTTTTTCTTGTGTAATTCACAGAATTACACACACACACAGGCCTTTTGGTGCAAGGTCGTAATAATTTTGACCAGTGTATTGTGTGAATAATGTGATACATTATTTAAAAAAACAATAAGACTATGTAATCAAGGTGCCTTATACTATCCTTTTATAAATTCTAGGTGACTGCGAACCCAACCGTAAAGACCAACGAGGCCCTATATTCCGAACCGAACCCTCGCCCCGGGTCGAGTTCTCGAACAGCAGCGGCACCGAGCTCCGCTGCGGAGCGGACGGCTCCCCGACCCCTCGTCTCACCTGGCAGATCAGGGATGGCACGGGCGCCAGGGACGTGCCAGGGCTGCGGTACACCAGGTCGGATGGCACCCTGGTGTTCCCGCCCTTTTCCAGGAGCGACTACAGACAGGAAGTGCATGACAGTGTGTACCAGTGCATGGCTGTCAATGCTGTTGGGTCGGTGGTCAGCCGGGAGGTACACGTCAGAGGAGGTAAGCTAGTTTTGATTCTATCTTAGTTATTGACCACACTGTTACCATGGTTACATTTTTTAATATAGTCACGGTGTTGATGTGGCCATGATGTTGCTTTGACACTAAATGTTGCTGTGCTACTAAATGTTGCTGTGACCCTAAATGTTGCAGGGACACAAAATGTTGCAGTGACACTAAATTTCGTCATAACCACAATGTTTCTATGACCCTAAATGTTGTTATAACCACAATATTATATGGTATCAATGTTGCTATAGCACAAATGTTGCTGGTGCCACAATGTGGCTATGGCAAAATTTTTAATATGGCCACAGTATTTCATAGAGCACAATATTTCCGTGGTACTAAATGTAGTTTGTGACACTAAATGCTAATGTAACCCTAAATGCAGCTGTGACACAAAATGTTGCCATAACAACACTGTTTCTATGATACTATATGTTGTTATAACTACACTATTGGTATGGTTTTAATGTTTCTATAAACCAGATGCTGCTGAGACCACAATGTAGCTATTGTAAAATTATTAATATGACCACAATATTTCTTTGAGCGCAATATTACCGTGGCACTAAATGTAGATGTGACACTACATGCTGATGTGACCCTAAATGATGCTGCGACACTAACTGTTGCCATAACAACACTGTTTCTGTGACACTATATGTTGTTATAATTACACTATTGCTAGGGTCTCAATGTTGCTATAATCCAAATGCTGCTGTGACACTAAATGTTGCTATAACAACAATGCTGCAATAACGCTAAATATTATGACACTAAATGTTGCTATAACCACACTAAAAGTTGTTGTGACACTAAAAGTTGTTGTGACACTAAAAGTTGTTGTGACGCTAAAAGTTGTTGTGACACTATAAGTTGTTGTGACTCTAAAAGTTGTTGTGACACTAAAAAGTTGTTGTGACACTAAACGATTATGTGACACTAAATGGTGATGTAGCACTGAATGTTGTTAATGTTAAAATGTTGCTATGGGCCTAACGTTTCTAAGACCACAATATAACTGTGATGTTGAGACCACAATGTTGCTGTGGTCACAATTATGTGGTTGTGCCCATTGCTGTGACACTAAATTTGGCTATGACCACACTGTTGCTATAGCTAAATTATTATGGCCCCAATGTTTCGTTTCTGTGACCACATTGTTGCTTGTCCCATTGTTGATATTGTCCAAATGCCGCTTTTTTTCCCAATATTGCTAAGTCCCACATGTTGATGTGTCCACACAATTTATTGTGAAAATACCAGTTGATATGACCTTATTGTTGCTGTAGTGAACAAAATAACTGTCCACAAGGTAAACAAAAATTATCGTTTACAAGACACAGGAACTTAAAAGTTGATGAAACTACAATGTTTCTGTAACCACACAGAGTATATGACCATAATATTTCTGCACCAAACAAATCAAATATATTTTCATTATAATATTCAATACACATTAATGCATTACTTAATAGTGAATAAGAATACTAATTTTATAGTTCCGAATAACACCACCCAAATTAGAACTAAGGCTTATTCTACACGGTCGTTATTAACACGCACAAGCTTTTGCAGGTATAAACCACGTGGTTTATATGCTCCAATCACAGATATTCCCTTCCTTATTTTCTAAACACCAACACAAAGAACAACTCTGTAACAGCAGGACTCTACACCGATCTTTTATTTCGATTACTCCTTACTCGAGTCTTTATTTCGATTAATCGAATTATCATAAATCCGCCAGCCCCGATATTTTATCCGATCCCGAAAGAAAACCCAAAGAGTGTGAATCAAACTGCGGACGTCATTATGCTAATTATTGCTAATGATTAGTGGCGTTGAATCTTCACTCATTAGCAAGGAATACGAGAAATAAATCGATTCTTGAATCGATTCACGTTCATTGGGAATTATGCGATTATAATTGACATTGTTTCACAGATGTATAATTAGCAGTCGGGTCGATTTCAGGGGGAAGTAGTAATTATTTACCGTCATTGGTATTGGTAATTAGATTACAGGAACATAAGGTGTTTTTTTAATTGCTTTGTTTAAGTATATGTTGGTTTTTATGTTAGTTTGGTTTTAAACAGCGTTTGTGGAAGTTGTTATATAAAAACAAAAGCATATCATTGTTTTTTTTTAATCTAAATATGAGTTACTATATCATATGACAATTATAATTAATATAACGATTTATTACTTCTATTATTAGGTGCCAATTAATTTTTAAAAAGTTTTAACTAACTAAAATATATATTTAAATTTATTGTTGTATAAAATTAGCTCAATCGTTTTGAGGCATATATTGAATTGTATAAAGTTATTTTATCCTTAACCTATAATAATACTAAGAGATACATTTATAAAAGTAACTAAAGCAGAATATTTTATTATCCAAGTATACATTAATTATTTGCGATAACCTCTAAATATTTAAAATTTACAAACACTTGAAGTCTGTGGCAGTATTAAAAAATAATGGGTACTTAGATAAATTATGAAATAAAAAAAAATAATAAACAAAATTTAGTTATTATTTAAAAGGCGTTTGAAAAAGTATCAATTAATAATTGAAAATGATTATTTGATAATTGATAATTATTAACTAAAATTTGAATGTTCAATTAAAAATTAAAAATGATTAATTAAAACTGATAATGTTTAATAAAAATTTAAAATAATAAATTAAAAACTGAAAACTATCAAGTAATAATCGTCAATTGTAATATATCAATAGAAATATTAATAATCAATTACCAAATTGAAATTGAAAATTACCTATTAAACTTTAAAAATGATCAATTCAATCAATAAAATTGAAAATAATTAATAAGAAATTGAAAATGATCAATAAAAAATTATCATGATAAACAAGAATAAAAATTAAATAATCACTTATATAGAAAATTACCGATTAAAAATAAGTAATTAAAAACAAAATTTGATCAGTAAATCACTAAAATTAGCAGTTTTAAATTAAATATGAAGTTATAAAATGAAAATTAGGCAGCTTTAAATTGAAAACAATGGCTTAAGATTTGAAAAAAATCAGATATCATGTGAAAATAACATTTTTGAAATGGAAAATTGGCAATATGTAATTTGATAAGCATAATAATTCAGATAAATTGCTAACGTCTCCAAAGACGCAGTAATAGAAGAAAAATGAAGTTACAAACTAAAAATAAGAAAATAATACTTGAAAATAAACAAGTTTATATCGAATATGAGCAGTTAATATAAAATGAAGATTTGTAAAGGGAAAGAAAAGACAGGTATACATTCATAGAAATACAATTATAAATGTATAAAAATTTATAAATAAACAGTTACAAATATAAGTTCAGCAGTTATAAATTGAAAATGAATAGGCTTATATCGAAAATGAGCAGTTAATATAAAATGAAGATTTATAAAGGGAAATAAAAGACAGGTATAAATTCATAGAAATACAAATATAAATGAGTAAAAATTTATAAATGAACAGTTACAAATTTAAGTTCAGCAGTTATAAATTAAAAATGAGCAGGCTTATATAAAAAAAAGCAGTTAATATAAAATGATGACTTATAAATGGAAAGAAAAGACAGGTATAAATTCATAGAAATACAATTATAAATGAATAAAAATGTATAAATGAACAATTATAAATTTAAGTTCAGCAGTTTTAAATTGAAAATGAGCAGGCTTATATCGAAAATGAGCAGTTAATATAAAATGAAGATTTATAAAGGGAAAAAAATACACTTATAAATTCATAGAAATAAAATTATAAATGTATAAAAATTTATAAATGAACAGTTATAAATGTAAGTTCAGCAGTTTTAAATTGAAAATGAGCAGGCTTATATCGAAAATGAGCAGTTAATATAAAATGAAGATTTATAAAGGAAAAAAATACACTTATAAATTCATAGAAATACAATTATAAATGAATAAAAATGTATAAATGAACAATTATAAATTTAAGTTCAGCAGTTTTAAATGGAAAATGAGCAGGCTTATATCGAAAATGAGCAGTTAATATAAAATGAAGATTTATAAAGGAAAAAAAATACACTTATAAATTATAGAAATAAAATTATAAATGTATAAAAATTTATAAATGAACAGTTATAAATGTAAGTTCAGCAGTTTTAAATTGAAAATGAGCAGGCTTATATCGAAAATGAGCAGTTAATATAAAATGAAGATTTATAAAGGAAAAAAAATACACTTATAAATTCATAGAAATAAAATTATAAATGTATAAAAATTTATAAATGAACAGTTATAAATGTAAGTTCAGCAGTTTTAAATTGAAAATGAGCAGGCTTATATCGAAAATGAGCAGTTAATATAAAATGAAGATTTATAAAGGAAAAAAAATACACTTATAAATTCAAATTCATAGAAATAAAATTATAAATGTATAAAAATTTATAAATGAACAGTTATAAATGTAAGTTCAGCAGTTATAAATTGAAAATGAGCATGCTTATATAGAAAATGAGAAGTTAATATAAAATAAAGGTTTATAAACGAACAGTTACAAATTTAAGTTCAGCAGTTACAAATTATAAATGAACAGGCTTATATCCAAAATGAGCAGTTAATATAAAATGAAGATTTATAAAGGAAAATAAAAGACAGGTATTAATTCATAAAAATATATGTATAAATTAAAAGTTACAAATCGAAGTTCAGCAGTTATAAATTGAAAAGGAGCAGGCTTATATCGAAAATGAGCAGTTAATTTGAAATTAAGATTTATAAAGGGAAATAAAAGTCTAGAATAAATTCACAGAAATACAATTATAAATGAGTAAAAATTTATAAATGAACAGTTACAAATTTAAGTTCAGCAGTTATAAATTGAAAATGAGCAAGCTTATATCGAAAATGAGCAGTTAATATAAAATGACGATTTATAAAGGGAAAGAAAAGACAGGTATAAATTCATAGAAACAAAATTATAAATGTATAAAAATGTATAAATAAACAGTTACAAATGTAAGTTCAGCAGTTAAAAATTGAAAATGAGCAGGCTTATATAAAAAAATGAGCAGGCTTATATAAAAAATGAGCAGTTAATAAAAAATGAAGATTTATAAATTGAAAGAAAAGACAGGTATATATTCACAGAAATACAATTATAAATGAGTAAAAATTTATAAATGAACATTTACAATTTTAAGTTCAGCTGTTATAAATTGAAAATGAGCAGGCTTATATCGAAAATGAGCAGTTAATATAAAATGAAGATTTATAAAGGGAAATAAAAGACAGGTATAAATTCATAGAAATACAATTTTAAATGTGTAAAAATTCATAAATGACCAGTTACAAATATAAGTTCAGCAGTTATAAATTGAAAATGAGCAGGCTTATATTGAAAATGAGCAGACTTATACCGAAAATGAGGCAGTTAATATGAAATGAAAATTTATAAATGGAAAGAAAAGACAGGTATAAATTCATAGAAATACAATTATAAAAGAGTAAAAATTTATAAATGAACAGTTACAAATGTAAGTTCAGCAGTTATAAATTGAAAATGAGCAGGCTTTTATCGAAAATGAGCAATTAATATAAAATGAAGATTTATAAATGGAAAGAAAATACAGGTATAAATTCATAGAAATAAAATTTTATATGTATAAAAATGTATAAATGAACAGTTACAAATTTAAGTTCAGCAGTTATAAATTTAAAATGAGCATGCTTATATCGCAAATGAGCAGTTACTATAAAATGAAGATTTATAAATGGAAAGAAAAGACAGTTATAAATTCATAGAAATACAATTATAAATGTATAAAAATGTATAAATGAACAGTTATAAATTTACGTTCAGCAGTTATAAATTCAAAATGAGCAATAACAATCCCAAAGTGACATTACATAAGGTTCAATCAAACAGATATATCTGAAACACTCTATACTTTATCCACCTTCACTTTTATCTCTCATCTCGCAAAATAACACTTCCATCCAAAGTACAAATAATGGATTTTCTTAACAGTTTTTTCTACACCATATCACCTCGCTAATAGACTGTCCTAAGAAAAGAACCTGAATATAAAAAACCAAACATTAATCATCATGTTACATCAGAAGATCAAAAAAAAATAATAATAATATAAATATATTCCCTGGAGAGGAAAAAAGTTCTGACGAGTATCCTAGAGTAACCTAATAACAACTTTTAGGGGTAAAAATGATCGATTACTAACAGAAGCCACGGCCAAAGGTGTTTATGAAAGTTCGTCGGGGAAGGATCCTTAATTTAAAGGGTTATGGCCTGGCCAGCGTATTCTCTGACATTAAGAGCACTTTGGATCTAGTATCAATCATCATTTCTTTGAATTTTTTTTGTGGGGTTTTCAAATGTGGTGCAATAATCGTTTCCTGAAGTCGATTTTTCAGGGCAGTTTTGTTTCGGAATCGATATTGTATCCCCCCCGGGGAGGGGGGGGGGATGTTATCGATGGGGTTTGAGGATGTGTTGCTTTTCGATAAAGATAATCGTTTGGGGAATGTTGTTCGATTTATTTTTTTTGGGTGTGGATTTTTTTTGTGTGGTTAACTTGTGGACGTATGGTGGCGGTGTTTTGAATTGTTTATAAAAATTGAGGTTGGCACACTGAACTCTAACTGTAACTTCTGGAAGGCTCAAACCTTGTTTCCTCTATGAGCGCGTTGAAGCCAATTGAAAGCAGCCGTGCTGTGCCCCAATATATTTTTAAAGTGATTTAGTTATGTTTTTTATTACCATAGCATTGTAGAAATATTAAATGTACATAAATATTATATTTTCTTCTTATAGAAGTAATTTTGATATTGCCAAACAAATAGTTTTTGCTCTTGCTCTCGACTTTAACTTGCAAATGATTTTCTATTTTAATAGCAGAATGCATTTAAAATGGGTTTAAAAAGAAAATAGAAAACACTCAGCCAAAAGCAATACAATTCGGCTTATTTTAACATGAAAAAATATACGAAATATTGTGGTAGCAAAGAAAGTGGGGCACATCATGGCTGCCTCCACATCGACTTCAAGTCAACAAAATATCTTGCCCTATCCAGAAGTTACAGTTAGATATTAGTGGGTTGACAAGTTTCATCAGAAACATAAACCTGAAAAGCAGATAAGATGTCATATATCGTATCTAATATTTATGTTGAAATATTACATTAGGTATAATAAAATATTTTGTATTTTCAGTATCTAACCAATGGCTATTATGCTGTCATAAGTAAAAAAAAAACTAATTTTATTTTTTTAATCAAGTTCACAACTTATTCTATATATTTATAATAATACTACATTGTTAAAAATTGGTACTCAAAAATAAGTAAAATGTATGCAGTTTTGAATACATCGGATGCTTATCATTGCTCCGAATACATAAGTTTCATTTTTGAAAAAGATATGAATTCTAAAATGAATAAAAAGTTAAGTTGTTTGCATACATAGGCTGCCTTCATAAACCACTTTCAATAGATATCGGACAATTACAACCAATACTTATCGGGAATCGAACTCGTATTCTCAAGCCCCGCAGTCCAGTGCATTGTCCGTTGTACTACCAGGGCGACTTGAAGTAGTTGTAAACAAAAAAAATGTTAAAAAGATGTACCAAAAGAATGGGAAGTAAGATAACTGAGTATTACATCTCAGTTTCTATTTAAGCAATCGACATGAAATCATATAGAAAACCATATTCTGAACAACTATTTTTAGTGTGTCATGTCGCTTTGTTAAAAATGACTTGAACAGAAGCTGAGATAAGCAATATTAAATCACACTGCTCATTTTTAAAAACTACGATTACTTAAATTTGAGTACGTCATCGGTCATTTACGATGCAATTGTACTCGAAGAAAAACGAGTAGGTTCAGGTACTAATTTTTAGTACCTGTTTTTTTCAGTGTATAAGGATTTTACAAATGTCGATATTTGTACTGTGCAACTAAGTATGTGTTCCGAAAGAAAATACAAATTCACGTCTAAAGCGCTCTTTCTGTTTCAAAATAAAAATAATATATGAACCTTAGAATAATTAAATTACACAAAACCCTTATTTCAAAAGGACTTCCAATCGCATATCTTCACTGTAAAAAACATGTGTCTGAAAATGAGTACATGTTCGTACTCGTTTTTCTTTGAATAATGAGAGATGACGTACTCAAATTTAAGTAATCGTACTTTCGCAAAAATTAGCAGTGTGATTTAATATTACCAATATCTGCTTCTGTTCAAGCCATCTTAACAAAGCGACCTGGCAAACTTAAAATATTTGTGCAGAAGATAATTTTCCAAATATTTTAATGCCGATTGCTTAAACGGAAACTGTGTTATTACGACTCAATTACCTTACTTCCCATTCCTTTGGCCACGCCATTTTAAGATTACTTCTGTTTATAACTTTTTCACGTAGCTCTTGTAGTACAACGGATATGGCCTTGGACTTCGGTGCGGACGATCTAGACGGATTGGGTTCGATTTTTGGTAAGTCCTGGTTGTAATTGTCGAAATTTATTGAAGGTGATTCATGAAGGCAGCCTATGTTGGCAAGAAACTGCTCTTTTTATTCATTTGTACTCATTTTTGAGTACAAGTTTTTCAAATATAAAACTTATGTATTAGGAGCTATGATAAAAATCGAATGTAATCAAAAATTGGTAATTTTTACTTATTTTTAAGTACCTATTTCTGACAGTGTTCCATAATAAGAATTTATTTTAACTAGCATTTCCCTATTACTTCTCAAATAATACGACACAATGTTAATTAATATACATGTGTTACATTAAAAACTAATTTATTCATTGGGCTTTTGAATCCAATTAAAAAATTCTCTAAATTTACACGCTAATTAAACTCAGAATAACGCGGTAGCCATTTAAAAGCACACACGAAACCGGAATACGTTCAACTTGCTAATTAAAAACAGTTTGCTTTTTCTAATCAATTGTCACAAAATCTCATCGTTAAAATGATAAAAATTATTCCTAACTAAAATACTGTTCCACAAAATAGTATGTGGTAAATTATTTTAAATTATTGTAATTTATACATGTATACTTAACCAAAACATATTCCACTTTAATAAATACTCGAAAATGGGTAAGAATATTTTATTTTTTGAATAATATTTATAAATTTGTGTTACACTTTAATTAAAGTGTTTACATTGTATATTATATAAAAAAAAACGTTCTAAGGATTTAATAGACCATTTCCTTAATTAAATCATCGATTTGAATTGAAAGCCATACTTTTTTTAATGATTTTTTGAGATAATTAACTTTTGAATATAAAATAAGTATGTTAAGTAATTTCACACATGTTTACTAATATTTATACCGTGTTGATTTCAAAATAATGCTGCATTTAAGTAAAACATTGTTACGCAACACGGTTGTATCTTTTTAAAATTAAAAATTGTACAATTTAAATATTTACGATCGTTCCTACTAATTAGAAAATATAGTCTGCCAGTTTGTCCAATTTAACCCTGATAGTTAAGCGTTGTTTTTAGGCATTTGTTAAAAACCCTTTCTACACGGGCGTTATTTACGTGCGTTAGATTTCTCAAATGGCTTAGTGGTTGGAGAATACAAACCACGTGGTTTGTATTCTCCAATCACAGAGCTATTTTCTAAAACTAATGCACATAAATAATGCCACATAACGTAGATATATATATATATATATATATATATACATATATATATATATATATATATATATATATATATATATATATATATATATATATATATATATATATATATATATATATATATATATATATATATATATATATATATATATATATATATATATATATATATATATATATATATATATATATATATATATATATATATATATATATATATATATATATATATATATATATATATATTAGATACAACTAATTAGTGGCTAGTTAGTCAAATGAAATTCAAAAAACTTAAAATAGTTGTTCAGAAGATGGTTTTCCACATTATTCGATGTCGATTGCTTAAATAGAAACTGAGGTATTACAATTCAATTATTTTAATTCCCATTCTTTTGCCACACCTTTTTTAACATTTATTCTGTTTATAACTTCTTCAAGTCGTCCTGGTAGTTTAATGGATAAGGTACTGGGCTGCGGTGCCTGAGGATCTGGGTTCGATTTTCGATAAGTATTGGTTGTAATTGCCGATATTTATTGAACGTGATTTATGAAATAAGCATATGTTGGCAGGAAACTGCTCTTTTTATTCATTTTTACTCATTGTACTCATTTTCTTTGAGTACAAAATTGCATTTTAAATGAGTGATGGCATACTCAAATTTAAGTAACTGTACCTTCTCAAAATGAGCAGAGTGATTTAATATCGCTAATCTCAGCTTCTGTTCAAGCCATTTTAACAAAGCGACCTGAAACACTTAAAATAGGTGTTCAGATGACGGTTTTCCGCATTATTTAAATTATTATCAATTGTTTTACTACCCATTCGTTTGGCACATCTTTTTAACATTTCTTCTGTTTATAACTTTTTTCCTTTGCTCTGGTAGTACAATTGATAACGCCCTGGACTTTGGTGCAGACGACAACAGGTAAACGGGTTGGGTTCGGTTGCCGGTAAGTCCTGGCTGTAATTGTTGAAATTTATTGAAAGAGATTCGTGAAGGCAGCCAACGTAGGCTAGCATCTGCTCTATTTATTCATTTTTTAGTACATGTCTGTTTTAAAAAAGACACTTAAGTATTCGGAGCCATGATACCGGAGTACTCAAAAATGAGTACAATTTACTTATTTTTGAATACCAATTTTTAATTGAGCTGGACGTGATATCAGGACGTGAGTACTCAAAAATGAGTACATTTTACTTATTTTTGAATACCCATTTTTAATAGTTCTGGACGTGATATCAGGACCGTGAGTACTCAAAAATGAGTACAATTTACTTATTTTTGAATACCCATTTTTAATAGTGCTGGATGCGATATCAGGACCGTGAGTACTCTAAAATGTGGTGATTTTACTTATTTTTGAATACCCATTTTTAATAGTGCTGGACGTGATATCAGGACCGTGAGTACTCACAAATGAGTACAATTTACTTATTTTAAATACCCATTTTTAATAGTGCTGGACGTAATATCAAGGCCGTGAGTACTCAAAAATGAGTAAATTTTACTTATTTTTTAATTCCCATTTTTAATAGTGCCGGACGTGAAATCAGGACCGTGAGCGTCAGATGGTTAAAATAGTTTTCACGTCAAAAATCACAAAAAAAAAATTATATTTAAAAGCAAAAACATCAAGAATAAAAATTAAGTATATTTTAAAATCACAGATACTCCTATCTCGAACAGGTGCAAAGACTACAATACCTCAAACCGGTTTATTCACGAAAACACCGGAAAAACCCCTAAAGAAAGCGGAAACACACTTATATACCACCATCAGGCGAATCGCAATTACACCTCATGTTTCAATTCCTCTCCCGAACCATTGTGAGCCCCACTAAAGATACACCCGCAACATAAAGAACCCAGCAGCACAACAAAGAAAATTGAAATATCTTTTTCTTCCCTCGGCAACTACATTTGGGAAATAGAGCCTTAGGCAATTCAGGGGACTCGATATAGCTTTTTCCCCTTGCTTGTGCTTATGAATAAGGGGTACACAGCTGTAAAAAAAAGTCGGATATCTTATGTTAGAAGAGGCTGGTTTATCAATATAGTTAATGTCAGCGAGATGCGAAAATGGCCTGTGCAAATAGCGTCGCTCGTATTTATTTTTATGTCTGTTTTGTTTTAGAGGGTTTGGAGAAGTAAAAATACACCTCAACTCGTCTCGGTTTTGTTGTTTGCGGTGATGGAGGGTAAATATTGTTATCGTTTATGTCGTCTTTGGTGGGGTTTTTTGTTGTTGTTGGTTTTTATTCAATGATATTTTAGTTTTTTTTTTTCTGTTTTGGGGTATTGATGGGAAGTGTGTATGGAGATAATGTGTATGTTATCGAGTTTTAGATGTAATGATGGAAAAAGAGGGATGTGATGGAAAATCTAATTTTTTTTTAAAGAAAAGGTGTGGTTTAGTATTATCCACTAGGCTAGAATGGTATAATTTATTGGTCCAATACAGTAGGGTAAAGAAACCCATTACAAACTGTGTTGGGAAGTTATTGGGCCAAGAGTGGCATTTCATATAAGAAATGCTGTACTGGCAAGATACTGGGCCAGCATCGCCTAGTAAAAATTAAAAAAAAACAGTATTGGGGTAGTACTGGGCTTGTACTGGCTATTTATAATATAATTTTTACTGTACCAGCAACATACTGGGCCAGTATTTTAAACACCGAACTTTCAAATGGCCAGTATTGGCGAATTAATGGGCTAGTACTGCTACCCCGAATCTCCTTTTTAACAGTATTGGCAGAATATTGGCCCAACGCAGCGAAATCTGCGACTAATGGCATATCAGTATTGGCCGAATGTTGGCCCGTAATTAAGGGCCAACACTGGCAAGGGCGGACACGTTTGTTACGACGCCCTCATGGCCAGCCTGTATTGGGCCATTACTGGGATTTGTGGCAAACCGGTATTGGCTCATCACAGGGCGAGTAGAGCATTGTTTGCTGGGTGTGTTATCGAGTTTTAGATGTGGTGATGGAAAAGAAGGGATGTGATGGAAAATCTAATTTTTTTTAAAGAAAAGGTGTGATTTAGTATTATTTACTAGGCTAGAATATAATATGCATTGGAGCAAGAACTCCCATTGAGTGACAATGTACTTTACCTTGCCGCCCGGGTGTATACAATTATGGTTTGGTTTGGTTTGGTTAATTAACGTCGCAGTAGAGCTGCATAGTGGGCAATTTACGACGGTTCGGAGTCTCTCACGAAGGAAAGACCCGGGAACACATACACATTCACACACACATTCACACATTTACCCCGTTATTTTAGAACCATGGTCAGATGACGAGGAAACACCTGAACTGGCACCCAACGCCTTCAATAGACGTCGGGACTTTGGGCCCCGATCAAATTTATCGTGCACCAGTCCCGTATACACGCCGTTAATTTTTGCGGATGTTCTGGACGACTTTTTTAGTATTTTGTAGCGAAGCTGGCAACCCTCCGATCACAAGATCACTACTTTTTACTTTTCTTTGTCAAGTCCATCACCTGGCATCGAACCGGGAACCTTCGTATTCCTAGCTGACTCCTTTAACCGCTCGGCATACAATTATGGAGAAATATGATTAAGAAAACATTCATACTTGGGTATGCGGGAATCTTACGTGACGTCACAGAAATGTTTAAAACCGCTTTTTTCGGTGTCTTTTGTCTTTTTCTTGTTATTAAGTATTTAAAAACATTAAATGTGTTATATTAAATGTATTTTTCAAAATCATAAATGTGTTTTTAAATCTACGCAAACCTATGCAAAAGGACTATTTTTTCTATCTTCGCTCAGAAAGGAGTAAAGTGGTCGGCCACGCTTAGTCCTCACTCCAGTGCTTACAGTTCTAGCTCAGTGGTATTATCTATGGAATAAAGATGGATTCTATTTCGAAGATGGATGATTCTTTTTCCTTATTTTATCAAAATGGAGGATTTTTATATAATTAAATTCGTAGTGTGATTTATTTCAATCATGTTGTAAACAAAATATATTTTTATCAAAAACGTAAACTGCATAAATGGCAACACTGTAAACCAAACAGGATTAACACATATTGTTGGGCGATTGCGTTTATTTAGCTGTTTAAATACACATAATAAGCTTATTTGTTTACTACACTTTAATGATTTTGCTACTAATGTTAAACTAACTTGCTTAAAATATAAGCGAAGTAGTAGGTCAAAATTAATGTTTTATTATGCCAATACGGCTAAAAGTGATACAGTCAATGACATTGAGCAGACATTTTATGACCATTCTATACTTGTACTATTAAAAGCTGGGTGCAAGAACCAGACAGCTCCACTTTTTCTGGATGTCGATTAATGCAAGAAACAGACATATATATATTAAAAGTAAATATTTAATTTACATACGCCTCTTAAACGTAACGGATCTTAAGACACAAGGTAACAAAAGAAAAAGAATTTCACGCATTTCCACCTAATTTTTTTTAATGGGGTTAAAATAATTCATTTTAACACTGTTGTTTTTAATAAGCCGTTGAGAATACTGCCATCTATGAACAGACCGCTAAACTATTTAGATTGTGTGTAAATAAAATATTCGCTAATATCTTTCACCCGAATAAGTGTGTATTGCTAGAGAATTGAGGTTGTTAATGTGAGAATTAATCGCTTGGGTATGCTAGTATAATCTATCGGTCATGCTAGTATATTCTAAATCTATCTTAAAGTCAACAACAATACAGTTTTATTACGTGGGTGTATTTAAGATATGCAAAATAATTTACTTTTCTTCATAAATCAATAATAGCATGATTATACTATCAAATATATACTCAATATCTCCAAACTAAACAATATCCTATCCCCTCATACCAGTTAAATACTTTCTTAAAAAGGTTATATATTGCTTTTATTCCACATATATATAACAAAATAAGTCACTCGCTGAAATATCCGAACGTATTTCAACTGCAAAAATAAACTCAGCTGCCACGATATCAATTACGACTATGTAATATAAAAATCTATATATTTATAGAAATATCAGATTGTGTATGTGCATTGAAATTGAATACAATTCCGCATTCAGATAGTATAAATAATAAATATTTATGCGGAAAAATCCCGACTTCTGTATTTCTTATGCATTCCACTATATATCTGAAGTATGGTTACCATTTTATTTACTTGAAAGTGCGTATGAACGTTTCGAGATGTGGTTGGATTGCTACCAAAGAGATGTAAGTCAAAAAAAATCCAAAAAAAGAACCAGCGCCATTTTTTTTTCACAACGAAACTTGTTCTGTCATTTTGCTAAGTGGTGTTGGTCACATGTAACTAAGTTGTAACCCACTAAGTATGACGTCATTATCTTTAACGTTATTACCAATGCTGGTTTTAAACTTTAAATGGTTTTGTGGTGACAGCGCTCCTCTTCATTAGACGTGCAACCACGGTACTCATTAATTTGTACTCTTCATCGGACGGCAACCACGGTATTCATTAATATTTGTATATTATTTGTAAACTGCCGTGTGGCAACTTATAAACAAAAAACAACGTTTTTCTTTTTACGAGCTATATAACGAAGTAGTAAATATGTGGAGTTAAAACAATTTCTTTGACGTAGTAGATTCATTTGCAGTTAATTATTAATATGTGTTAAGATACCCATAGTTATATCATAGAGTAATGATAAAAATAGAGGAATAAAAATGCTGATTTCCGTGTGTCCATCATTGAAACCACGTGATATGTGGAAATGCCAATTCATTCATGCGCCAATATTACTTGGCAGGCCTTGGCGACTTTAAGAACTAAACGAGATCGAAGTATTGCAATATGGTTTTGTGTTTAATTTTGTATTTAAATATAGTTTTTTTGAACGAGTAGAACAATTTAAGGGAGTTTAACAGATATATTAAGGAGATTTTTCTTACTTTGTAGTTTTGAAATAATTGCATTACGTTTTTATGTAAAAAATTTATCATAAGCGAAATTCTTTCAATTGTTATTCTGTAAACTTCAATAAGAAAATGTAAACAATAAAACCTGAGAAATATAAAGAGTTTCGCTACTTCGAGTATTGAACACAAATAAAATATTTTCGTTTCGTTAATGAAGAGGAAATATTTAGCGCACATTGTTTGAAAATAAGTAAATACGTACCTATATGTTAAAAAGTTGAATACGAAAAGAACTCCTTATCACCAAAAGAGAAGAAAGTGCGCCAAATTTGAAACTCCTGCAGATGTCTGAACGCCAAATGCGGCAACGCTATAACCACGTGATGTGAGTTTTTCTTTTCAATGTTGACACCGCGGCCATACAAGAGTCTGGTATTGAAGGCGCTCTCTATTTAATATTACAACTCTGAGTTATATCACGAAAATTTGTTTCTTGACTGATACCACTTGGCGTCGAATTCGGTTTATATAAAATAGTAAATCTTGAGTTACAGTTTTCCCTTATTTAATATTAAGCCATACCCCATGGTATGGATTCTCCACATTTTTTACTTTATGCGTATAGCTCGGATTGTATTTTTCACATCTTGCGGGGATTTTTATATTTTGGAAAAGTTAAGGTATCTAAATTTATTCAAATCCCCTTTTGCGAAGAGGGTATGGAGATTCGCAAATATTATTAAAATGAATTTATAAAAAAAATTTAATCCGGGGTTTGCAGTCGAGGTTTTGAAGGATTGTGGAAATGGTTGCTTAAAGTAACGTAATGGTCTTAAATTTTCACATTTTAGCTAAAAATGAAAAGTTTGAGTGTAATTTGTGTCTTGATGTTATGATTTACAAGAGGGAGATTTTTAATATTCGGACTGGGTGTTCTTGAATATAACTGGGTTGGATTGAAAATTTTTACAGCGATGAACAACATTTTTAAGTTATTAAAGTTTCTATGTTACGATATTTCTGAAATCTGTTTTATTAAATAATATTTTAAAACCAGGCTTGATTAAAATAAAGATTCTTAATCAGTGCATTACGCATAGTATTTGAAGTATGTTGTATTATACATAAATTTAAAGAATACTTTCCAAACCTCTATGAACAAACATGGATTCAACCAGACTTCAATTCATAAAAATTGGATTGGACCAGACTTTAATCGATACAAAATATGGATTGAACCAGACTTTAATCGATACAAAATATGGATCGAACCAGACTTCAATCGATACAAAATATGGATTGAACCAGATTTCAACCGATATAAAATATGGATTGAACCAGACTTCAATCGATACAAAATATGGATTGAACCATACTTCATCCATAAAATATATGGATTGAACCAGACTTCAATCGATACAAAATATGGATTGATGGATTGAACCAGACTTTTGTCGATACAAAATATGGATTGATGGATTGAACCAAACTTCAATCGATAGAAAATATGAATTGAACCCCACTTCAATCCATAAAAAGGTTTGCAACCCTCCGATCGCAAGGTCATTAATTTATTTTTACTTTTATGTGTCTAGTCCACCGCACGGGCTTGAACTAGCAATCCTCTGATTACCAGTTGAGCGCCTTTATCCACTAAGCAACTGGAGCCTCTGATTACCTTAATTCATTCAATTAATCATTAAATAAAAAAAATGTCCTTTTAATGTTTTGAAAGATTAATTCAACAATGTTCGTTATACACAATTCTTAGTAAAAAATATACAAATTATTGAAAACTATTTAAAATGTAAACTATTTAAAACTGCTATATAAAGATTTTTATTCCTTTTTTCATTTCCAACATTTTCAGATTATATATAAAAAAAACCCTGACAAATTAGTCAATAAGAGCAGTAGGCTACACACCGTAAAAATCATCCACCATTTTCTCCCCTCCCTGAAAACTTCTCAATATCGATTGACCCACCGATTACGTCAAACCGCGTAGAAGTTATTTGATTGTTAATCGATGATTTATTTACTAGATAGCGATGATACAGTATCGTATCGTTCTTATATGCTTAGACAACGAACCTTCTGGATATCTAGGGAAGAAATTTTCGCTTCAAAAGAGAGGTATTATCGATGTTCTTAATATCGATATCCTCTTGGAAGATGCATAATTTTTTGTATCGTCTGCTAGTGGGAAAGTGTTCTTATTTTTATTTTTTTGTAATATCGTCTGCTGGGGGGAAAGTGTTCTTATTTTTTTTTATATAATATCGTCTGCTGGGGGAAAAGTGTTCTTATTTATATTTTTTTTATAATGTCGTCTGCGGAGGGGAGAGGGTACTTATTTTTTTATCGTCTGCTAGGGAAAAAGTGTTCTTATTTTAATTTTGGTAAATGAGATAGCAGCATTTTAAGTGTGTCTTGTGGGAAACACTCTATAATCTAAAGTGCAACATTTTAAATTTTACGAGAAGCCTTCCAAAGTGTCTATAGATTGAGCATATATCATCCGTATTTGATCTTTAAATTATTATATATCACTTTTCTTGTTTTTAAGTGAAGATAATATCTTGTATTTTATCTCAAACGTTATCGTAGTGTCAATATGAAGTTTCAAATTATTTTGTAATTATATTTTATGTAAAATTGCTGAAATTTTTTGCCCCCAATCATTTAAAAAAAATAACAGTTCCCAATAAAACTTACAGTGGGGCAATTTATTAAACATATAAAAACACTACTGTAATAAAACTTCTTCAGAACAACTAGTTTTTCAATTTAAAGTTGAATATGTTTCAACCAATAATTGCTCAATACGATCGGCCAAGGAAATACTGATATTAGCGCAGACAAGATTTGACTTTTAAGCCAATCGGAAAAATACATTTTACATTTACAAAATACATTGCATTTAATGTATGTATCGAAAAATAAAATTACACTAAAACTTTGCTCGGAGTACACTGTATAAAATGTACTTAAAAATGAGTACGTTTTTCTTTGAGTACAATTGCATCATAAATGAGCGATGGCGTACTCAAATTTAAGTGATCGTACTTTCTCAAAAATGAGCAGTATGATTTAATATTTCTCATCTCAGCTTCAGTTCAAGCTTTTTAGAGTCAAGACTTATTGTCGTTAAATACACAGTTAAAAATAAGAGCTTAAAAACAAGTAAAATGTACTCAATTTTAATTACGTTCGATTCTTATCCTAGCTCCGAATATATAAATTTCATTTTTTAAAAAGACATGTACTCAAAAATGAGTAAATTGAATTAAACGAGCTGTTGCTCGCCTACATAAACTGCCTTCATAAATAAATTTCAATAAATTTCAACAATTATAACAAATACTTACCGGCAATCGAACCCTACCGTCTACCTGATGTCGTCCGCACCGAAGTCCAGGTACGTACCCATTGTACTACGAGAGCTACGTGAATAAGTTATAAATAGAAGTAACGTTTAAAAGACGTTATAAAAGAATGGGAATAAGATAATTGAGTCGTAATAACTTGGTTTTCATTTAAGCAATCGGTATAACATAATGTGGAAAACCATCTTCTGAACACCTATTTTAAGTTTGTCAGCTCGCTTTGTTAAGATGGCTTGAATAGAAGCTGATATTAGCAATATTAAACCACACTGCTCATTTTGGCGAAAGTACGATTACTTAAATTTTAATACGTCATCGCTCTTTTACGGTGCCATTGTACTCAAAGAAAAACGAGTACGACCATATACTAATTTTAAGCACATTTTTTTACAGTGTATATAATTTTCTCAAATCAAAACTACAGTTCGCACTCATGGCCTATGATTTTTTAACTTTCGTTATAGTCAAGGAGGCCATGACTTCAATTACCTGTAACTCGTTTTAGCTACGATTGGTTTTGGTTTTGTTAACTAAGAGCTGCACAGTGGGCTATTGGGCGACGGTTCGGGGTCAATCTCGAAGGAAAGACCCGGGAACACATACACATTCACATACACATTCACACACACACCTCGTTATTTTAGAACCATGGTCAGATGACGAGGAAACACCTGAACTGGCACCCAACGCCTTCAATAGACGTCGGGACTTTGGACCCCGATCAGATATATCGTGCACCAGTCCCGTATACACGCCAGTATAATTTGTTGGATATCCTGGACGACTTTCTAGTATTTTTGTAGCGAAGCTGGCAACCCTCCGATCGCAAGATCACTACTTTTTTACTTTTCTATGTCAAGTCCATTGCACGGATTCGAACCACCAATCCTCTGATTAGTAGCTGAATGCCTTACCAACTGAGCAACTGGGGCTCCGTTTTACCTACGAAGCATACACAAAATATTGACCAAAACAATTTTTCTGTTCTCTAAATCTAATATAGTAAAATACAAAAATAAACAATATATTTATTCCAAATATAAGAATAATTAACCGATCTACAAGACGTTGCCACCGGCCACGACGTAATTAACAGCATCGGATATTTATGCCGGTTTGATGGAACCGGTTGAAACAGAGAACCTTTCCTTCTACATAACCCACATACCTTAAGGGAAGCGGCTAACGATCCCGTATTTCGGTTGATTAAGCGATCCTTCCAGGTCAAGTCACCCGGTTTGGTGTATGCGAAGAGGAAAGATTATTTGTTGGAACTTCTGTATTCGGGATATTCGGGTGGAATAGCTTTAGAAGGTGATTGTTGTGGAAGCTAGATTCTGGCGGAGTTTTGGGTATTTCTTGGTTGAATTTTGTTTGGCGAAATTTCGAAGTTTGTTGTTGTTTTGTTGGGGAAAGAGTTTGGTTTTTGAAATTGGTGATTTGATAAGGAATTGTTTGTTGGAAATGTCTCTTGGATATAGATTTATTGAAGTATATTGAATGCATCTGATATTTTTGTAAAAATGGATGTATTTATTTATTACTAAATGCACTGTTAACAAGAGGTACTCAAAAATTCCAAAAATATACACATTTTTGAGTACATTCAATGCGTACAGTGGAAGCTAGATTCTGGCGGACTTTTGGGTATATCTTGGTGGAATTTTGTTTGGCGAAATTTCGAAGTTTGTTGTTGTTTTGTTGGGGAAAGAGTTTGGTTTTTGAAATTGGTAATTTGATAAGGATTTGTTTGTTGGAAATGTTTCTTGGAAATTGATATATTGATGTCTATTGCAGATACGCGATATATTTGTGGAAATTTATATATTTATGTATTACTAGCTGAACTGTTAAAACACCTAATTTAAACAACGCAGGGTGGTCACTTAAATTAACACTAAATTAACACCTAATTTAAACACCTAACAGGTACTCAAAAATAGGAAAAATATACCCATTTTTGAGTACATTCAAAGCTTGTAATGGCTCTGAATACACACGTTGCAATTTTGAAAAAGAGATGTACTAAACATGAGAAAAACTTAATAAAAATAGCAGTATCTTGCCTATATAGGCTGCCTTCATAATCACTTTCAATAAATTTCAACAATTACAACCAGAACTTACCGGGAATCGAACCCAATCCGTCTACCCTGATGTCGTCCGAACCGAAATTCAAGGCCTTATCCGTTGTACAACCAGAGCGACATGACGAAGTTTTAACAAAAGTAATGTTAAAAGGCGTTGTAAGATAAGAGGAAGTAAGATAATTGTGTCTTAATAACTCCGTTTCGATTTCAGCGATCGGCATCAAATTATGTGGAAAACCATCTTCTGAACAACTATTTTAAGTTTGGCAAGTCGTTTTGTTAAGATGGCTTGAACAGAAGCTGAGATGAGCAATATGCTCATTTTGGCGAAAGTGCGATTACTTAAATTCGAGTATGTCATCGCTCATTTACGATGCAATTGTACACAAAGAAAAACGAGTACGTCCAGGTACTAATTTTTAAGTAAATTATTTTTACAGTGTAGGTAGATTAGGTATATAAATCTAAAAATATATCTAAAAATTGAAAGCACTTTAAATTACTACAAAAACTCATAGATAATAACTATTTATTATAATTATTAAATAAGTATATTCAATATTAACTATCTTATATTCAATATTAAATATCTTATATTCAATATTAAATATCTTATATTCAATATTAAATATCTTATTTTCAATATTAAATATCTTATATTCAATATTAAATATCTTTTATTCAATATTCAATATCTTATAATCAATATTAAATATCTTATATTCAATATTAAATATCTTATATTCAATATTAAATATCTTATATTCAATATTAAATTACTTATATTCAATATTAAATATCTTATATTCAATATTAAGTATATTATATTCAATACTAAATATCTTATATTCAATATTAAATATCTTATATTCAATATTAAATATCTTTTATTCAATATTAAAGATCTTATAATCAATATTAAATATTTTATATTCAATATAAAATATCTTATATTCAATATTAAATATCTTATATTCAATATTAAATATCTTATATTCAATATTAAATTACTTATAATCAATATTAAATTTCTTATATTCGATATTAAGTATATTATAATCAATATTAAATATCTTATATTCAATATTAAATATCTTATATTCAATATTAAATATCGTATATTCAATATTAAATATCGTATATTCCATATTAAATATATGATATTCAATATTAAATATCTTATATTCAATATTAAATATCTTACATTCAATATTAAATATCTTATATTCAATATTAAATATCTTATATTCAATATTAAATATCTTATATTCAATATTAAATATCTTATATTCAATATTAAATATCTTATTTTCAATATTAAATATCTTATATTCAATATTAAATATATTATATTCAATATTAAATATCTTATATTCAATATTAAATATCTTTTATTCAATATTAAATATCTTATATTCAATATTAAATATCTTATATTCAATATTAAATTACTTATATTCAATATTAAATATCTTATATTCAATATTAAATATCTTATATTTAATATTAAATATCTTATATTCAATATTAAATATCTTATATTCAATATTAAATATATAATATTAAATATCTTATATTCAATATTAAATATATAATATTAAATATCTTATATTCAATATTAAATATATAATATTAAATATCTTATAATCAATATTAAATATCTTATATTCAATATTAAATATCTTATATTCAATATTAAATATCTTATATTCAATATTAAATATCTTATATTCAATATTAAATAATTTATATTCAATATTAAATATCTTATATTCAATACTAAATATCTTATATTCAATATTAAGTATCTTATATTCAATACTAAATATCTTATATACTAATACACAGACAAATACTGCATTTTAATAAGTAATATCACTATCATACAACTTCCAGAGTATTACATATTCGATATTTTTCATGAAAAAAACACTAAATAAGAAATTCCAATCCATTCCTCAACCCTTCTGTACTTTAAAAGAGAACTTCGGTTCCACCAAAATGTTCTAAAAGGATTTTCATGTTTGCAAAGAATATTCGGATTCCCTTTATAAGATGCACATTTAACTCTTCCTTGTGCTTATTTATAATGATAGAATTGGGAATAATTCATTATACTAATAATGCGCGTTTGCATATTGCATTATAAGTGACGTTTGTGGGGGCTTCAATTATATATTTTTATTTATAATAAACGAGAGCTAAGTTGACGTTTTATACAAATTAAGATATTTATGATATGTTGTATAAAATAATCATAAAAAATGGTTAATTTAAAATTGTTTTGATAAGGAATTATAATCCGATGACTTGGTATTCCAGTTATTAAAATTAATAAAGAATGTTTAGTGAGCGTATTAATTTCCAGGAATGATTTTTTTGTATAACTCGGCAATTTAATAATTAGTAATTAAAATATTTATATTTTTGGCTAAAGATAATAATAAATATTTGAATTATTTTTTTTAATCTACAACACGGAGATTTTAACGTTAAGGGTAAAATATAAAAAAAAAATATCAATTCGACTAAAAGTAAGTTAATTATATTTTATTTTTGAAAGACGATTCTTAATTGTATTTTTCAAGAAAGATTAATATTTTTTTTTAATTTTTAAATTCACTTCGTATATTTGGTTTAACATCATTATTATTCAAATTGATAATTATCAAAATTTAAACCTTGCATCTACCCACTTAAAGTCTAAGTAATTTCTTACATCATGTGCTATCGTACACTGTAAAAAAATGTGCTTAAAAATGAATACATAAACGTACTCGTTTTTCTTTGAGTACAATTGCGTCGTAAATGAGCGATGACGTACTTAAATTTAATTAATCGTACTTTCGTAAAAATGAACAGTATGGTTTAATATTGCTAATATCAGTTTCCGTTCAAGCCATTTTAACAAAGCGACCTAACACACTTAAAATAGTTATTTAGAAGATGGTGTTCCACATTATTTAATGTCGATTGCTTAAATAGAAAATAAGTTATTACAACTCAATTATCTTACTACCCATTCTTTCGCCACGCCTTTTTAACAGTACTTATATTTATAACTACTTTATATCGCCCTGGTCACGGCTCTGGTAGTACAACGGATAAGGCCCTGGAAATAGGTGCGGACGACATCAAATAGATGAATTAAGTTCGATTCCCTGTACTTCCCAGTGGTAAGTGTTGAAATTTATTGAAACTGATTTATGAAGGCAGACTATATAGGCAGGCAACTGCTCTTTAATTTACTCATTTTTGAGTATATATTTTTTTTAATGAAACTTATGTATTCGGAGATATGACAAGCATGGAATGTAATCAAAAATTAGTATATTTTTCTTATTCTTGAGTACCTGTTTTTAACAGTGTAGATTTTAGTTTAGAGAAAATTGTTTTATTAATTCATGTAGTGTATAGATTTATAAAGCACCTTGGTTGGTTGGTTTGGTTAATTAACGTCGCACTAGAGCTGCACAGTAGGTTATTGGCGACGGTTCGGGATCTATCTCAAAGAAAAGACCCGGGAACACATACACATTCACACACACATTCATACATGCACCTCGTTATTTTAGAACCATAGTCAGATGACGAGGAAACACCTGAACTGGCACCCAACGCCTTCAATAGACGTCGAGACTTTGGACCCCGATCAGATGTATCGTGCACCAGTCCCGTATAGACGCCGTTAATTTTGTGGAAGTTCTGGATGACTTTTATAGTATGTTGTAGCGAAGCTGGCAAACCTCTGATCACAAGATCACTACTTTTTTACTTTTCTTTGTCAAGTCCATCGCCAGGAATCCTCTGATTCCCACTGACGCCTTTAGCCACTCGGCCACGGAGGCCTCAATTTTAAGAAATAATTATTAAATTCCCGAGTTTCACAGAAAAAACTTGCCTGTAAAATATCAAGCCCACTAAACATACTTTATTAATTTAATATTTAACTGGTTTGATTTGGTTAATTAACGTCGCACTAGAGCTGAACTGCGGGCTATTGGCGACGGTTCGGGGTCTATCTCGAGGGAAACACCCGGGAACACATACACATTCACACACACATTCATACATGCACCTCGTTATTTTAGAACCATGGTCAGATGACGAGAAAACACCTGTACTGGCACCCAACGCCTTCAATAGACGTTGGGACTTTGGACCCCGATTAGATTTATCGTGCACCAGTCACGTATACACGCCGTTAATTTTTGCGGATTAAAGCACCTTGCAATTAACGGGTATTTTTTTCTAGTTACCAAATATTTATTTTATTATATTTATATGTATTCTTTCACATATTAACAAGGAGCCCCAGTTGCTCAGTAGGTAAGGCGTTCAGCTACTAATCAGAGGATTGGTGGTTCGAATCCGTGAAATGGACTTGACATAGAAAAATAAGAAAGTAGTGATCTTGCGATCGGAGGTTTGCCAGCTTCGCTACAAAAATACTAGAAAGTCGTCCAGAATATCCAACAAATTATACTGGCGTGTATACGGGACTGGTGCACGATACATCTGATCGGGGTCCAAAGTCCCGACGTCTATTGAAGGCGTTGGGTACCAGTTCAAGTGCTTCCTCGTCATCTGACCATGGTTCTAAAATAACGAGGTGCATGTATGAATGTGTGTATGAATGTGTATGTGTTCCCGGGTCTTTCCTTCGTGATTGACCCCGAACCGTCGCCAATAGCCCACTGTGCAGCTCTAGTGCGACGTTAATTAACAAACCAACCAAGCATCACATATCAATGAACTGACATACATGGTAACTAGTTACCATTTACATAAAGTTACTCCAAATTTAAGTAAAACTCCATCCTTTCTACACCACTACCCATCTCAATTTACGATCTGGGATAAACAACACAAGAAAGGGCTGCTACAAAACACAAAAAACACCTACAAAAAAAACCTCTTATTTATATCCCTTTTCAAGCTACAAAAGTGATCATAGGTATCTCCAAATGTTCTAAAAGGTTTTTCTTGTCCCCCTATCAATTTCCTAAAGATTTCTCCGCATCCTCCCCCATTGCGTCCTTTTATGGGATTGTTTTCACTTCACTTCCCCCACCCCCCCACGTGTTGAAATCCACGGCTGTCACTCCGTGTGTGTTTTTTTATCCGTGTTTTTGTTTGTTTCGCGCCAGGCGAGTCAATTTTCCTTAAAAGGAGTGTTTGTGTACCCCGTTTGTGCCTTTGGGAGTTTTTTTTGTTGTTTTTTTTTGTATGTGTTTAGGGAGAGTTTTTTTTGTTTGTTTGTGTTTTTTTTTGTATATAAACAATTACGGCTTGACGTGAATGGTCAGTTTGTGGTGGTTGGAAATTGAAGGTGTGGATTGAGGGAGGGTTGGCAGTTGAATAAAATAAGGGAGAAGTTAAAGTTTTATGTTTTCTCTAGGTGTTGAGTGAAGGAAGAGTTAGGTTTAGAAACTAACCCTTCCCACTAGAAGGAATCGTCTAATATTTACGTTACTTTTATTACATCCCGTTCCTGGTCTTTTACAGAGGTTTTATTTATCTTGATATTTTTACATATAGGATGGATATTTATAAACATAAATATATATTAATATTAATATTAGTATACCAAACATGCACTGTTGAAAATAGGTACTTAAATATAAGAAAAATGTACTCATTTTTGAGTATATTAGAGGTTTATCATGTCTCTGAATACATACGTTTCAATTTTGAAAAAAACATGTACTCAAATATGAGTAAAAATCAATAAAAAGAGCAGATGCTAGCCTACATAGTCTGCGTTCATAAATCACTTGCAATAAATGTCGACAATTACAACCAAAGTTTACCTGGAATCGAACCCAGATCCTCAAGCACCGCAGTCCAGAACTTCCAGGCGACATGAAGGAGTTATAAAAGGAATAAATGTTTAAAAAGGTGTTTTATTATATCCCGTTCCTGTTCTTTTAAAGAGCTATTATTTAGCTTGATATTTTTACATATAGGATGGATAATTATAAAAATATATTAATATTAATATTAGTATACCAAACATGCACTGTTGAAAATAGGTACTTAAATATAAGTAAAATGTACTCATTTTTGAGTATATTAGAGGTTTATCATGTCTCTGAATACATACGTTTCAATTTTGAAAAAAACATGTACTCAAATATGAGTAAAAATCAATAAAAAGAGCAGATGCTAGCCTACATAGTCTGCGTTCATAAATCACTTGCAATAAATGTCGACAATTACAACCAAAGTTTACCTGGAATCGAACCCAGATCCTCAAGCACCGCAGTCCAGAACTTCCAGGCGACATGAAGGAGTTATAAAAGGAATAAATGTTTAAAAAGGTGTTTTATTATATCCCGTTCCTGTTCTTTTAAAGAGCTATTATTTAGCTTGATATTTTTACATATAGGATGGATAATTATAAAAATATATTAATATTAATATTAGTATACCAAACATGCACTGTTGAAAATAGGTACTTAAATATAAGTTAAATGTACTCATTTTTGAGTATATTAGAGGTTTATCATGTCTCTGAATACATACGTTTCAATTTTGAAAAAAACATGTACTCAAATATGAGTAAAAATCAATAAAAAGAGCAGATGCTAGCCTACATAGTCTGCGTTCATAAATCACTTGCAATAAATGTCGACAATTACAACCAAAGTTTACCTGGAATCGAACCCAGATCCTCAAGCACCGCAGTCCAGAACTTCCAGGCGACATGAAGGAGTTATAAAAGGAATAAATGTTTAAAAAGGTGTTTTATTATATCCCGTTCCTGTTCTTTTAAAGAGCTATTATTTAGCTTGATATTTTTACATATAGGATGGATAATTATAAAAATATATTAATATTAATATTAGTATACCAAACATGCACTGTTGAAAATAGGTACTTAAATATAAGTTAAATGTACTCATTTTTGAGTATATTAGAGGTTTATCATGTCTCTGAATACATACGTTTCAATTTTGAAAAAAACATGTACTCAAATATGAGTAAAAATCAATAAAAAGAGCAGATGCTAGCCTACATAGTCTGCGTTCATAAATCACTTGCAATAAATGTCGACAATTACAACCAAAGTTTACCTGGAATCGAACCCAGATCCTCAAGCACCGCAGTCCAGAACTTCCAGGCGACATGAAGGAGTTATAAAAGGAATAAATGTTTAAAAAGGTGTTTTATTATATCCCGTTCCTGTTCTTTTAAAGAGCTATTATTTAGCTTGATATTTTTACATATAGGATGGATAATTATAAAAATATATTAATATTAATATTAGTATACCAAACATGCACTGTTGAAAATAGGTACTTAAATATAAGTTAAATGTACTCATTTTTGAGTATAATAAAGGTTTACCATGACTCTTAATACATAAGTTTCAATTTTGAAAAAACATGTACTCAAATATGAATCAAAATTAATAAAAGAGCAGATGTTAGCCTACATAGTCTGCCTTCATAAACCTTTTTCAATAAATATCGACAATTACAACCAAGACTTCCCGGGTATCGAACCCAGATCATCAGGCACCGCAGACCAGAATTACCACAGGTGACTTGAAGAAGTTATAAAAGTAATAAATGTTTAAAAATGTGTGCCGAAAGAATGGGAAATAAGATAATTAAGTTGTAATGACTCGATTTTCATTTAAGCAATCGACATCCAATAATGTGGAGAACCATCTTATGTACAACTATTATGAGTTTGTCAGGTCACTTTGTTAAGACGGCTTAATACGGTATTATTTAGCATGATATTTTTACATATAGGATGGATAATTATGTAATTTAAAATATATTAATATTAGTATACTAAATATGCACTGTTGAAAATCGATACACAAATATAAGTTAAATGTACTCATTTTTGAGTTTATTAAATGTTTATCATGGCTCTGAATACATAAGTTTCAATTTTGAAAAAAAACATGTACTCAAATATGAGTAAGTAGAAATTAATAAAAAGAGCAGATGCTAGCCTTCGAGCATGGATCCTTCATAGTAGAGAAAACATAATATTATAACTCGCTAACATCAAAGTGAGGCCAACATGTATGGCCTCAGACACGTGGTTAATTACGTCATTCCATTCATAAATTGTCAATGATACACATTTTCCAATTCATCAGCCAATCGCGAGTATTTTTTAATTCACAATTTTGAAAATAAGTCACGTGTCTGAGGCCATTCGGTCTGAGATGTTGGTTTCCCGATGGCGACGTCACATTCGCTCTACTACAGTCCAATCATGCTCGAAGATGCTAGTTGACATAGTCTGCCTTCATAAACCATTTTCAATAAATATCGACAATTACAACCAAGCCAAGACTTACCGGGAATCGAACCCAGATCCTCAGACACCGCAGTTCAGAACTACCAGGCAACTTGAAGAAGTTATAAACAGAAGAAATGTTAAAAAGGTGTGCCAAAAGAATGATAAGTGAGATAATTAAGTTGTAATGACCCAATTTCCATTTAAGCAATCGACATCAAGTAATGTAGAAAACCATCTTCTGAACAACTATTTTGAGTTTGCCAGGTCGCTTTGTTAAGGCGACTTAAACAGAAGCTGAGATTAGCATTATTAAATCGCTCTTCTAATTTTGGAAAAAAGTACTGTTTCTTAAATTTGAGTACGTCATCGCTCATTTATGATGTAAATATACTCAAAGGAAAATAAGTAAGTTCAGGTACTCATTTTTAAGTAAACATTTTTTACAGTATATGACAACCCCCAGACGACAGAATTATGGTGAGGAATTTTCTGCTAGCGGTAAAACAATAACTAAAGTTTACTTTTAAAAGTGCATGATGAAAATATTTTTGAAAAAGTACGATTACTTAAATTTGAGTACGCCATCTCTCATTTGCGATGCAATTGTACTCAAACAAAAACTAGTTTTTTCCAGAGAGTTGTTATATTAAATAGAGAGCGCCTTCAATGCCAGACTCTCGTAAGGCCGCGGTGCCGACATTAAAAAAACAAAACAACATCACGTGGTTTTAGCGCTGCTACATTTGGCGTTCAGACATCTGCAGCAGTTCCAAAATTGGTGCACTTTCTTCTTTTTGGTGATAAGGCGTTCTGTCCGTATTCAACCTCTTAACATATATGTAGGTATTTACTTATTTTCAAAGAATTTGGGCTAAATATTTCCTCTTCATTAACGAAACGAAAATGTAATTTTCTTTGTGTTCAATACTTGAAAAAACGAAAATCTTTATATTTCTCCGGTTTTATTATTCATATTTTCTTATTGAACTATACAAAATAACAATTGAAAGAACTTCGCTTATGGTAAATTTTTTACATAAAAACGTAATGCAATTATTTCAAAAGTACAAAGTAAGAAAAATATCTTTAATATATCTGTTAAACTCCCTTAAATTGTGCCACTCGTTAAAAAAACGATATTTAAATACAACATTAAACACAAAACCTTATTACAACACTTCGATCTCGCTTACTTCTGAAAGTCGCCAAGTCATATTGGCGCATGAATGAATTGGCATTTCCACATATCACGTGGTTTCAATGATGCACACACGTAAATCAGCATTTTTATTCCTCTATTTGTATCATTACTCTATGGTTTTTTCACGTACTTGCTTTTAAGTAATATTTTTTTACATTGCATCATAAGCCATTTTGTTTAGCGCGAAAAAACAAATATTTGTGCCAAATTTAGTATTTATACGTTTTCCTAAGATGTCTAATCTAGACAACGTACCGTACTACTGTATTTTTAAATCATGCATTTTCAAGTCATCTACTTATCTTTCTCTTTCCACATGAGTTCTTCTATTTCAAACACTTTCTAAAGACCCAAACAAATCAATTCACAATAGAATTAATTTCATACCCATGAATACCCCTTCCGACCAACAATAACGATAAATACCCGAAAATCTCAAAGACCAACCTTACCCCAGCGAGTCCTTCACAAAAGACTATGGTAATCTACGGTTTCTACTCTCACATTATGTAGATGTGTGTTTCCCCCCAATACGGGAGGATGTTTCCTGTATTAAGTGTCGCAGAAGATTTAATGAGCGGGCGACGAAATGCGGTGTTTGAAAGAGTGGAGATATGAAAGAAAGTGAAAGAAATTACTTGTATTTTGTACTTATTTTTGTTATTGATTGTATTAAGGTGCACTTTTTAAAATTGAAATAGGTTTTTATGACTACTTTTGAAGAATTTAGAATTTTATGACTAATTTTCAACAATATATGTTATGACTAATTTTTAACAATATTGTTTTATGAGTTCTTATACACAATATATTAAGTTGTAAGACTAATTTTCAACAATATATTTTATGACTACTTAAAGAAAATATATCTAGTTGTCAGACTAATATTCAACAATATGTTTTATGATTACTTATTAGCAATATACATTTATGAGTAATTTTGAACAAAATAGTGTTATAACTACTTATTAACAATATATTTTTATGACTATATTTGAACAAAATAGTTTTATGACCACCTATACAAAAAATAGTTTTATAACTACTTATACACAATATAATTTTATGACTACTTATCAACTATATAGTTTTATGAATAATTTTTAACAATATAGTTTTATGACTACTTATACACATAATAGTTTTATAACTTATACACAATATAGTTTTATAACTTAAACACAATATAGTTTTATGACTACTTATCAACAATATAGTTTTATGAATAATTTTTAACAATATAGTTTTATGACTACTTATACACATAATAGTTTTATAACTTATACACAATATAGTTTTATAACTTAAACACAATATAGTTTTATGACTCTTATTAGCAATATAGTTTTATGACTAATTTTGAACAAAATAGTTTTATGACCACTTATGCACATAATAGTTGTATAACTTATACACAATATAGTTTTATGACTCTTATTAACAATATGTTTTTATGATTAATTTTGAACAAAATAGTTTTATGACCACTTATACAAAATATAGTTTTATAACTACTTATACACAATATAGTTTTATGACTACTTTTGAACAATATAGTTTTTTGACTACTTTTAACAATATAGTTTTATGACTACTTTTGAATAATACAGTTTTATGATGAATTTTAATAATATAGTTTTATGACTACTTTTGAATAATACAGATTTAGGATGAATTTTCAATAATACAGTTTTGTGACTAATTTTCAGCAATATATTTTATGACTACTTATCAACGATATAGTTATATGAATAATTTGTAACAATATAGTTTTATGACTACTTATACACAATAAAGTTTTATGACTACTTTTCAACAATATAGTTTTATGACTACTTTTGAACAATATAGTTTTGTGACTACATTTAACAATATAATTTTATGACTACTTTTGAAAAAATAGTTTTATGACTATTTTTAAATAAAAACAGTTTTAGGATGAATTTTGAATAATAGTTTAATGACTAATTTTCAACAATACAGTTTTATGACTAATTTTCAACAATATATTTAATTACTACTGATCAACAATATAGTTATATAAATAATTTTTAACAATATAGTTTTATGACTACTTTTAACAATATAATTTTTTGACTACTTTTAATAATATAGTGTTATGACTACTTCTGAACAATTTAGGTTTATGTCTAATTTTAAACTATATAATTTTATGACTACTTTGAACAATTGTGGTTTAAAAAAGTATAGTTATATCGTAGCACAGCCAAAACGGTTGCATGGTAATCGAGTTTTTAATAGACGATAGAAAGTAGGATTAGTTGTCAACACAAACCTGGGCAACAGAAGGAAGCTGTTACTTCTGACACTGTGAAATACATACACACTTAAAAATAATGCTCAAAGTCTAATAGTATTTAAAATCTATTTAAATTTACTTACAGTGAGTATATCAAATAAAATAAACAAAATATCGTAGAATTGAAAAATCACAAAAGCAAACAACTAAAAAAATCAATTAAAATAGCCTACTTTTTATTTAAACTGTCTTCGAAATCTTAGTACATTCCCTTTTTTTAAAACGAAATTCAAATTGAAACTACCGAAAATTGTCTTAGATTATAATAAACATTATTATTTTTTCTTAATACCTTATAACAGAAATGTTTTATTTTCTTGCATTGCTAAGAATGAAATAGTTATTGAAAGGAATTTCTAAATTTAACGGCATTTTCTTTCGAATAAAATTAAATTATAATTTTTTTTTTAATTCTCAAAGCACGTTCTTTTATTTTATAAACTCGCCAATATTTACATAATTACGTTATAATTTACTCTATGATTGTTTTATTAAAAAAATAAATATTATGAACGTTAAAATAATAAACGATAAAAACTCGTTAAAAACGTAATAAGAACCAAATCATCTTTCTAAAATTGAATATTTCGAAAATAATTCTAGAATAAATTTAATAAATATGATATGCGTTGTTTTAATCACCAAAATAAAATATTTGTACCATTTCATTACCGAACCTTAAGAAATAAAATTTTGAATATACGAAATTAAAATATCCAATATTGTGCCATCAAGATTTGGGAATAGTTTTAGAGAATTGGATTTATACATATTAATGTGAATCCATGAACTAATTTTATCTTATATAAACTACATTAAAATATCTCCCTTGTTTTAAGTCTGGGGAATCGAAAATGGTATAATATTTAATGATGTTAAATAAAACATTAAGTTTTGGAATATCTATTTTAATGGATATTTATCTTTTAGAAATTGTTTGTTTAAGACATCTATACTCGACTAATAGTTTTAGCAATCCTTATTAAGTTCAGTTTTGAAATTTTTTTTTATAGAAATCTTAATGTTATGTGTTATTACTACTATTATTTTAATTAAAAATGAATACTAATATATATATATATATATACTTTAAAAGCATTATTATGCATGTTGTATAATCTGGTATAAATGGCTGTGACAATTAACCAACTTGCGCTCGCACAATTTTAGCAATTTTAAAATTGTTTTCAATTTTGGAAGTCTTAAATATTTTTCCCTAGGCCTGCACTTTTCTGTCATGTAATTTACAAATGCTAAATTGCTATTATGTGCATTATATTACTCTGTACTATAGCTTTATTTACTGTTTATGGTTTGGTTTGGTTAATTAATGTTGCACAAGAGCTGCAAAGTGGGCTATTGGCGACGGTTCGGGGCCAATCTCGAAGGAAAGATCCGGGAACAATGCCTCGTATTTTTTAACCATGGTCAGATGGCGAGGAAACACCTGAACTGGCACCCAACGCCTTCAATAGACGTCGGGACTTTGGATCCCGATCAGATGTATCGTGCACCAGTCCCGTATACACGCCGGTATAATTTGTTGGGTATTCTGGACGACTTTCTAGTATTTGTAGTCAAACTTGCAACCCTCCGATCACAAGATCACTACTTTTCCAGAAATACACTATTTGTAGTAAACGTTATAAATCAAGTGTGCTAAAATTGTACAACACAATTGTATACTATTTATATTATGAAGGGGGAAAAACGTGTCTAACAATCTTCTCACAAGAATATCTATAATACTTCTTCTAAGATTCCATAACATGAATAAGTGACAACACTCAAACAATGTCCAGCCAATACTTCCAATCTATTACACAATGATTTCTTAAAATATTAGTAGACTCTGTCTTCCAATCGTAAAACCAGAAATTCACTATTTCTAATAGTAAAAATTACAAATCAAGTGTTAAATCTATATATTGGGTTGGAGGGAAAGTTCTGTCGTATTTTAAATAGGCAGGTGATTTTTCTTGTAAATAAAAAGAACATGTGGCTAGTGAGTCAATAGGATTTTTTTTTTTGTTTTTTTAGCTGCTGTATAATATAAAAGGTGCCCGTTTTTACCGTTCATCATTTACTTGTGATATTTAAAGTGAGAAACATGTCAGTAGATAAAGTGCATTTACAACACTGCATTTTATATGAATTCCAAAAAGGAAACAATGCATCGGTTGCATGTAAAAATGTATGTGCGGTATTTGGAAAAAATATTGTAAATGTTCATACTTGTCAAAGATGGTTTAGCAAATTTCGTGCCGGGGATCTGAGCCTCAAAGAAAGTGATCGATCTGGACGACCATCCAAGACCGATAATGATGTTTTGCGATCCATGTTGGAAAATAATCCACATTTAACAAGTCGAGAAATTGCAGAAGAGTTTGGCATTCATCATACAACTGTTGGAGATCACATTAAATCTCTTGGGTTTGTGTTAAAGCAAAGTGTTTGGGTTCCACATGAATTAACGGAAAAGAATTTGTCTGATCGTGTAAGAATGTGTTCATCACATCTGATTAGACACAATGTGGAGCCGTTTTTGGACAAGCTGGTTACTGGAGATGAAAAGTGGATTCTTTACGAGAATATTAAGTGAAAAAAATCTTACTGCAAAATTATCTAACGGGAAAAAAAATTCACGTCTTTTGAAAGTGTTTCTACGGCAGTTGCTGACTATTTTAATTCCAAGGATGAGAACTTCTACAAAACAGGAATTCACAGGTTATCTGAAAGATGGCAACAGGTTGTAACAAATAACGGAGCATATATATCTGATTAATATTAAACACATATTTTTATAAATGAATTAAAATATTTTCTTTAAAATACGACAGAACTTTCCCTGCAACCCAATAAATATATTGTTTACTGAATATATTATGCAAAATAAAAACGTATCTAACAATCTTCTCACAAGAATATCCATAATACTACTTCTAAGACTACATAACAGGAATGAGTCGCAACACTCGAACAATGTCCAACCAATACTTCCAATCTATTGCACACAGATTTTTTTTTAAAAATGAATAGACTCTGGTTTCCAATCGTAAAACCAGAAATTCAATATTTGTAATAGAAAATATTATAAATCAAGAGCTGAATTTGTAAAAATATATTATGAAAAAAAAACATGTCTCACAATCTTCTCAGAAGAATATCCATAATACTTCTTCTAACTATAAGACTCCATAACAGGAATCAGTCGCAACACTCGAACAATGTCCAGCCATCACTTCCAATCTCTTACACAAAGAATTACTTAAAAATGGGAATAGTCAGGTTGCCGATCGCAAAACCAAAAATTCACTATTTCTAAAAGTAAACATTACGAATCAAGAGCTAAATTTATATAAATATATTGTTTACTGGATATATTATGCAAAAAAACGTATCTAACAATCTTCTCAGAAGAATATCCATAATACTTTTTTTAACTATAAGACTCCATAATAGGAATCAGTCGCAACACTCGAACAATGTCCAGCCAATACTACCAATCTATTACACGTAGAAGCACTTAAAAATGTGGGTAGACTCAGATTTCTGAAGGTAAAACTAAAAAAAACACTATATGTAATAAACATTACAATTCAAGTGTGTTAAAATTGCATAACACAATTGTATACTATCTATATTATAAAGGGGGAAAAACGCGTCGAACAATCTTCTCACAAGAATATCCATAATACTTCTTCTAAGACTCCATAACAGGAATCAGTCACAACACTCGATCAATGTCCAGCCAATACTTCCAATCTACTGCACAAAGATTTCTTTAATAATGAATAGACTCGGGTTTCCAATCGTAAAACCAGAAATTAACTATTTGTAATAGAAAATATTATAAATCAAGAGCTAAATTTGTAAAAATATATTATGAAAAAAAAACGTGTCTAACAATCTTCTCAGAAGAATATCCATAATACTTCTTCTAACTATAAGACTCCATAACAGAAATCAGTCGCAACACTCGAACAATGTCCAGCCAATACTTCCAATCTATTACACAAAGAATTACTTTAAAATGGATAGACTCGGGTTTTCGATCGTAAAACAAGGAATACACAGTTTATATTAAACATTACAAATCAAGTGTGTAAATTTGTATAACAAAATAAAATACTATTTATATTACGAAGTAAAAAAATTGCGCTAACTATCATCTCACACGCATATCAATAATAATTCTTCTAATTAGACTCCATAACAGGAATCAGTCGCAACACTCGAACAATGTCCAGCCAATACTTCCAATCTATTACATAGAATCACTTCAAAATGGGGTTTACCCAAGTTTCAGATGGTAAAACCAGAAATTCACTATATGTAATAAACATTATAAATCAAGTGTGTTAAAATTGTATAACACAATTCCATACTATTTATATTATTAAAGGTGAAAAACGTGTCTAACAATCTTCTCACAAGAATATCTATAATACTACTTCCAACTATAAGACTCCATAACAGGAATCAGTCGCAACACTCGAACAATGTCCAGCCAATACTTCCAATTTATTGCACATAGAATGGGGTATACTCTAGTTTCAGTTGGTAAAACCAGAAATTCACTATATGTAATAAACATTATAAATCAAGTGTGTTAAAATTGTATAACACAATTGCATACTATTTATATTATCAAGGGGAAAAAATGTGTCTAACAATCTTCTCACAAGAATCTCCATAATACTTCTTCCAACTATAAGACTCCATAACAGAAATCAGTCGCAACACTCGAACAATGTCCAGCCAATACTTCCAATCTATTACATAGAATCACTTCAAAATGGGGTTTACCCAAGTTTCAGATGGTAAAACCAGAAATTCACTATATGTAATAAACATTATAAATCAAGTGTGGTAAAATTGTATAACACAATTCCATACTATTTATATTATTAAAGGTGAAAAACGTGTCTAACAATCTTCTCACAAGAATATCTATAATACTACTTCCAACTATAAGACTCCATAACAGGAATCAGTCGCAACACTCGAACAATGTCCAGCCAATACTTCCAATTTATTGCACATAGAATGGGGTATACTCTAGTTTCAGTTGGTAAAACCAGAAATTCACTATATGTAATAAACATTATAAATCAAGTGTGTTAAAATTGTATAACACAATTGCATACTATTTATATTATCAAGGGGAAAAAATGTGTCGAACAATCTTCTCATAAGAATATCTATAATACTTCTTCCAACTATAAGACTCCATAACAGGAATTAGTCGCAACACTCGAACAATGTCCAGCCAATACTTCCAATCTATTACACATAGAACCACTTCGTATTGGGATGTACTCGGAAGAGAATTTTCTTCATTGGCTCGCTGCTGAGCCCTGGAGATTACTCGCAGAAGCAACGAAGAAAATGAAAGGATTATGGAACACTAATAAAGTTACATTCGTAAAGAGGAATCTGATCCACAACTGTTTATTAATTCGCAAGAGCTGGTGTACTTTCCGAGATCGAGTTAGTGCAACGTTATAAAAATATGTTGTTACAATATATTTCTGGTTTTCATGTGATGGAAAACTTGAACTATAAATAGACCAGTACCGGTTTCTCGTCCTTGTCCTGGAAACCTTCCCGGCTGGCCCGAGTTCTTCTGAAATTTCCCATTGTTGGTGTAAAAAATCCTTATTTTTTGCTGGTGCGATTGACTGTCGCAGCTCCTACCTAGGGACTTTCCAGGATCATTGCGAGAACCACTTGCTTTTCTAGTCAACCGTGATTGATTGGCGATCGGCCTCGCCCAATTCTCTAAACTTATGCATTGTTAAAAATAGGTACTCAAAAATAAGTAAAATGTATTCATTTTTGAGTATATTCGAGGCTTATCATGGCTCCGCAGTCCAGAGCCTTATCCGTTAAGCAACCAGGGCGACTCAAAGTTATAGACAGGAAAAGTGTTCAAATGGTGTGCCAAAAGATTAAGAAATAAGATAATGGAGTTGTAATAACTCAGTTTCCATTTAAACAATCGTCATCAAATAATGTGGAAAATGTTGAAAGGAAATCAAACTTACCAAAACAATTGGCTATAATCTTTATATATAATTCTCTTACGCGGTGATTGAAAAGCTCTGTTTTTCTCTATGCGGAATGGCAACAGTTACTTTGTTTACAAAATTCTATTGCGCCCGCATTTTTATTTTGCCATTATGTAAGCCATTTTGACGATTAACCCCTTCAATTCGTTGGTAAATAATTTGTTTGATGATGTCAGCTTAAATCAGGAAGAATATAAGCATTATTAAATTAAAAAATATAAGTTTTGAAAAACGCTTTTCCAAACTTTAAATGAAGAAAAATTGAGGTTTCGCCATCTGTTGGCAATTTTGAAAACTATATTTCTATGAGATTCATTTATATGACGTATAAACTCAGTAAATTACACGCTTCTGGTAGGCAAGATTTATGGTAAGCTTAATGTCAATTATAGCCAAAACAAACTACCAACAATGTTAGAAATTTAACTGAAACGCGGGTAAGGTGTGAAAATAATAAATAATAGTAGGCTTGCCAGTGGTACCATTGTTTTCATTTGTAGTTAAAAAAATTAGTTCAAATGATTTTATATCGACTTGCATGGCGAAAAAATGCAGTGATGCCAAGATGAATAATAATTTAAATTTACAATTTCAACTTTTAAAGTTTTTAGTAATATAATAAAAAAAGTATTGTTACTAGAACACATTGTTATTGTGTCGTAGCAATCCTCCGGGGGTTGGCGGAGCGTTAGCGGAGCAGGGGGCGGAGCCTCCTATTTCAAATTAAATTTTGAATTGTTTTTTTAATGATTACTGACTATCTTAAGTTATTTATCACTCAGTAACTTAAGAAACTGAACCTAATCAGAGTCCAAATGTTTGAATCCAGTAGAAATGTATATAGGATAGAACTCTGTAAACCCGCTCAACTTGGAACACAGGAACTCAACTCTAGCTTGAAATTAATTGATTAAAAGCTTCCATTGGCGATAAATTAGGACTGCCAAATTCACTGAGACAAACTATTCCAGATGTTCCGAATTGTACGCCTGGTGATTTAGGTTTGATTCCAGGCAAATAGGCGACAGCGCTGAGGGCCTTGGAGAAGGATATCTGTGAATGGATTGATGTTAATTTGTTATTTTGTTAAATTTATATTTAATTTTTAAATATTTTGTTATTTAAATGTTCATTATCTTGTTTCAGATATGTGATTTATAAATTTGATTTGTTTTGGTTTCGTTAAAAAACGTCGCACTAGAGCTGCACAAAGGTATATTGGCGACAGTTCGGGGCCTATATTGAAGGAAATAATCGGGAACGATGCCTCTTATTTTTGAACCATGGTCAGATGACGAGCATAACACCTGACGCAACCTCAATTGGCGTCAGAATATTGGTCCCCGAACAGATTTATCGTGCACAAACCCTGTATACACGCCGATAATTTGTTGGATGTTCTGAACGACTTTCTAGTATTTTTGTTGCAAAGCTGGCAACTCTCTGATTGCAAGATCACTAATTTTTTACTTTTCTTTGTTAAGTCCATCGCACGGGAACTAACAATCACCTGGTTACTAGCTGAACGCCTTTATCCACTAGGCAACTGGAGGCCCATGTGATTTCTAGAAACAAACTACTAACGGAAGTTTATTAGAATTTTTGTTTAATAAAACAACATTTCTAAAAACAAAAATTGTAAAAATCGTAATTAGTTTGTTACTAGAAATCAAATATTTAAAATATATATAAAGAAGTTTTGAATATATTTCTAACCCACATTTAATTTGCAAACCCAAATCTCCAATCGAAATTGACTTCCTGGAGGCGTTTCATATTTTTAGCAATATTGATTCGATTTTCTAGATTGTTAACCTTTGCAGTTCTGCTATTTCCTGTTTGTTGTCACAAATAGTTAACTCCAACCGATTGTAAATAGTTTTTTGTTCTTTGGCAACACTTTCAATTCTTGGATTTATTTCTATTTTATCGCACACAGACTTTTCATTTTCTGCTGATGAAAGGAGATGTATCTCTCGAATCATGTCCAGGTTTGATGGATTTTTATTGCGTATTTTAACGTTGTATTTGTATTTTAACTAACGTTACCTAAGGGGGACCCGAGCCCCAAAATCCGGAAAAATTGCTAAATTTGTTTTTCTTCGTAAAACGATGCTAAACGTACTTAAGAAGGTGTGTACAAAATTTCAAAACGGTAAAAGAAACATAACATATGTTTATTTAGATGTTTATATACCATTTATCATCTCTCTACATACTTTTCGTCTGCAACAATCGTCATTTACTCAAAATATTTTTTTTTAAATTTTGGTCACGTTTAAAATGCTAAGGCTTTGTTAAAAATTAACTTAAGACTAAACTCTTAATAGTTTTTGAAGCTCTAATAATTGTTTTATAAACGTATGTATAGCATTTTTAAATTAAGTTATAAATTATTTTTTTACAAATTATTAAACTTAAAAAATTGAATATTTTTTGGGTTTTGAACTTAAAATAAATTTTTGAAGACAATTAAAACACAAATCTGCAAAAGTCTATACATACGTTTATAGTATGTACCTTGACGTTATTTAATCAATTAAACAAATTTAAAAACATTAAAAATTAAAAGAGGAGTAGTGTTTTTAAAAAAAGTTTTTTTAAGCTTAAAAAATACAAAAAAAATAACAAAAATATTTTTTTAAATATATTTTTGTTTTTGATTATTGTTTAGAAAAAGATGTTCTAATAATATAAAAAAGAAATGGTATTTCTGAATTCATTAATAAACAAATTAGGATTTGGGGCTCGGGTCTCCTTAACTATAAAGAACCGAAGGCTCATGGTTTTTGATTTGAGTGGGCAAACTCACTCTGTCTCAAAGGGCTGTTTAGAGCTATAATTTTTTTTTCTAGTGACAGACCCATAAAAGCCTATGTTAATTTCAACATGTAACACTGTTTTATTCATTAATCCCATTCATTATTAAATGGATGATTTTTTTTCTTAATAACACTTTACTCTAACACTTTTCTGAAACACTAAAAAAAACGGATTAGTGAGTTTTTCTCACATACCCACGTTACATCTAATGTTCAGAAACAAAAAACATCAAACGTAATTATACGGGCACACCGCCAAACATTTCAAGACACCAAACATACCCAACACACAAACCAACCCCAATAACCCCTACAACAAATCAATACAACACAAACCGGTGCTTGTGCTTAGTTTGTTTGTATCCTGTAACATGGGAAATCGGATACCAGTCGAGTGAGGAAAGGGGCGAGGAAAATGCATCAAATTAAGTGAGGAGTCCCAGGTGAGTTTTTATACCGGACGAAATGTTTCATCGCACCTGGGGGTAATAGGTGGGTTTTGGAAGGGCGTTTTCACTACTTCGACGAAAGACGAACCATTAGTCATGTCTTTTGGTTGGTAATTACTTTATTTAAAGTGACTAACAGTTAGTCGGGGAAAGCGGGACTTGATGTTGGTGGTCGGTTTTTGGGTTGGTTTGGTTTGGTTTAGTTAATTAACTAGAGCTGCAAAGAGAGCTATTGGCGACGGTTCGGGGTATATCTCGAAGGAAAGACCCGGGAACACATACACATTCATACATGCACCTCGTTGTTTTTAGAACCATGGTCAGATAACGAGTTGGTGTAGTTTGGTTTTTGTTAATTAACGTCGCACTAGAGCTGCATAGAGGGCTATTGGCGACGGTTCAGGGTCTATCTCGAAGGAAAAACCCGGGAACACATAAACATTCACACACATAAATACATGCACCTCGTTATTTTTAGAACCATGGCCAGATACGAGGAAGCACCTGAACTGGCACCCAACGCCTGCAATAGACGTCGGGACTTTGGACCCCGATCAGATTTCACGTGCACCGGTCCCATATACACGGCGGTGGTAAAATTGAGGATACTTTCAAGCCACTTTTGTAATTTATTAGCGAATCTGGCAATCCTCCCATGAATTCAACCAACCATATTCCTTTTAATTGATAGTTACTATTTATATTTTTTGTTACGTTTACATGATTTGGTTTGATTTGGTTAATTAACGTCGCACTAGAGCTGCACAGCTGGCTATTGGCGACGGTTCAGTGTCTATCTCAAAGGAAAGACCCGGGAACGCATACACATTCACACACACATTCATACATGCACCTCGTTATTTTTAGAACAATGGTCAGATGACGAGGAAACACCTGAACTGGCACCCAACGTCTTCAATAGACGTCGGAACTTTGGACCCCGATCAGATGTATCGTGCACCAGTCCCGTATACACGCCGTTAATTTTTGCGAATCTTCTGGACGACTTTTCAGTATTTTGTGGCGAAGCTGGCAACCCTATGATCACAAGATCACTGCTTTTTTTACTTTTATCTGTCCAGTCCATCGCCTAGGATCGAACCAGGAATCCTCGGATTCCCAGCTGACGCCTTTAACCGCTAGGCCACGGGGTAGTTTTTTGGGAAACTTAGAATGTTTATGTGGGCGTTTTGGATGCGTAAACTGTTGAAAATAGGTAATCAAAAATAAGTAAAATGTACTCATTTTTGATTATATTCGATGCGTATAATAGCTCAAGTACCACAGTCCAGTGCCTTATCCGTTAAGCTACCAGAGCAACGTGAAGAAATTATAAACAGAAGGATTGTTAAAAAGGTGTGCCAAAAAATGGGAAGTAAGATAATTGAGTTGTAATAACTCAGTTTCCATTTAAGCAATTAACATCAAATAATGTGGAAAACCATCTTCCGAACAACCATTTTAAGTGTGTCAGGTCGCTTTGTTAAGGAGGCTTTAACAGAAGCTTCGATTAGCAATATTAAATTACACTGCACATTTTTGAGAAAGCACGATTACTTAAATTTGAGTACGTCATCGCTCATATACGATGCAGTTGTACTCAAACGAAAACGAGTATGTCTAGGTACATATTTTTAAGTACATTTTTTACAGTGTATTAAGTAAATACCCCCCCCCCCCCGAAAAAAAAAGTTATTTTGTTCAAAAATATGAGGCATCGTTCCTGGGTCTTTCTTTCGAGATAAGCCCCTAAACGTTGCTCATAGTCCAATGGGCAGCTCTAGTGCGCCATTATTTAACAAAACCAACAAAAATTATACATATATAAAAGTTTGCTGCCTTTACATGAAAAACAAATAAACTCTAAACCTTCAAAAGATGAATTATTTTAAATCAATAAATAACGTATAATCTTAAAATAAAGAAAACTTAGTCCTAAGCCTTAAATTAAGGTTTATTTTGAAAAATGTGAAAACTGCGCCTACCTTATCTCGGCTTTTACTTTGATAGGATTTCCATTAGTGAAGCCTAGACCATTTTCTATTAAAGTTTCACTCTTAAGACAATATCTAGAAACTGTATACTTTACTTGCCAGTTTTAAACAGAAATAAAGCACTTTAAAATTATGAGTAATGGTTCTAAGAAAGTCGAAAATACGCTCAAGTTAATGAAATTCAGTACACATTTTTTTTCTTGGAACACATGCAAGAGAATTAAAATAATTTTGAAAAATAGTCTTACCTTATAAAGACGTAGCAAAATACAGGTTGCGTTACGGTCATGAGTGCTGAAGTTTCTCGTTTCGAATACTAAAATGGTTAATAATTTGTGGTTCGTAATCACCGGTAACTTGTAAAAGAAGGTATATTTAGCCTGGGAGTATTTTCAAGGGAACGTTCTATCTTCACCACACGGTAAGTTATTGAAAAATGTTCCTAATTTTATTTCAAAATGGTCAAACCCGGTGTAGCTGCTTTCATAATCATATAATGAGAAAAAATATTTTTTTTATTATATTTTTCCAACGTTATTTGACCTATATGAAGGAGATGAAATGATTAGAAACATTGCTGAAAGAAGTTGCTACAGATGAAGTATGCACAATTCAATGTCATTTTAATTGTAAAAAGGGTAGTTGTTGCACGAAATTAAATGCTAGGATACACAAACACCTATTAGTTTATAAATCACCAATAAACTCTACTCTTTGAAAGAAAGGAAATGAAGGCTAAACTAAAGTATAAGGGGGCACTTCGCCAATGCATTTAAATTAATGTCGCCAAAGCCGATTTCAGTTCAATTTGGCGACCGTACACAATAATTGGATAGTTTAAGCGATATTACGCATTGTTTGTAAAATGTGATCACATCTTCCCAATAATTTATTATATAATTTAAATTGATTTTTATAATCGAAGTTAAGACCAATTTCTGACCAGTTAAGTCCAATTACCGACCGGTTAAGTCCAATTACCAACCAGTTAAGACCAATTACAGACCAGTTAAGATCAATTACCGACCAGTTAAGACCAATTACAGACCGGGTAAGACCAATTACAGACCGGGTAAGACTAATTTTGACCAGTTAAGACCAATTACAGACCAGTTACGACCAATTACAGACCAGTTACGACCAGTTAAGACCAATTTCCGACTAATTAAGACCAATTTCCGACTAATTAAGACCAATTTACGACTAATTACGACCAATTTCCGACCAGTTAAGACCAATTTCCGATCAGTGCCAAACGTGTAAGTACTGAATTTATATTAGAATGTAAAATGAAAATTACATAAATTTTAAAAACTTTTCGAGTAAAATTATTTGAAGAGACTTTTAAAAACATAACAATATGCAGTTAGATTTAATAAATTTCCAAAAATGCTCAGTAACTGGTATATTCCCCCTACTTGTAATTTCCTTAGTTTTTACGCAGCATTGGACATCATTGTCTACATTTTATTAAAAAAAAAAGAACATTCCAAAAAAAATACAAAATCCAATATCACATACTATATTCTAAAGAAACACAAGCAATTTTTTTATTTAAGAAAACATTATTACTCCAATCAATCTTAATCAATCAATACTGGCATACTTTAGCAAATCCAATAATGTTTGTTTCTTACCTATCGGTCGGAAGACATTAATGCGTCTCCGCCACAAAATCAATTATCGGAAGTTTTTACTAGAAGAAGATGTTCCAATTTACGGTGTGTGATTTTTTTTTATCGTGTTGCAATTTTTGCTTGTTATAGACGCATTAATTTACGCAACATTAATCCAAAGTGATTTTGGTGTGATCCTATTTTATCGTAATGGTTAAAAGATGAGTAAATCACTATCTTCTGTTGTATTTTGGTTATTCTGTTGAAAGAATTAATAGTTCGTTGAGAAGTAAATTATTTTTACTATTATCGTTTTTGGAAGGTGATTTAGCAAAATATAGCGAATTTTGTTTAGATTAAAGTTAACCTTCTAGTAAATGAATTTTTCTTTTTTATTGATTTTTTTTTTCTTCTTTTTTTTTTCTCCTGGATTGCTGAAAATATATACAAAATAAAATTCTGCGTGCCCTATTTAATTAAATAATTAATTAAAACCGTTGTGTAGCGTATATGCAACATCGTGCGTAATTACTAAACTAACCTTCAAAAAAATATGAAAATATAGTTAAATACAATCTACATACCTCTGGTATTAGCTAGTTTTTTTTTTGTAGAGCCATATTATACTTATAAGTTGAACACAATCTTCGAAAACTTCACCTACACGAACCAGTTTTAAAACACCAGACCTCGAAGCAACTGATTGCCTTAATTACAATCATTTTTATAAAGATAAGGGACCTAGCGGCGGTTATAAGAATTAGGCACATGGTTCCCTACACGACAGTACTATAATAGTTAACATAAAGCTGTCAATAGTTGCAACTAGCTGTCATTTTAAAGTTGTGAAGCATATATGTTACTCTATGCACGAGAGGGTTAAGTTAAATAAAAATGTAAAAATTTATTTTAAGTATTAATTTAAATTTGCTGTTACCTGCGGTTTTACACATGTTAAAATTGTTTACCCTTTTGGTTCGTTCTCCCGGTTTATTATTTCTCTTTTAATTTCTCGAAGGAAAAATAACTGATCTATGGTTCAGACTTCTCCTGGTATATCTCCGAATGTTAGCTTTTCCGTTAGTTTTTCCCATTAAAGCATAATTGTCAGGAAGAGTCATTTCGACAAAGAAAGACAAACAATAATATTCTAATATAAATTAACTATAATTTTCTTTCATAATCAAACTAGTAATACCATTCAAATCCCAAGCAATTACTGATATTAATGGTTAATCCTGTTTAATAAACCATTCAATTAGGTTTGTATTATTTTAATAAAAATAATAAATGAATATTAAATAATTATTTATCTCGAATATTTTATTATGCCTAATGTTAATTATTTGAGGAAAATTAGAAAACGTAATTAAATGGTAGACTGTGTCATTATTATTGCAACAATGCCAATTTCACTTGCCAAATTTAATTTGCATTAGGAAACATTACTTGTATTTACATTTTTTTTCAATGAATGCATTCATGTTACATTAAGGTTGATAAATGTGTATGATTTTTATATTATATAGCAGCGTTTAAATGTTTAACAATTACAGAGGCAATTAAAACAGTGTATCCATAATATTTTTTTCTTGTTGAAAATATAATGATAATATAATTACTCGCAAATAACACTAAATAATTTACTGGCGTAAACCAAACACACACTGTTAAAAATAGGTACCCAAAATTTCTAATTGCCCTTGCCCACACCCATATATATATATTATATGTATATGTATATGTATACATATATATATATTATATGTATATGTATATGTATACATATATATATATTATATGTATATGTATATGTATACATATATATATATTATATGTATATGTATACATATATATATATTATATGTATATGTATATGTATACATATATATATATTATATGTATATGTATATGTATACATATATATATATTATATGTATATGTATATGTATACATATATATATATATTATATGTATATGTATATGTATACATATATATATATATATATATATATATATATATATATATATATATATATATATATATATATATATATATATATATATATATATATATATATATATATTGTTTCGAATGAACAATTTATACCAGTTGAAGTTTCAGAACAAAAAACAATCTAAATAATGTAGAAGTTTTAAAAGTACAAGTGAAAATAGAAAAATAAAGTTTCATATCTGTAAATTAAATATCAATACAAAATCCCTCAACAACTGTACTTTAAAATAAGTAAGCAACACACACTGAACACTTTTTACTACAGGATAGTTTAATAAATTTATTTTAACTATCTCAATTCTTTTTAAATATTTTTTTTATTATTATTCATATTTTAAATATACTTAGCTATGGGAATTTTTCTATTACATTATTTATTCAGAAACTTCCCGGATAAAAGGTTTTTCTTTATAAAATATTCCTCGCCGTCTAGTCCGTTGCAATATTATATGCACATTAAATTTCCCTGCGCCATTTTATCTGCAGAACGTTAGTACTCCAGCAAAAAGGAATTCGATCATTCTTCATTTTTGACAGATCGAAAGCTTAGAATTTAAACTATTTTTTCACTTTAATCGAATTTTTCGTTACAGTTTTTATATTTTTTAAGTTATATTTTTGTATCGATTGAATCGGCTCCAGGGTATCCCCAAAAAATTGATATAACGCCCTTCAGTCTTTTTTTGTAGTTGGGAGTTCAAATTGTAAAAAAAAATACTCAAAATGAAGTGATAAATCAAATAATGACAGTTAGAAAATTATACATTTCCCCTTTGAGCTCGAGGGGGGATTTTTAGGCACCATATTATTTGATGGGAAACTCCAGTGGTGACTGTCAGACACCGCTGTATGAAATTCACCAAATATGCTGAAAATGTTCTAGAGTTACTGATACAAATAGATGAATAAAAATGCTGATTTCCGTGTGTGCACCATTGAAACCACGTGATAGATGGAAATGCCAATTCATTCATGCGCCAATATTACTTGGCAGGCCTTGGCGACTCTCAGAACTATACGAGATCAAAGTATTGTAATAGGGTTTTGTGTTTAATTTTGTATTTAAATATCATTTTTTTTAACGAGTGTCAAAATTTAAGGGAGTTTAACAGATACATTTAAGAGATTTTTCTTACTTTATACTTTTGAAATAATTGCATTACGTTTTTATGTAAAAAAATTTACCATAAGCGAAGTTCTTTCAATTGTTATTTTGTATAGTTCATTAAGAAAATATAAACAATAAAACCAGAGAAATATAAAGAGTTTCGAGTATTGAACACAAAGAAAATTATATTTTCGTTTTTTTAATGAAGGGGAAATATTTAGCGCATATTGTTTGAAAATAAGTAAATACCTGCATATATGTTAAGAAGTTGAATACGGACAGAACGCCTTATCACCAAAAAGAAGAAAGTATGCCAAATTTGGAACTCCTGCAGATGTCTGAACGCCAAATGTGGCAGCGCTAAAACCACGTGATGTTGGTTTTTTTTCAATGTTGACACGGTGGCCTTACGAGAGTATGGCATTGAAGGCGCTCTCTATTTAATATTACAACTCTCTGGGTTCGCCCAACGCAAAGGGTTAAATATTTACAAACTTATACATATATACAGCCTCAACACTATTAAAAATAGGTACTTAAAAATAAGTAAAATGTACTCATTTTTGAGTACATTCGATTTTTATCATAGCTCCGAATACATAAGTTTCATTTTTGAAAAAGACATGTACTCAAAAATATGTAAAAATATATAAATAAAATGTACTCATTTTTGAGTACATTGGATTCTTATCATAGCTCCAAATACATGTTTCATTTTTGAAAAAGACATGTGCTCAAAAATATGTACGTATATATGTACGTATTTACTTATTTTCAAACAATATGCGCTCAATATTTTCTCTTCATTAACGAAACGAAAATATTTTATTTGTGTTCAATACTCGAAGAAGCGAAACTCTCTATATTTCTCAGGTTTTATTGTTCATATTTTCTTATTGAAGTATACGAAATAACAATTGAAAAAACTTCGCTTATGGTAATTTTTTTACATAAAAACGTAATGCAATTATTTCAAAACTACAAAGTAAGAAAAATCTCCTTAATATATCTGTTAAACTCCCTTAAATTGTGCCACTCGTTCAAAAAAAACGATATTTAAATACAAAATTAAACACAAAACCATATTACAATACTTCGATCTCGCTTAGTTCTGAAAGTCGCCAAGGCCTGCCAAGTAATATTGGCGCATGAATGAATTGGCATTTCCACATATCACGTGGTTTCAATGATGGTCACACGGAAATCAGCATTTTTATTCCTCTATTTGTATCATTACTCTATGGTTATAGTGTCGGAATAGTTAACACTAAAGGCAATACGAAGTGTTTGTATCCTGATAACCTATTTAGGTAATTGAAAGGAAACTTCTTATCCAAACGGAAAGTGGGTAAATCCGGTTGCACGTTAAATATGTCGTGGTTCAAATCTCCGCACGTTGGTCGTGGTTTGAAAGTTTGGATCTGGTGTTGTCCTGGTCATTTGATCAACTTTCTGAATAAGGAAGTAATGTTTCTGTGTTTTTCCTTTAAGATAAATTTCGAATTGTCACCAAATGCCTATGTTAATTCAAATTATCCATTATATTTTTTACGTAAATTGTTACTCTATAATTAAGATTAATTTCATAAGTAAGAATACTTATTCAAAGGTGTTATTTCTAAAAATAATATAAATGTTTAAAAAAAAATATTATAATGATTAGTATAATCAATCCCGTATAAACTCTTAAAAAGTTGTGGATCAGTTTTTCAGAAATGCATTCAATAAAAATATTATACTTCAGAATATTGTTTAAAATATTAATTTTTTAAATATGTTTTGATATTTACTATGAAAAAGATTTTAAATATTTAAAAAAATATTAAAAACAGAATATTATTCAAACCAACATATCGCTCCTTTCTGTTGAAAATCAATTGAAATATATTAAAATAGTTGTTCAATAATATAAACATATTTCATTAATATGAATAGAGAAATATATATGCATCAGGAACAGACAATTAATATTTATAAACCATATAAAAAATGTTACTATTCGCGACTCATTACATATAATAACGGAATATAAAAAGATAATATTTGCATCAATTTTTCATTTAGTAAGTAAAAAAATGGAATGATTTGACAACAAAAGTCTTATTTTGATCAAAATATTTTTGTCATTTATTTATGACTTATATCTGCTACAATAAGAAACATATTGGATAAATGTTATTGTTTCCAATTGCGTTTTATGAAACAGAAACGATGATGCTTTCATCTCATTGTTCAGAATGAGGACCATAAATCATTCTTTGAATGCCCTAAACAATAATTTAATAACTCATATTATTATTATTTAATTATAAATGTTTAAATTAGTATATGACCAGTATTTGAAATATTCTATAAATTTAAAAAAAAAATCATGTCATGATATACCGTCGTTTCATTATGAATTAGTAATTGTAATAATTATTTTTTAGTATTATATATATATATATATATATATATATATTTATATAATATATATATATATATATATATATATATATATATATATATATATATATATATATATATATATATATATATATATATATATATATATATATATATATATATATATATATATATATATTTAAACTCTAATTGTGCACCTGAAGCTTGAAATTGTAAAATTCCGTTTCGCCTTCTGTTTATAACGGTTTTATAAGCCATTTTTCTACAGGGCAATTAGAAATTTTGAGTACCTATTTTTAACATTGTGTGTTTGGTTAACGCCAATAAATTTTGTAGTGTTATTTGTAATTATATTACCGCCATTTTTTCAACAAGGAAAATATATGGATATATTGTTCTAATTGGTTACTGTGATTGCTAAACATTTAAATGCTGCTATATAATATAAAAATAATACACATTTTAATTTAACATGGGGCATGAATTGAAATAACTATAACTGTTTCCTACAGTAAATAAAATTTGGTATTTCACGGTAAGTGAAATTGGCATTGTTGTAATATAATGACAAAGTCTACCATTAAATGATGTTTTCTAAATTTCCTCAAATAATTAGAATTATACACAATAAAATATTCGAGATAAATTATTACTTAAGATTAATTTATTATTTTTATTACAATAATACAAACCTAATTTAATGGTTTATTCAAAAGGAGTAACCATTAATATCAGTAATTGCTTGGGATTTGAATGATATTACTAGTTTGATTATGAAAGACAATTATAGTTAATTTATATTAGTACATTATTGCTTGTTACTATTGTTCATACTTTAGAAATAATCTGCATAATAATTTTAACAACGGTCATTTATTTAAATCTGATGATTAATCTATTGTTCGTATAGTAAATCGTAATAATAATGTTAAGGGGATAAAAATGTTTTATTCCTTTGAAAAATAGTTAATTTTATTTTGAATCTAACCACATCAGATTTATATTTATGCTTTAAATAAAGCTAATTATTTTTGGGGAATCAATATTAAATTTGGTACACGACTTCCTAAATATGTAACTTTGAGCTCATTTTTCTCAGTGATAACTCTTTCGTGTTTGATTAAGTTTAAAATGATATAAGTTCAAATCTAATTAAAGAAACTACTCCAAATTTGCTACAATGTATTTTCAAACATATTACTTTAATTTGTCTTTAGGGATTAGCAATGTACAATATATATTATATACAATATATATGTTGTAGTATTTTTTTTTTTTAAAGTTTGGCCAGTGAAATAAGTTAACTTTTTTTTCAATTATTTTTCAAAAGAATCTCTATATATAAGTCTTTTACACAATGATTGAAAAACTCTGTTTTTCTCTACGCGGAATGGCAACAGTTAGTATGTTTACAAAATTCTGTTGCGCCCGCATTTTTATTTTGCCATTATGTAAGCAATTTTGACGATTATCCCCTTCAATTCCCTGGTAAATAATTATTTTGATGATGCCAGCTTAAATTAAGTAGAATATAAGCCTTATTAAATTAAAAAAATAGAAGTTTTGTAAAACGCTTTTCCAAACTTTAAATGAGCGGAAAATTAAGGTAGCGCCATCTGTTGGCAATTTTAAAAACTAGATTTCTATAAGCTTCATTTTTATGACGTATTAACTCAGTAAATTACACACTTCTGGTAGGCAAGTTTATGGTAAGCTGAACGTCATTTATAGCCAAAACAAACTACCAATAATGTTAGACATTTAACTGAAACGCAGGAAAGGTGTGAAAATAATTGGAAAATAATAAATAATAGTCGGAGCATCCTAGTTATTTTGTAAAATTCAAGAATAGCAACAATTTTGGTTAAATATATGTAGTTAAACAACCAAACACCGACCAGTAATTTGTGAGAACTCTGTGTTGCGTCTAACGCATAATTTAAGACATATAACATTTAAAAAAAACTCTACCTTTAAAATCAAAATAACCCAAAGGCCGGAAGCACCTGTGACACTCACCCTTATTCCAAACGACAATCAATCTATTCAAACTAACCAACTATAAATCACTGCACATGCACCACACAAGGAAGAGCTGCATAGATCACCAGGGGGGGAGCACCCATAGAAAAGGGCGGGAAAGGAGCTGATGTATCGTCTGCATTCTCCGACAATTATTTACCTATGACACGCCATTCAGCCGATTTTAACGAGCTGACCAAGGTACTGCTCATTTGCATGCAACTAGCTGTTTCATGCTGCTAGCTGTTTGGTCATTGTAACAGCCTGTGTTTGAGTTTGGCGTTTTTTTTTTGGTTTGACGTCTTGCAGGAAGTGTGCTTTGTGTTGGAATTGATGGGTTTAGCGCCGGAGTTGCCTTTCGTGATGTGTTATAAATGTTGTTTGAGTTTTATGACTCTTGGGAGACTGCTGGATAGATGCCGCTATTCGTCATAACGCTATCGGTCTCTGATTGGGCGAGATAAAAGGTGGGGAATGTATTTAAAATGTACTTTTAGTCAATGTTATTTCACATTAATTGACTTAAACAATTATTATATATATTATTTCTGTAGTACAGATCCCTTTTACTGACCTTAGATGCAACGGATCTTAACACATGAGGTATCAAAAGAAAGAGAATTTCGTGGACCAATTACAAGTTGTACTCATCTCATAAATATCAACGTTTTTTTTTTAAAAAAATGAGCTTAAAAAGTTCATTTTAACGTTTTTTAAACAAGCCGTTGATAATACTGTCATCTATGTACAGACAGTTAATGTTTTTGATTGTTTGGCTATAAAATATCCACTATACTCTGGGACAACCTAAGTTGAACCTGAAGCGGAAGCTATGATATGTATAAATATTCAATTGCTTTAGGCTCAACTTAGGTTGTCCCCGAGTAATATTATTCATTCGAATGGGTGTGTGGTGTGGATGGGAGGGTTGTTAATACGTTAATTAGCGCACGGAAATGCAGGTTGAAATTATTTTAGTAGAATATAAATGAATTTTCCTTATTGGAAATATATTTATAACACAAACCAACACACGATTTTTGGTCTGGAATGTTTAACCTTTTTTGAGTGTATTTAGAGTGCTGGTTTCAAATGTGAAAACAGTTTTTCTCTATCAGCTCTACTTTTTGAAATATGACAGTAGCGTTATTTACGTTTACATGTTAAATTAGTCTTAGCTACAGCTAATCTCTAAAAATAGAGCTGATACAGAAAAACTGTTGTAATATTTGAAATTAGCACACCAAATATAGTCCAAATCAGTTTTAAAAAAAAACAGACAAAATACAAAAAAGTTATTTTTTTTGTTGGTCTGTGTAATTTGAGACGCTTGTTTTCAATAGTGAACATTTTACTGCTTGATATGCAGTGAACGCTGCTTGGTTACGAAATTCAAGCGATTCATTTATAAATGTACAATTGGGACGATAAGAGCGAATATCTTGAATACGAATCTTGTATGCTATTTTTATTGTTATCACTATTAAAATACCTTATATTTTTGACAAAAATATTTGATCCGTTTTCGAGGAATATCTCAAAAGGAAACTAAATTTAAAGAATAACTATCTTCTACTTTCAATTATGTTATTATTTCAAATGTCGCCAATATTTCCTTACATATTTCTAACGTAGCCAATATTTCCTTACATACTTCTAAAGTAGCCAATATTTTCTTACATATTTCTAACATAGACAATATTTCCTGACAGATTTCTAACTTAGCAAATATTTCCATACATATTTCTAACGTAATCAATATTTACTTCCATATTTCTAACGTAGCCAATTTTCCCTTACATATTTATAACGTAGCCAATATTTCCTTACATATTTATAACGTAGCCAATATTTATTTACATATGTCTAACGTAGCCAATATTTCCTTACATATTTCTAACGTAGCCTATATTTCCTTACATATTTATAACGTAGCCAATTTTCCCTTACATATTTATAACGTAGCCAATTTTCCCTTACATATTTCTAACGTCGCCGATATTTCCTTACATATAAGTAGCCAATTTTCCCTTCCATATTTCTAACGTAGCCAATATTTCCTTACATATTTCTAACGTCGCCGATATTTCCTTACATATAAGTAGCCAATTTTCCCTTACATATTTATAACGTAGCCAATATTTCCTTACATATTTATAACGTAGCCAATATTTATTTACATATGTCTAACGTAGCCAATATTTCCTTACATATTTCTAACGTAGCCTATATTTCCTTACATATTTATAACGTAGCCAATTTTCCCTTACATATTTATAACGTAGCCAATTTTCCCTTACATATTTCTAACGTCGCCGATATTTCCTTACATATAAGTAGCCAATTTTCCCTTACATATTTATAACGTAGCCAATATTTCCTTACATATTTATAACGTCGCCGATATTTATTTACATATGTCTAACGTAGCCAATATTTCCTTACATATTTATAACGTAGCCAATTTTCCCTTACATATTTCTAACGTAGCCAATTTTCCCTTACATATTTCTAACGTCGCCGATATTTCCTTACATATAAGTAGCCAATTTTCCCTTACATATTTATAACGTAGCCAATATTTCCTTACATATTTATAACGTAGCCAATATTTATTTACATATGTCTAACGTAGCCAATATTTCCTTACATATTTCTAACGTAGCCTATATTTCCTTACATATTTATAACGTAGCCAATTTTCCCTTACATATTTATAACGTAGCCAATTTTCCCTTACATATTTCTAACGTCGTCGATATTTCCTTACATATAAGTAGCCAATTTTCCCTTACATATTTATAACGTAGCCAATATTTCCTTACATATTTATAACGTCGCCGATATTTATTTACATATGTCTAACGTAGCCAATATTTCCTTACATATTTCTAACGTAGCCAATTTTCCCTTACATATTTCTAACGTAGCCAATTTTCCCTTACATATTTCTAACGTCGCCGATATTTCCTTACATATAAGTAGCCAATTTTCCCTTACATATTTATAACGTAGCCAATATTTCCTTACATATTTATAACGTCGCCGATATTTATTTACATATATCTAACGTAGCCAATATTTCCTTACATATTTATAACGTAGCCAATTTTCCCTTACATATTTCTAACGTAGCCAATTTTCCCGTACATATTTCTAACGTCGCCGATATTTCCTTACATATAAGTAGCCAATTTTCCCTTACATATTTATAACGTAGCCAATATTTCCTTACATATTTATAACGTAGCCTATATTTCCTTACATATTTATAACGTCGCCGATATTTATTTACATATGTCTAACGTAGCCAATATTTAATTACATATTTATAACGTAGCCAATTTTCCCTTACATATTTCTAACGTAGCCAATTTTCCCTTACATATTTCTAACGTCGCCGATATTTCCTTACATATAAGTAGCCAATTTTCCCTTACATATGTCTAACGTAGCCAATATTTCCTTACATATTTCTAACGTAGCCTATATTTCCTTACATATTTATAACGTAGCCAATTTTCCCTTACATATTTATAACGTAGCCAATTTTCCCTTACATATTTCTAACGTCGCCGATATTTCCTTACATTTAAGTAGCCAATTTTCCCTTACATATTTATAACGTAGCCAATATTTCCTTACATATTTATAACGTAGCCAATATTTATTTACATATGTCTAACGTAGCCAATATTTCCTTACATATTTCTAACGTAGCCTATATTTCCTTACATATGTCTAACGTAGCCAATTTTCCCTTACATATTTATAACGTAGCCAATATTTCCTTACATATTTATAACGTAGCCAATATTTATTTACATATGTCTAACGTAGCCAATATTTCCTTACATATTTCTAACGTAGCCTATATTTTCTTACATATTAAAACGTAGCCAATATTTCCTTACATATTAAAACGTCGCCAATATTTCCTTAGATGTTATAGCCAATAGTTCCTTACATATTTCTAACGTAGCCAATATTTCCTTACATACTTCTAAAGTAGCCAATATTTTCTTACATATTTCTAACATAGACAATATTTCCTTACATATTTGTAACGTAGCCATTATTTCCTGACAGATTTCTAACGTAGCAAATATTTCCATACATATTTCTAACGTAATCAATATTTATTTACATATGTCTAACGTAGCCAATATTTCCTTACATATTTCTAACGTAGCCTATATTTCCTTACATATTAAAACGTAGCCAATATTTCCTTACATATTAAAAGGTCGCTAATATTTCCTTAGATATTATAGCCAATAGTTCCTTACATATTTCTAACGTAGACAATATGTCCTTACATATTTCTAACGTAGCCTATATTTCCTTACACATTTCAAACGTCGCCAATATTTCCTTACATACGTATATTCCTTTCTAAAGTAGCCAATATTTCCTTATATATTTCTAACCTAGCCAATATTTCCTTACATATTTCTAACGTAGCCAATATTTCCTAACATACTTCTAAAGTAGCCAATATTTACTTACATATTTATAACGTCGCCAATATTTATTTACATATGTCTAACGTAGCCAATATTTCCTTACATATTTCTAACGTAGCCTATATTTCCTTACATATTTATAACGTAGCCAATTTTCCCTTACATATTTATAACGTAGCCAATTTTCCCTTACATATTTCTAACGTCGCCGATATTTCCTTACATATAAGTAGCCAATTTTCCCTTACATATTTATAACGTAGCCAATATTTCCTTACATATTTATAACGTAGCCAATATTTATTTACATATGTCTAACGTAGCCAATATGTCCTTACATATTTCTAACGTAGCCTATATTTCCTTACATATGTCTAACGTAGCCAATTTTCCCTTACATATTTATAACGTAGCCAATATTTCCTTACATATTTATAACGTAGCCAATATTTATTTACATATGTCTAACGTAGCCAATATTTCCTTACATATTTCTAACGTAGCCTATATTTTCTTACATATTAAAACGTAGCCAATATTTCCTTACATATTAAAACGTCACCAATATTTCCTTAGATGTTATAGCCAATAGTTCCTTACATATTTCTAACGTAGCCAATATTTCCTTACATACTTCTAAAGTAGCCAATATTTTCTTACATATTTCTAACATAGACAATATTTCCTTACATATTTGTAACGTAGCCATTATTTCCTGACAGATTTCTAACGTAGCAAATATTTCCATACATATTTCTAACGTAATCAATATTTATTTACATATGTCTAACGTAGCCAATATTTCCTTACATATTTCTAACGTAGCCTATATTTCCTTACATATTAAAACGTAGCCAATATTTCCTTACATATTAAAAGGTCGCTAATATTTCCTTAGATATTATAGCCAATAGTTCCTTACATATTTCTAACGTAGACAATATGTCCTTACATATTTCTAACGTAGCCTATATTTCCTTACACATTTCAAACGTCGCCAATATTTCCTTACATACGTATATTCCTTTCTAAAGTAGCCAATATTTCCTTATATATTTCTAACCTAGCCAATATTTCCTTACATATTTCTAACGTAGCCAATATTTCCTAACATACTTCTAAAGTAGCCAATATTTACTTACATATTTATAACGTAGCCAATATTTATTTACATATGTCTAACGTAGCCAATATTTCCTTACATATTTCTAACGTAGCCTATATTTCCTTACATATTTATAACGTAGCCAATTTTCCCTTACATATTTATAACGTAGCCAATTTTCCCTTACATATTTCTAACGTCGCCGATATTTCCTTACATATAAGTAGCCAATTTTCCCTTACATATTTATAACGTAGCCAATATTTCCTTACATATTTATAACGTCGCCGATATTTATTTACATATGTCTAACGTAGCCAATATTTCCTTACATATTTCTAACGTAGCCAATTTTCCCTTACATATTTCTAACGTAGCCAATTTTCCCTTACATATTTCTAACGTCGCCGATATTTCCTTACATATAAGTAGCCAATTTTCCCTTACATATTTATAACGTAGCCAATATTTCCTCACATATTTATAACGTCGCCGATATTTATTTACATATGTCTAACGTAGCCAATTTTTCCTTACATATTTATAACGTAGCCAATTTTCCCTTACATATTTCTAACGTAGCCAATTTTCCCTTTCATATTTCTAACGTCGCCGATATTACCTTACATATAAGTAGCCAATATTCCCTTACATATTTATAACGTAGCCAATATTTCCTTACATATTTATAACGTAGCCTATATTTCCTTACATATTTATAACGTCGCCGATATTTATTTACATATGTCTAACGTAGCCAATATTTCCTTACATATTTATAACGTAGCCAATTTTCCCTTACATATTTCTAACGTAGCCAATTTTCCCTTACATATTTCTAACGTCGCCGATATTTCCTTACATATAAGTAGCCAATTTTCCCTTACATATGTCTAACGTAGCCAATATTTCCTTACATATTTCTAACGTAGCCTATATTTCCTTACATATTTATAACGTAGCCAATTTTCCCTTACATATTTATAACGTAGCCAATTTTCCCTTACATATTTCTAACGTCGCCGATATTTCCTTACATATAAGTAGCCAATTTTCCCTTACATATTTATAACGTAGCCAATATTTCCTTACATATTTATAACGTAGCCAATATTTATTTACATATGTCTAACGTAGCCAATATTTCCTTACATATTTCTAACGTAGCCTATATTTCCTTACATATGTCTAACGTAGCCAATTTTCCCTTACATATTTATAACGTAGCCAATATTTCCTTACATATTTATAACGTAGCCAATATTTATTTACATATGTCTAACGTAGCCAATATTTCCTTACATATTTCTAACGTAGCCTATATTTTCTTACATATTAAAACGTAGCCAATATTTCCTTACATATTAAAACGTCACCAATATTTCCTTAGATGTTATAGCCAATAGTTCCTTACATATTTCTAACGTAGCCAATATTTCCTTACATACTTCTAAAGTAGCCAATATTTTCTTACATATTTCTAACATAGACAATATTTCCTTACATATTTGTAACGTAGCCATTATTTCCTGACAGATTTCTAACGTAGCAAATATTTCCATACATATTTCTAACGTAATCAATATTTATTTACATATGTCTAACGTAGCCAATATTTCCTTACATATTTCTAACGTAGCCTATATTTCCTTACATATTAAAACGTAGCCAATATTTCCTTACATATTAAAAGGTCGCTAATATTTCCTTAGATATTATAGCCAATAGTTCCTTACATATTTCTAACGTAGACAATATGTCCTTACATATTTCTAACGTAGCCTATATTTCCTTACACATTTCAAACGTCGCCAATATTTCCTTACATACGTATATTCCTTTCTAAAGTAGCCAATATTTCCTTATATATTTCTAACCTAGCCAATATTTCCTTACATATTTCTAACGTAGCCAATATTTCCTAACATACTTCTAAAGTAGCCAATATTTACTTACATATTTATAACGTAGCCAATATTTATTTACATATGTCTAACGTAGCCAATATTTCCTTACATATTTCTAACGTAGCCTATATTTCCTTACATATTTATAACGTAGCCAATTTTCCCTTACATATTTATAACGTAGCCAATTTTCCCTTACATATTTCTAACGTCGCCGATATTTCCTTACATATAAGTAGCCAATTTTCCCTTACATATTTATAACGTAGCCAATATTTCCTTACATATTTATAACGTCGCCGATATTTATTTACATATGTCTAACGTAGCCAATATTTCCTTACATATTTCTAACGTAGCCAATTTTCCCTTACATATTTCTAACGTAGCCAATTTTCCCTTACATATTTCTAACGTCGCCGATATTTCCTTACATATAAGTAGCCAATTTTCCCTTACATATTTATAACGTAGCCAATATTTCCTCACATATTTATAACGTCGCCGATATTTATTTACATATGTCTAACGTAGCCAATTTTTCCTTACATATTTATAACGTAGCCAATTTTCCCTTACATATTTCTAACGTAGCCAATTTTCCCTTACATATTTCTAACGTCGCCGATATTTCCTTACATATAAGTAGCCAATATTCCCTTACATATTTATAACGTAGCCAATATTTCCTTACATATTTATAACGTAGCCTATATTTCCTTACATATTTATAACGTCGCCGATATTTATTTACATATGTCTAACGTAGCCAATATTTCCTTACATATTTATAACGTAGCCAATTTTCCCTTACATATTTCTAACGTAGCCAATTTTCCCTTACATATTTCTAACGTCGCCGATATTTCCTTACATATAAGTAGCCAATTTTCCCTTACATATGTCTAACGTAGCCAATATTTCCTTACATATTTCTAACGTAGCCTATATTTCCTTACATATTTATAACGTAGCCAATTTTCCCTTACATATTTATAACGTAGCCAATTTTCCCTTACATATTTCTAACGTCGCCGATATTTCCTTACATATAAGTAGCCAATTTTCCCTTACATATTTATAACGTAGCCAATATTTCCTTACATATTTATAACGTAGCCAATATTTATTTACATATGTCTAACGTAGCCAATATTTCCTTACATATTTCTAACGTAGCCTATATTTCCTTACATATGTCTAACGTAGCCAATTTTCCCTTACATATTTATAACGTAGCCAATATTTCCTTACATATTTATAACGTAGCCAATATTTATTTACATATGTCTAACGTAGCCAATATTTCCTTACATATTTCTAACGTAGCCTATATTTTCTTACATATTAAAACGTAGCCAATATTTCCTTACATATTAAAACGTCGCCAATATTTCCTTAGATGTTATAGCCAATAGTTCCTTACATATTTCTAACGTAGCCAATATTTCCTTACATACTTCTAAAGTAGCCAATATTTTCTTACATATTTCTAACATAGACAATATTTCCTTACATATTTGTAACGTAGCCATTATTTCCTGACAGATTTCTAACGTAGCAAATATTTCCATACATATTTCTAACGTAATCAATATTTATTTACATATGTCTAACGTAGCCAATATTTTTTTACATATTTCTAACGTAGCCTATATTTCCTTACATATTAAAACGTAGCCAATATTTCCTTACATATTAAAAGGTCGCTAATATTTCCTTAGATATTATAGCCAATAGTTCCTTACATATTTCTAACGTAGCCTATATTTCCTTACACATTTCAAACGTCGCCAATATTTCCTTACATACGTATATTCCTTTCTAAAGTAGCCAATATTTCCTTATATATTTCTAACCTAGCCAATATTTCCTTACATATTTCTAACGTAGCCAATATTTCCTAACATACTTCTAAAGTAGCCAATATTTACTTACATATTTATAACGTCGCCAATATTTCCTTACATATAAGTAGCCAATTTTTCCTTCTTATATTTCTAACGTAGCCAATATGTCCTTACATATTTCTAACGTAGCCAATATTTCTTTTGGACTCAAGAGCCATCAAAACGTACAGAAACAGTAAAAAACCGGCATCAATGTTTTACCCGAAAAAAATGTATACATCAACTCGGTATACAACATGGGGTAACAGTAAACAAAGACTTAATCTTACGTTGCTTTATATCGACCAACCCCAAAGTAAGCTCGGTTTGTCGAAGGGCGGATTCTAGCGTCCTGTCTCGTGGGAGAAGGAAATGAATTAACAGGACATTGCAGGAAATGTAATTTTTGCAAATAATGGGCACTCATGCGCGATTAATCGTAGCACAGTTGCTTTAATTGATATTGCAAGTGCGGGAATACAAAGAAATGTTTTGTGTTTGAGTTGATTTTTCTCCTGGCTTTTGTGGAGGATGAATCCTTGAAAGTGTTTCCTGTAAGAATTTCCGAGTTTCGTGTTGTAATTTGCTGGAAATGAAGGGATATTTGTCTTGGGGGGTTCCTTGGGGGATAATCGAATAACGGGGACTTCCTGCAATTATTCTGATTGCGGGAAATTGGTCTTTATAAATATTGGAAATCGCACGCTATGATAATTTCATTTTCTCGGTCAACAAAAACCTGATAAATGTTTCCGTGCTGGTTTCGGTAATGTTTTAAATATTAATAGTAACCCTAGTCGTGTTGTTTTATAGATAATAAAGAAAAGGAAATATGTGTTTTTTTTATTGTAACAATTACTATGCAGATTTAATGTGCTTAATTTATCAACTGCTTGCGTTTTTCATTTAGCAAAACACATTCAGTTATTTTACTTATGGAAATTTGATATTTATGTAATTTTATAATGTTAAAAATATGTACTCAATGTAATTTTATAATGTTAAAAATATGTACTCAATGTAAAATGTACTCATTTTTTATTACATTCGTTGCTTATCACAACTTCGAAACATAGGTTTCATTTTTGAAAGAGACATGTACTCAAAAATGAATGAAACTTAATATAAAGAGCAGTTGCTTTCCTATTTATTCTACCTTTATAAATCTCTTTCAATAAATACTAACAATTATAACTAAGAATACTAACAATTATAACCAACAATAGGAAGTAACAATTACTCTGCAGATTTGATGTGCTTAATTTATCAACTGCTTGCGTTTTTCATTTAGAAAACACATCCAGTATTTTTACGTATGGAAATTTTATATTCATGTAATTTTATACTGTTTAAAATATGTACTCAATGTAAAATGTACTCATTTTTTAGTATATTCGTTGCTTATTATAGCTCCGAATGCATAAGTTTCATTTTGGAAAAAGACATGTACGCAAAAATGAGTAAAACTTAATATAAAGAGCAGTTGCTTGCCTATTTATGCTGCCTTCATAAATCTAAATACTAACAATTATAATCAAGACTTACCGGGAGTCGAACCCAGATCCTCAGGCACCGCAATCCAAAGCCGTATCCATTAAACTACCAGGGCCTTGTAAAGAAGTTATAAAAGAAGTAATGTTAGAAACGTGTGCCAAAAGAATGAGAAGTAAGATAATTAAGTTGTAATTACTCAGTTTCTATTTAGGCAATCGACATCAAAGAATGTGGAAAAACATCTTCTGAACAACTATTTTTAATTTGTCAGGTCGCTTTGTTAAGATTCTTGAACAGAAGCTGAGATTACCAATATTAAATCGCACTTTTATTTTTGAAAGTCGGTTACTGAAATTTGAATACGCCATCGCTTATTTACGATGCATTTGTACTGAAAAAAAAAACGATTTGGGCCAGGTACTCATTTTTAAGTACTTTATTTTACACTGTAGAGAGAGAAAAAAAGCAAATTAAAAAACCATTTACAAAACCGTTGATATTTATCAGATGAAGGCACAATTATTCACTGGTCCATGATATTATCTTTCTTTTAATATCTCATGAGTTAAGATACGTTGCATCTGTACTACATACATAATAAATATGTTGATTTTGTGACAAATTTGTAAAGTAATTTCTTAAACACGATGCTTATAACATATAATACATATGAATGAATAAATATTGAAAATAATTAAATTAATTTATGATATAATAATATCTCGACAAATTATGAAATTAAAATATTTGTTTATTATAATCCTCCTACAAAATAACAAAACTTTTAAAGCTGTTTAGATAAGTTTTCTATAAGATTACAGTAGTGCATGGTAATGACCTATAGATTTAATTGCAATAATTATTAAGTACAATATTTGTTATTTAGATAATTTATTTTTTCGTATTATTTAAGTACAACCCAGCAAAAAAAGTCAGCATAAAACCTGGATCAACATTTTGAAATTGAAGGTTTTATGCAGGAAAACAGCAGTTTTTTTTAAAGATCTATAAAATTAAAGGTTTTTGTTTCAATGTCCTTCATAAAAACTGCAAAAAACCTTCATAAAAAACTGCAAAAAACCCTTCAATTTTTAATCATGAAGGGAAAATGCAGATATTTTAAAGGTTTTATGCAGGAAAATTAAAAACTTCAAAAAACTGCAGTTTTTTGTTTCAATATCCTTTATAAAACCTTCAAACAACCTTCAATTTGACAATTTTGATGAAGGTTTCATGCTGACTTTTTTTCCTGGAAATATATATTATTTCGCAATCCAAACCATAGTAATATATTAAATCTGAAGAAATAATAAAAATAATTAGGATACTTATGGTAAACCAAACTTTATTTAATATATTACTATAAATAATATGGCATCACGGTACTTTGGGATTATCCCGTCGACCATTTTCGCCAAACCCAATATTATCGCCAAACACGAGATTATCGCCAAAAGGTAGCAGAAAAATAGGTATTTTTGGCCGCCGAAATGGTTTATATAATAATATATATGGTTATTATTATTTATTTATTATTATGATTTGATAAATTTATTGTGTTTACAATGTTTATTTTGTAAAAAAATTTCATGGAAAAACTAGCGCCAAAGGATTTGGCGAGCGTTGGCAGGTCGACGGGATAATCCCAAAGTTACGGCATCACTAATGGCAGAGATTATAATTAAGATAATTTATATTCACGTACACATACCATCTTATTGTTCCAATCAGTAATTAACAACACAACCATTCGATTATTTTATAATGAATTAAATAACACAAAACTGCATAAGTTGTCACAAGGATTACATCCAAAACACACAACCCACTCTTAAACAGACAAAAGGTGCATTTACAATAAAAAAAAAGTATATCACGAAATTGAATAATTCAAAACATTAACGGTCCCATTACAGTTGCATTCAGATCCCTCGTAATCCCACTAAATAAATACAACGGGTCCATTTACATCCGGGCATTAAAATACCCATATATAAAAGGGGGCATTAAAATATCTCGGAAACGCATAATAATCCTTTTGAGATGGGGTCGGTTTTCAGCATGGAAATCGCGCCGCTGTTGCCTTATCACTAATGGCTGTAAATTTATGCCTTGAGATAAATCCTGGGTAGGCGACTTAAGACTAATCTTGCTTATCTTTCTTCGTTTTTATGTTTGGGAATGTATCTCGGAAACTAGATGCGTAGGGGAGGGTTGATTTGTGGTTGTAATTTACCTTTTATACTTTGGGAATGTTTGGGTTTTTAAGCCCGATGGATGTTTATCTGTGAATTTAAACACATTTAAGTTGATTCTGCGATAGTGGAAATGGGGGGAGGGGAGTTTTTGTTTGGGGGATTAGCATGACTGACTTAAATGTCGGAATGTGTTGTGAATATTAAGTTATTAGGGTGTGGGATTTTAATTTGAATTTTTGTGTCCAGTGCCTTACAAATGTTTTAGAACTTACACTTTAAATAACTGTTTTATATAATGTATTCAAATATACGTATGATGCTTTTTCTGCGGGATTGAAAGTGTTAAGGTAGCACGTGAAATCCGTGTTCTCGGTCATGATGGCCGCGATGTATTGCGTGTTATGCTATGGATCAAATGATTCTACGATCGAACCCAACAGTCAGTGTCCTTCATTGCAAGGTGTTCAATACACATTATATATACAATTTGATTTTAAAATGAAGTTAACACATCAATATAATGCACTAATTTGTTGCGTGGATTTAGTTTAAATTTAAATTATAAAGATTTTAGTACGAATAATTATTTTTTAGTAATAGCAAGTTTCCTTGTTATATACAATCATTGCAATTATTAAAATTTTTATAGTTTACATTTTTCGTCTATTCATTTATGTATGTTTTAATATCAATAGAAATAATTGCATAAAAAATGTTTAAGCTGCAAACTTAATGCCAATAAATTTACGGGTTTTCTTAAAATTTACGGTTTTTTCATAAAATTTACGGTTTTTCATAAAGTCTATGTTTTTATCATGCATGTTTTTTATAAAAAAAAGCAAATTTTCTTTTTATATACAATCATTTCAATAGTTTACATTTTTCGTCCATTATTTTATGTATGTTTTAATATCAATAGAAATAATTGCATAAAAACGTTTAAGCTGCAAACTTATTGCCAATATAATTACGGTTTTTTCATTAAATTACGGTTTTTTCATAAAATTTACGGTTTTTCTTCTTATATACAATCATTGCAATTATTAAAAATGTTATAGTTTACATTTTCTGCCCATTATTTTATGTATGTTTTAATATCAATAGAAATAATTGCATAAAATAATGTTTAAGCTGCAAACTTAATGCCAATAAATTTACGGTTTTTCATAAAATTTACGGTTTGTTTCATAAAATTTACGGTTTTTCATATAATTTACGGTTTTTTAATAACATTTACGGTTTTCCATATAATTTACGGTTTCTCATATAATTTACGGGTTTTTCATAAAATTTATGTTTTTTCAATAAAATTTACGGTTTTTTCATAAAATGTACGGTTTTTCATAAGGTTTATGTTTTTATTATGTATATTTATATCAAACAAAGGTGTACAGTAGTTGCGCACTCCTAGTCGTCGCTCCAGTGTCCATTATTATATTAGCTCAGTGAATGGACCTACTTTATATTTAAAACTTAAAATATTAATACATCAATAAAACCATTTCAATGGAAGGATCTTATTTGTTTACATTTTTAAATATTTCACAATCCACCCACCTTGCCTTCAAAACACTACCCATTCACAAACACAAAAAACAATTCATCACTTTTCAAAATCAAAACACAGCCAAGTCACTCAACTCAAATACCTGACTTTACCCCCCCCCCCCCCTTTCCCCGTAAGACAACCCCACATAAATCACAGTAGAAACCCAAGCTCGGTTCCTGAAACAAACCCATCAGGGCCATTTCTCCTCTTCCTGAATTTATTAATAGCAAAGAAACCACTCGAATTGCATTGAAAGAAATCCATCTCGGGTAATGGATAGGGGTTATATGTCTAAGTCGAGATTTTATGGCTGCAAGGTTGGTACTGGAGGTAGTGCTGGCTGGAAAACAATTGAAATTGATGGGCGGTATGGGATGTATGACCTGGATTGTAAGGTTCATCCGTAAAATTTTCTCCCGTTTAATGTTTTTGTAATGTGCGGATGTGGATTTTTATAGGTAAGAATGGATTTGTTACATATTTTTGGGGTATTTTAGATTTTTGTTCGTATTTTGTAGGGGGTGTAGGAAACAAAACCGTCAAAAATATATTTTTTAAATATCGCTTCAGGGTTGCTTCCTTTTTACTCCTTTACATTTTTTATACATACATATTTTATTTTTTGACCGACTGAAAAGTGTCGCCAACCAAAATCTCGCCAAAGCCTGCCAAATGGAGATATGTTGTAAATTTGACTGTTATGATTTTTTTATGTATGTTGGTTGTTGGTTACAATATTTTTGTTTATAATTAAGTTATATGGAAAATTCTGTTTTTGTTGGATAGGGGGTGTCTTTTTTGTGTACCTTCTGTGTATAAAATATCCGGTTATCCGGCATTTAACTATCCGGATCTCTCAATAAACCGGACCGTTTAAAATAAAATATTGTCCAATTTCGAATTTTTTTTTTGTGATAAATAGAGAAAATTATAACTTTACATTGCTTATCATGGCTCCGAATACATAAGTTTCAATTTCGAAAAAGACATGTACTCAAAAGTGAGTACAATGGATAAAAATGAATAAAACGAGCAGATGCTAGCCTACTTGTACGGTCCTTTTACATAGGCTGCTTTTAATAAATATCGACAATTATAACCAAGACTTACCGGGAATCGAACCCAGCTCATCAGGCACAACAGTCAAGTGCCTTTTCCGTTAAACTACAACGGAGACTTGAAGAAGTTATAAACATAAGTAATGTTAAAAATGTGTGCCAAATGAATGGGAAGTAAAAAAATTGAGTTGTAATAACTAAGTTTTCATTTAAACGATATATATGGAAAACCATATATATATACAACCATTTTACGTTTGTCAGATCGATTTGTTAAGATGGCTTGAACAGAGGCTGATATTAGCAGTATTAAATCACGATGCCTATTTTTGAGAAAGTACGATTACTTAAATTTCAGTACGACATGGCTCATTTACTATGTAATTTTACTAAAAAAAAAGACGAAGGTGTCAGGTATTCACTTTTAAGTACCTTTTCTTTACACTGCCTTCTTTCCTTCGAGATAGGCCCCGCACCGTCGCCAATAGCCCACTGTGCAGCTCTAGTGCAAAGTTAATCGACCAAGCCAATCCAAACCAACCATAACATCCAACAAATTATACTGACGTGTATACGGGACTGGTGCACGATACATCTGATCGGGGTCCAATGTCCCGACGTCTATTGAAGGCGTTGGGTGCCAACTCAAGTAATGTCCTCGTCATCTGACCATGGTTAAAAAATACGAGGCATCGTTCCCGGGTCTTTCCTTCGAGATAGGCCCCGAACCGTCGCCAATAGCCCACGCTCTAGTGCGACGTTAATCAACCAAAACCAAAACCTATAATTTTAAAATTATTATATTTTTAACACACCAACACTGTCTAAACTTTTCAAATTAAATCCCCACATTTAAACACCACATTCATTCCACTCCATGATATATCAACACTACAACAGCTCCCCCCCCCCTCCAAAGATAACACGGGGCCGTTCCTTGAAGATAATAGGTAACCACAGTAATTATCGAAGCGTAAAATCTCAGAATTAATGTTCGCCCAGCTCCCTGGGAATTAACGGGAGTCACAACGAGGCTTAAGTGCTACTGGAAAGAGTGTTGGTGGGGGGGGGGGGGCCGCAAAATGTTCGCCGAATCCACAATGAGGGAAAGAACAAGAGGGGGTGGTGTTTTGTAATGAGGAGAAGGGGGGGGGGGGGATTTGAGTGATATTTGAATTTGTGAGATGATTATCAATTTTTGATTATCGTGAAGGAAAGTGGATGCTTGGGGTGTGATGTGAATTTTAAATTTTTGGTGGTTTAATGTGTGTGGGAGGGGGATTGGTTTGATTAACCAACGTCGCACTAGAGTTGCACAGTGGCTGAGTGGATTAAGGCGTCAGCTGGGAATCCAAAGGGTCCCCGGTTCAATCCTTGCAATGGACTAGACTAAAGAATAGTAAAAAGTAGTGATATTGCGATCGGAGGGTTGCCAACTTCTCTACCAAAATACTAGAATGTCGTCCAGAACATTCATAAAAATTAACGGCGTATATACGGGACTGGTGCACGATAAATATGATCTGGGTCCAAAGTCCCGATGTCTATTGAAGGCATTGGGTGCCAGGTCAGGTGTTGTCCCCGTCATCTGACCATGGTTCTAAAATAACGAGGTGTGTGTATGAATGTGTGTGTGAATGTGTATGTGTTCCCGGGTCTTTCCTTCGAGATTGACCCCGAACCGTCGCCAATAGCCCACTGTGCAGCTCTAGTGCGACGTTAATTAACAAAACAAACAAACAAAACAAACCTTCGAGATAGACCCCGAACCGTCGCCAATAGCCCACTGTGCGGCTCTAGTGCGACGTTAATTAACCAAACCAAAAGAGCTGCACAGTGGACTATTGGCGACGACCCGGAAAGATCCGGGAGCAATGCTGCGTATTTTTAATGGTTTTTGGTTTTGTTTTGTTAATCAACGTCGCACTAGAGCTGCACAGTGGGCTATTGGCGACGGTTCAGGGTCAGTCTCGAAGGAAAGACCCGGGAACACATACACATTCACACACACATTCATAGATGCACCTGGTTATTTTAGAGCCATGGTCAGATGACGAGAAAACACCTGAACTGGCACCCAACGCCTACAATAGACGTCGGGACTTTGGACCCCGATCAGATGTATCGTGCACCAGTCCCGTATACACGCCAGTATTATTTGTTGGATATTCTGGACGACTTTCTAGTATTTTTGTAGCGAAGCTGGCAACCCTTCGATCGCAAGATCACTACTTTTTTACTTTTCTATCTCAAGTCCATTTCACGGATTCGAACCACCAATCCTCCGATTAGTAGCTGAACGCCTTACCAATTTGCGTATTTTTGAACCATGGTCTGATGAAGAGGATAACACCTGGACAAGCACCTGACGCAACCTCAATAGGCGTCAGGACATTGGACCCCGATCAGATTTATCGTCACTACTAGCCAGTATAATTTGTTGGATGTTCTTGACGACTTTCTATTATATTTGTAGCGAAGTTAGCAACCCTTTGATAAACAGATCGCTACTTTTTTTATTTTTCTTTGAACCATCAATCCTCTGATTACTAGCTTTGTGATCGGAGGGTTGCCAGTTTCGCTACAAAATACTAGAAAAGTCTTCCAGAACATCCGCAAAAATTAACGGCGTGTATACAGGACTGGTTCACTATACATCTGATCGGGGTCCACAGTCCCGACGTCTATTGAAGGCGTTGGGTGCCAGTTCAGGTGTTTCCTCGTCATCTGACCATGGTTCTAAAATAACGAGGTGCATGTATGAATGTGTATGTGTTTCCGGGTCTTTCCTTCGAGATAGACCCCGTACCGTCGCCAATAGTCCACTGTGAAGCCCTAGTGCGACGTTAATTAACCAAACCAAACCAACCAACTATACATGTCTAATTGAGATATTTGCACTAGTTGATTCCTTTTCATTACTTAAATTAATATGATCATAATGATTCAATTCTGCAGAACACTGTCCAATCACACCGACTAACAGACAAAATAAGCCACTCCCACTTTAACTCTCTCCACCAATCCCAACTCAGACAACCAACCTCAACCCGCCCACAAAAACTTGAATACTTAATGACACTTCACCAACAAGTGGCGACTTATCACAACTCCCGCATGTAAACATAAAGTATCTCCCGGACAATCCATCCTTTGTCCGGCAACTTGTTGTCAGGGAGCAAATGCTCTTTGACGGATAGTCTGGCAAAGGAGATCCATATCACTAGGGTAAGTGATGAGGCTACTAGCGATGTAGACTACTTATAACTGATGGGAGTGCAATGTCCCTGTGGATATGTGGTTTGCTTGGAGGCAAAGTAGACTATAGGGACTATAGAAGCCTATGGTGTCATTGCTGATTTGGATTGCAAATGTGAAAGTCTAAGGAAAGGAGGGTTGCTTGTTTCGTTCCTTATCGTCAGCAAAAAATATCTGCACAGAATAGCTTGCTTGGGTGTGTTAATTTCAATGATCTCTAACATTAACTCTCTGGATTGAGCAAGACATTTTGTTTACTTGAAGCCAATGTGGGAGCATCCATGATGTACCTCAACTTTCACGCTACCGCAGTATTTCGTATATTTTTCATGTTAAAATAAGTCGACATGTATTGCTTATGGCTGATTTTTTTTCTCATTTCTTTTGAAACACATTTTAAGTGCAATCTGCTATTAAAATAAAAAGTAATTTGCAAGTCAAAGTCGAAGTAGTTAAAAAGCAAGAGCAAAAACTATTTGTTTGGTAATATAAAAATTAATTCTATCAGTAGAAAATATAATATTTATACACATTTAATATTTCTACAATGCTATGGTATTAAAAAGCACCGCTAAATCACTTTTAAAAAATGTTGGGGCACAGTATGGCTGCTTCCACATTGGCTTCAAAAGCGCCCATAGAGGAGGCATGTTTTGAGCCTTCCAGAAGTTACAGTTAGAGTTCAGCGATTAATTCCGTTGAGTTCGATGGTCTAATGCCACTGAACTCTAACTGTAACTGCTGGAAGGCTCAAACTTTGTTTCCTCTACGGGCGCGTTGAAACCAATTGAAAGCTGCCATACTGTGTCCCAACATTTTTTTAAAAATGATTTAGTGGTGCTTTTTATTACCAAAGCTTTGTAGAAGTATTAAATATATATAAATATTATATTTTCTTCTTATAGAATTAATTTTTATATTGCCAAACAGATAGATTTTGCTCTTGCTTTTTAACTACTTCTACTTTGACTTGCAAATGACTTCTTATTTTAATAGCACATTACATTTAAAATGGGTTTAAAAAGAAAATAAAAAAAACTTACACAAAAATAATATATGTCGGCGTATTTTAACATGAAAAATATACGAAATATTGCGGTATCAAGAAAAGTGTGCCCCATCATGGCGGCCTCCATATCGGCTTCAAGTCAACAAAATGTCTTGCCCTATCCAGAAGTTACAGTTAGAGATCAGTGTCTAATGCCTATTCAGATTGACTGGGGTGCCATTTCAGGTGTTGGCCTTGTCATCTGACAATGGTTGCAAATTACGGGGCCTCAGTTGCCCAGTGGATAAAGGTGTTCGGCTAGTAATCAGAGGATTGCATATTCGAGCCCCACTGAGTAGACTTGACAAAGAAAAGTAAAAATGTAAATTAGAGGTTTGCTACTAGGATATCGTCTAAACATATCCAACGAACTATACTGGCATGTATACGGGACTGGTTCACGATAAATCTGATCAGGGTCCAATGTCCTGACGCCTATTGAGGTTGTGTCAGGTTTCTTATCTCATGTGTTGTCCCCGTCATCTAACCATGGTTCAAAAATACGAGGTATTATTTCCGGGGCTTTCTGTCGGGATAAGCCCTGAGCCGTGACCAATAGCCCACTGTGCAGTTCTAGTACGATGTTTCTTCAACCAAATTTTTTTTATTAAATTTGGCATGTATACGGGACTGGTGCACGATACATATGATCAGGGTCCAAAGTCCCGGTGTCTATTGAAGGCGGTGGGTTCTAGCTCAGGTGTTGTCCTCATCTGACCATGATTCAAAAATACCAGGCATCGTTGTTCTCTGTCTTTCCTTCGAAATAGGCCCCGAACCGTCACCAATGGCCCACTATGTAGCTCTAGTGCCACGTTCATTAACCAAACCAACCAAACCAAACCTACAATATGTTTGTTTGTTTGGTTTTGTTAATTTACGTCGCACTAGAGCTGCACAATGGGCTATTGACGACGGTTCGGGGCCTATCTCGAAGTAAAGACCCGGGAACGATGCCTCGTATATTTGAACCATGGTCAGATGACAAGGACAACACCGTAGCTGCCACCCGACGCAACCTCAATAGGCGTCAGGACATTGGACCCCGATCAGATTTATCGAGCACCAGTCCCGTATACACGCCAGTATAATTCCAAACTTACAATACATTTCCAAGAGTAAATTGTGTATACAGAATATTTTGTTACAGTTGTGACAAAATTGAAAAGCTAAACACATACTTTTAACTCGACTTTAACTAAAAAATCCCAAAAGTGTAAAACTCTAAAACATCCTAACAGAAAATACAAGACACTACACAACAAAAAAAAACGCGTACTTTTCTTCAACCCTCCAAAGAAAATAATATCCACCCGTTGTCCAGATAAAAGCGCCCATTCCCCGCCACGCTCTTTTGTATCTCTTTTCACACAGGGCGTGAAGATAAATTAACCATTTTCTACGGCGCATTCACACGACGCGTTTCGGGAAGAATCCAATTTTTGCAGCGGCATTTTCAGCATTTAAACGAAAATGAAGTGGCGGATTTCAAGTGTGTGTGCAAAAGAGGGGGGCTTGAGAAAAGAAAGAATAAATGAGGGGGTGTTTTTTTTTAGGGTTGTCATAAACATCTGGCGAATGGACACATGAATTCCCGGCCTGATGGTTCTTGTCACTTGCTTGTCGGGGTCTTGTGGCGTTAAGATTAAAAAGTTGGGAGTTGTTTTTTTGTCGGTGGATATAACTTGTGGATAAAATGACTTTAGTCTGGTTTATAAGAGTAAAATAAAAATATCGGACAAATGGCAAACTTAAACTTTATATTTAGTGGTCGGAAAGGGAAGTTTTTTTCAAGGCTAGTTATATAAGGTTTATTTATTTTCGTTAGAAATGGATAAGGTTTATTTAATTTCGTTAGAAATTGATATGGTTTATATATTTTCGTTAGAAATGGATAAAGTTTATTAATTTTCTTTAGAAATGAATAAGGTTTATTAATTTTCTTTAGAAATAAATAAGGTTTATTTTCGTTAGATATTGATAAGGTTTATTTATTTTCGTTAAAAATAGATAAAGTTTATTAATTTCCGTTAGAAATGGATCAGGTTTATTTTCTTTAGAAATGTATAAGGTTTATTTATTTTCGTTAGAAATGGAAATGTTTATTTATTTTCGTTAGAAATAGATACAGTTTATTTATTTTCGTTAAAAATAGATAAACTTTATTTATTTTCGTTAGAAATAGATAAAGTTTATTAATTTTCTTTAGAAATGTGTAAGGTTTATTTATTTTTATTAGAAATGAATAAGGTTTATTTAATTTCGTTAGAAATGGATAAGGTTTATTTAATTTCGTTAGAAATGGATAAGGTTTATTATTTTCGTTAGAAATTTATAAGGTTTATTTATTTTCGTTAGGAATTTATAAGGTTTATTTATTTTTGTTAGACATTATATGGTTTATATATTTTCGTTAGAAATGGATAAGCAATTCATATTTAAAATTCACAAAACAATGTAATGAAAAATATATTTTATTTCGAAACAATTACAATTTTTAATTTCATAGGGTATTGTTACTAATAGGATATTACATCTGGCTCCTATAACAAATGACCATATTCAAATATAAACTAATATACATGATTATTCTAATTAAATTAATCTAAATAACTGTTCCATAAAAATAACGTAAATATCAAAACATGTTCTTCGAGTGCAAAGAGCCATGAGAAAGAATGTGTATGGATTTCAAATATGTTACATTTGATATGCGCACAATGAAACTCTGTGTCTCCAGTATCCAAACTATCTCCATCCAGTTATTTTCTGGTCAAATTCGAGACTTCACATTAACGTTTTATTAAGGTAAAGTGAGTGACGTTTATTAAAGTGCCCCATCAATAACGTCCTAAATGTACTCTAGTATCCCGTTACAGTCACCAAAATAACGAAGTGTTATTTATTACTTTTTTCTTCAAAATAACGTAGAACAACATATGTTTGAGTTTAAAAAGGTATTCTCCCATATTCTTTTATTTCTATAATTATCCATCCAAAGCGTAGAAAAGAATGCGCTAAACATTACCACTTTTTAAAATAACAGGGATGGAAAGTAACAGTTCCATAAAAATAACAGTAATATCATACATGTTTCTCAAGTGCAAGTGTTCAAGGCAAAGAATGTTCATTGATGAAAAATATGTTGCTTTTAATATGCATGCAATGAAACTATGTGTCTCCAGAATTCAAACTATTTCCTTCTTGTTAGTTTTTGGTAAAATTAGAGACGTCACATTAAAGTGTTATTAACGTAAAGTGAGTGACGTTTATTAAAGTGCCCCATCAATAACGTCCTAAATGTGAAGGGGTTGTATTAAAATTAAGGTAAGAACGATAAATTCACGTTCTAAAACATAAAAACCTTTTCTTTCTTTTGCCCGTTTTTACATTATTCAACTATTTAAAAACGGGTTAACTGTTATTAAAACCATTTAAAAGTATGACATCACCTGGGTATCGTTTTCACTAGAGTGTTACTTTAAAGTCACCAAAATAACGTCTTGTTATTTATTTCTCTTTTCATTAAAATAAAATAGAACAACATACACTTGAGTTTAAAAAGCTATTTTCTCATATTCTTCTATTTTTATAATTACACATCCTAAACGGAAAAAGAATACGTTAAATAATACCAATTATAAAAATAACAGGAACGGAAAGTAACTGTTTCATAAAAATAACGGTAATATCAAACATGCCCCCCAAGAGAAAAGATTATGACAAATAATGTTCATTGATTTCAAATGTTACTTTTAAAACACATACAATGAATCTCTGTCTCTCTGGAATCCAAACCATCTCCTTCTAGTTGTTTTTGGTGAAATTAAAGACGTCACATTAACGTTTTATTAACGTAACATGAGTGACGTTTATTAGAGTGCCCATCAGTGAAATCCTAAATGTGAAGGGCTTGTAATAAAATTAAGTTAAGAACGATAACTGCGAGTTTTTAAAGATAAAAAAGCTTTTATTTATTTTGCTTGTTTATTTAATATTTAATTCCATTTAAAAGTATGACATCACCTGGGTATCGTTTGCACTAGAGTGCCACTTTAAAGTCACCAAAATAACGTCTTGTTATTTATTTCTCTTTTCATGGAAATGAAAGTGAACAACATATATTTGTATTTAAAAAGCTATTCTCTCACATTCTTCTATTTTTCTAATTATACACCCTAAACTGTACGTTAAATAATATCCCTTATAAAAATATTAGAAAAGGAAAGTAACTATTCTTTAAAGATAACGTAAATATGAAACATGTTCTTAAAGTGCAATCGTTCAAGACAAAGAATGTTCATTGACTACAAATGTTACTTTTCATATGCATACAATGAATCTCTTTCTCTCTGGAATCCTTCCAGTTATTTTCTGGTCGAATTAGAGACGTCTCATTAACGTTTTATTAACGTGATGAGAGTGACGTTTATTAAAGTGCCCCATCAATGAAATCCAAAAGTTGAGGGCTAGTAATAAAATTAAGTTACGGTACGACGCCAAGTTTAGCTCTGTCATTATGCACAATGAGAGATTTGCAGTCGAGATAAAAAACTATTTTTCGCATTTGTTACTCTCCGAAGTAATTAGTCGGGGTTGTTAATGATGGCCTTGTATTATTCATAGTGGTAATTCAATCTTTGTTGTGGATGTGCACGTAATTAAATATGTCTTGCTTCGTCGCGACATATTTTGAGATGATTACTGCTGTTAATTTTTTATTTAATATTAAATTGTAAAAAAGGTACTTAAAATGAGTACCTGAACTTTTCTTTTTTTTTAGTACAATTGCATCGTAAATGAGCGATGACGTACTCAAATTAAAGTGACTGTTCTTTCTCGAAAGTGAACAGTGTGATTTTAGTGGTAGTGTACGGTGCCCCCGCCAAATGTGATTTGGCGACAATTGGTGGGCGATACATTTTATAGTTTGGTAACCCTATTTCATGACGTCTCTAGCAATATTATGATGGACGGCAACCCTATTTCATGGCGTCTCTAGCAATATTATGATGAACGGCAACCCTATTTCATGGCGTCTTTAGCAATATTATGATGAACGGCAACCCTATTTCATGGCGTCTATAGCAATATTATGATGTACGGCAACCCTATTTCATGGCGTCTCTAGCAATATTATGATGAACGGCAACCCTATTTCATGGCGTCTCTAGCAATATTATGATGAACGGCAACCCTATTTTATGGCGTCTTTAGCAATATTATGATGAACGGCAACCCTATTTCATGGCGTCTCTAGCAATATCATGATGAACGGCAACCCTATTTCATGGCGTCTCTAGCAATATCATGATGAACGGCAACCCTATTTCATGACGTCTCTAGCAATATTATGATGTACGGCAACCCTACTTTTTTTTCTCGCAAAATTTCACGTTGTTTTGCAAAGGCCGTGGCGCCAATTTTCAGAATCGCGCCAAGGAGGTACCGTACACTAGAAATTTACCAATACCGCTTTTCAAGGTGATGTTGTACATTCAAAACTTGTGAAAAATATTAAATTCGATAAATGTTGATATATCTGGTTTTAACCCTTTGCACTCCGATGTCGCCTCTCAGGCGCCAACATAACGACCAGTTATTTTGTTTCCCTGTTCTTTAAAATAAACGAGAACAGCATGATCTTGTGTGTAGAACATCAATCTTTTTTTTCAGCTTGTTCTCCTTCAAATACAAAACATATCAGGATTTTTTTATAAAACAATATGTGGAAAAAAACGTAAAGAGAGGAATAACTGTTCCATAGAAAGAACACAAATCGCAAACTGTTCTTGGAGTGCAAAGATGTTAATATTGATACACTGTTTTTAATATGTATTCAAAAATAAGTAAAATGTACTCATTTTTGATTACATTCGATGTTTATTATAGCTCCGAATGCATGTTTCATTTTTTAAAAAGACATTTACTCAAAAATGAGTAAAAATTAATTAAAAGAGCAGTAGCTTGCCTACAAAGGCTGCTTTCCTAAGTCACTTTCAATAAATATCGACAATTACAACATAAACTTACCGGGAATCGAATCCAGGTCTGCAGCACCGCTGTCCACGGTCTTATCCGTTAAGCTATCAACGCGACGACGCGAATAAGTTATAAATAGAAGTAATGTTAAAAAGTTGAGCCTAAAAAATGGGAAATAAGATAATTGAATTATAATAGTTCAATTCACATTTAAGGAATCGACATCAAATAATGTGGAAAATCATCTTCAGAACAACTATTTTAAGTGTGTCAGATCGCTGTGTTAAGATGGCTTGAACAGAAGCTGAGATTAGCAAAATTAAATCACATTGCTCACATTGCGAAAATACGGTTGCTTAAATTTGAGTAAGTCGTTGCTCATTTACGATGCAATTGTACTCAAAGAAAAACGAGTAGGCTCAAGTACTCATTTTTAAGAAACATTTTTCTACAGTGATGTTATAGTGCAAGTTGCATATAACTCATACAATATTAAAAGTTTTATAAAGACTGTAATATAAAAAAATCTTGTCTTTTGAGAAAATAACAACGATTATGCTGTTGATAATATAAGTAATTGATAAAATATCTAACACTTTTAATTTAAATGCAATATTAAATCACATTGTTCATATTTGCGAAAGTACGGTTGCTTAAATTTGAGTACGTCGTCGCTCATTTACGATGCAATTGTACTCAAAGAAAAACGAGTAGGCTCAAGTACTCATTTTTAAGAACCTTTGTTTTTCAGTGATGTTATAGTTATAGTTGCATATAACTCCATGCGATATTAAAAATGTTAAAAACTGTAATATAAAAAAAATCTTCTCTTTTGAGAGAATAACAACGATTTTTCTGTTGATAATATAAATAATTGATAACATGTCTAACACTTATAATTTAAATGCTAGTGGTTTTACACTTTTTAATTACTAAGCATTATTTATTGTTTTTTAGCATTTTTTGCGATTTACTAAATGCAAGAAACCAACTGCATTTAACAAAATTGAAAATATCCATTAATAATGAACTGGCCACTTTCACTTACCACATAAAATAAACAATTTTTCTTTTTTTTAAATAAAACAATCACTTAAAATTAAGTTTATAAATGATTAATATGTTTACCTAATCCAATTCAAAGGCTCATCTAGAATATTCATTTTTTCAGCAAACATAATTAGCCGAAATTGAAAGTTTTTTTTCTTTTTTTCAAACTAGATATTAAATACAATGCGTTTAGTTTAAGAGAAGCAAAAAAATTAAATCTTTTTTATTCGAATTATGTTTGCTGAATGTACTTTTTAAGCAACAAAGAACGCAATCGAAAGCAAAGAAAAGCATAAAAAATGGACTCTCTAAACAAGAACGAGATAGTGAAAGATAATTAAATCTCGTTTGTAGATAAAGATTTTAAAAAACTAAACAGAAGATGGAATCAACTAAAAAAAACTTTCAATTTCGAAATCACCTTTTATTCCTTTTTGAGAGATGCACTGAAAGAGCTATTTAACTTTAAATTTACTTCTGCTCAATAAAACCAAACGATAAAATGATGCTATTGAATGATTATTTCACTTCTTCAAAAAACCTTTCAATTTAGTTTTTTTTATTTACCTGAAAGTAATATAAATTAATCCGTTTTTTTTTCTTCTCTCATGTGTATTTACTACATGTTTTTATTAAAAGTACAACAACACTTTAAAATCTTTATAATTCAAGAAAAAATTAAATTTTACTCAATACTTAATTTACTGGGATAATAATATTTTAGAATATTTATTTCTAGTTAGAAATTAAATGTATTCTTTTACCTGACGTTAGTTTTTGTGTTCCAGCTTTAAAAATTGAAACTAATAACGATTTTCATTGTTATTTTTTTTATTTACTCTTTTTTATTCTAAAGAGTAGTTTTGCGATGTGGAATACTTTTTAAAAAACATTATTTTAATTCTTTGTGGTTTCGAAATTATGTTCGATTTTCGAAATTCTTTTTCTTTAGAGATCTAATGTTATTGTCTGAGTAAGAAAAGTCGGTAATTGAAAACATTCAGGTTATTAGAAGTAACGTTGAGTTTCTAATACTAGCTATTATTTGTAGAGAAACCTAAAATTAAATTTAATGGTTTTAGGTTTTATTTTTCTGTTAATAATCAATAAGAAAAATAAGGCATTTATATTTAAATGCGTATTTACATTCAAAATAATTCCTTAAATATTTTATAATTTATATTTTTAATTGAAATGATTTTATTATGTAGTTCGTAATATGTCGTATATATTCGTATATATGATATACAAATACGAGGCAACGTTTCCAGGTTTTTCCTTCGGTTGAAATCAGATGATTGCTAGTTCGAATCGGCATGCGGACTTGACAAAAGTTACGATGCAGTTATAGAATATCGTGATTGGAGAGTTGCCAGATATGCTACTAAATTACAAAAGTGATCTGAAATTATCTTTAATTTCCACCGGCACGTATACGAGACTGATGCACGCTAAATATGATCGGGGCCAATGCCCTCCGGACATTCTATTTTAATTGTAGATTGCCTTTAAAATGGGTGTCAAAAGAAAATCAGCCAAAAGCAATACGAGGCCGCTTATTTTAACATGAAAAATATACGGAATATTGCGATAGAGATGAAAGTGGGGTACAGTTGTTACCCTTTCAACTCTGGCATCAAGTCATCAAAATGCCTTGCCCAATCCAGAAGTTACAGTTAGAGATCAGTGCTACTAACATGCCAGGATCAAGGGTTCGGGAATCAAAAGGTTTAGTATTAGGCCGCTTTTACATTTAATGACACGACACCTATAAATCGTGAACGATCGCGGAGAGACGACACAACGTTTTATCGTATCGTCTGGTGGTTAGTTTTTCATTGCACCGACATCATTCGCCGAAAACGACAATTTTAACATTCAGTTCGTGTTCGTCTTTTGCCGAAAGCACATCTATTCTCGATATGGCGCATCGCAACAAATTACTTTATAACAAACAGAGATTGTTGTATTTAAGGAGAAAGAAGAGATCAATAAAAAAACGCTTCTGGGTGCATGATATCATGTTGAAGGAGATTTTTATGTTTTATTTGAACGTCTACAAAAAGCTAGAGCTAGAGCTAACCACTAGAGCTGCACATTGGGCTATTGGCGACGGTTTGACTAAATATTGCCTCCCATGCCTTTTCTCGAACAATCTTGTTCTTGTAAAATTCATCTCGCTTATCCCAAATACAGGTCTTTACTTCCACTAATTCACACAAGTTCACAATATCGAACTTAAAAGCCATATTGATAATATAAATAAAAAAAAACACAGTAGACTGACTATAACAGACGGCAACAAGTTTTTTGGAAACAAACTCAAAATGTCGTCACGATGAAGTAGGGAAGGCGCGTGCCCACGATAAAACGTTTCGATAAATTGTATCGTCTGATCGGCAACGACAATATCGTTATCCTATAGGCTACTGAAAAAGCGCCCGGCTTCGTATGTGTATTTTGCGTACCCCTATATCGTGCCACTGAAATCGTATACAATTTATCTGTGTCGTGTCGTTAAGGGAGACCCGAGCCCCAAATCCTAATTTGTTTATTAATGAATTCAGAAATATCAATTTTTTTATATTATTAGAAAATCTTTTTCTGAACAATAATCAAAAACAAAAATATGTTTAAAAAAATTATTTTTGATATTTTTGGAATTTTTTAAGCTTAAAAAGACGTTTTTTAAAAACACTACTCCTTTTTCAATTTTTAATGTTTTTAAAATTTTTTAATTGATTAAATAACATCAAAGTACACACTACAATCGTATGTATAGACTTTTGCAGATTTGTGTTTTAATTGTTTTTAAAAACTTATTTTAAGTTCAAAACCCAAAATATATTCAAACTTTAAAGTTTAATAATTTGTAAAAAAATAATTTATAACTTAATTTAAAAAAGCTATACATACGTTTATTAAACAAATATTAGAGCTTCAAAAACTATTAACAGTTTAGTTTTAAGTTAATTATTTACAAAGCCTTAGCATTTTAAACGTGACCAGAATTAAAAAAAAATATTTTGAGTAAATGACGATTCTTGCAGACGAACAGTATGTAGAAAGATTATAAATGGCATATAAACATCTAAAAAAACATATGTTCTGTTTCTTTTACTGTTTTGAAATTTTGTATACACCTTCTCAAGTTTGTTTAGCATCGTTTTATGAAGAAAAAAAAATTTAGCAATTTTTCCGGATTTTGGGGCTCGGGTCCCCCTTAAATGTAAAAGCGGCCTTAGGCTCATAGTCGACAGTGTGCGAGTCGACATCATAGTTTTAGTCAGCACTGGCGATCGGAGGTTTGCCGGATACGTGCCTCATCATCTAAAAGTATCCGCAATTGCACTCGCTACCCGCCGATGAACCAGCCGATAATTAAACTAACCAATTAATTACGAAATGAAAATTCAGAATTCAGAGGTTGTGGTTGATTCCCCCTCCCCCTCCTTCCACTAAAACACTATCTATTCCCAATCTAATCAGAAGAAATGCTAAACAGATGTGCCAAAAGAATGGGAAGTAAGATAATTGAGTTGTAATAACTGAGTTTCCATTTAAGCAATCGATATCATATAATGTGGAAAACCATCTTCTGAATACATATTTTTTAAGTGTGTCAGGTCGCTTTGTTAAGGTGGCTGAAACAGAAGTTTCGGTTAGTAATATTAAAATACACTGCTCATTTTTGAGAAATCACGATTACTTAAAGTTGAGTACGTCATCGCTCATATACAATGCAGTTGAAAAAAAATCAAAAATCGATCAAATATTAAAAAATAATTTTTTGTTCTATAATATTTCCCAATTCATTATCTTTCAGATGATACCAAGATTGTATAAAAATTCTAAAAAAAAAATTTATTTACAAAAGGTTATTCTAGGCCATACCCTTGCAATGGCAATATGTTTTGTAAAATTAACACTCAATTTCTGAAGAATAGTATTTTTACCACATGCTCCTTCATTCCAAATACCTCAAGTTTCCTTTAAACTTTCGAAAAAATATTTTTTCATTCAACTTTAAATTAGTTGTGAGATGTTATGACCCTCCACCATAAAGATTCGTCAAAAAATTAATTTTTAGTAGAATTTTAAAGTTTAAAATTTGAAAAAAAAGGATTTTTTTAAGGACTATAGAGATAAAAAATATTTTTTTTAAAAATCTAAATGATATAAATTTCTAGGTGGTTCATAATATTAAGATATATACTACGAGTAATTTTCTACAAAATTTACGCTTCTAAATTAATTACAACTTGTATAGTCATGTTTGAAAAAACATGCCAATTGACTTATAAAATGCTAATTAATTATTTAGCATGTTATAAGCTAATCTAGTTATGCTAATTAATTAATTTGCATTTGACTTTATTTAATTTTTTTATAAGGAATTATCATGATGTTTAAGGTGTTTTCATACATGAAAAAACTAGATTTTTAAATTTATAATTAAAAAAATAATTCAATTGTGTACGTACACCTTAATAAAATTTTCATCAGAAATATTTTATTAAACAAACTTTTCAACATATATCCCGAAAAAACAAAACATACTCGCGCAACAACTTTTCTTCGAACAACAAAACCCCAAAACTTTCTACTCTGAATACAGCTCCCTCGCAAACTATTCTCAAATATTTACCTTTTAAAGGACATTTTTTATTTCAAAACAACATCAACAACAACAAAAAAACTTCAAGCGATAGCTAAAACATGCAGGGTAGAAACTCAACTTGACACTAGGATAACACTATCTTGAACCTTCACTCCAGGTCCTCTAGCAACGGACAACCTTAGCAACAAGATCCGGCTGATGTATTATGTATGGCTTGCGAAACATGTCAAACGCACGGATTTTCTTCGAAGTATACGCACTCTTGCATATCTTTGGGTGCAAGTGTTTGGCCTGTTTTTAAGGAGATGCATGGATTTAGTGTAAAGTATAGGATACAAGTTGTGTAAGTTTCATTGCACAATGTGTTATAAAGCTCTGTTGTGTTAGACTGTATTTGAGAACTATTTTAATGGCTAAAATTGTTTATGTTGTGTCTATGAAGGACTCGTCTGGATATAAAGTAGTCAAAATACAAGAATTACGTTTTTGAGGAGATGGATGGATTTAGTGTCCAGTATAGGAAAACAGTTGTGCAAGGTTTATTTGCACAATGTGTTATAAAGCTCTGTTTTGTTAGACTGTATCAGAGTACTATTTTAATGGATAAAATTGTCTATGCTGTGTCCAATTGTTTATACACTGCAAAAAAAACGTACTTAAAAATGAGTACCTGAACTTACTAATTTATTTGTGTACAATTGCATCGTAAGTGAGCAACTGCAATTTCTAAAAAATAAATATTGTGATTTAATATTGCTAATCACAGCTGCTGTTCAAGTCATCTTAACAAAGCGACCACACATACTTAAAATATTTGTTCCAAAACTGGTTTTCTAAACCATTTGATGTCGATTCCTAATATGGAAACTGAGTTATTACAACTAAAATATCTTACTTCAGATTATTTTGGCATACCTGTTTAACATTTCTTCTGTGTACTGGCCTGGATATAAAGTAGTCAAAATACAAGAATTACGTTTTAGAGGAGATGCATGGATTTAGTGTAATGTATAGAATAATAGTTGTGTAAAGTTTATTGCACAATGTGTTATAAAGCTCTGTTTTGTTAGACTGTATCAGAGTACTATTTTAATTGGTCTGGATATAAAGTAACAAGAATTAGGTATTTGAGGAGATGCATGGATTTAGTGTAAAGTATAGGATAAAAGTTGTGTAAGTTTCATTGCACAATGTGTTATAAAGCTTTGATCTGTTAGACTGTGGTAGAGTACTATTTTAATGGATAAAATTGTTTATGTAGTGTCTATGTAGGACTGGTCTGGATATAAAGTAGTCAAAATACAAGAATTACGTTTTTGAGGAGATGCATGGATTTTTAGGGTAAAGTATAGGATACACGTTGTGTAAGTTTCATTGCACAATGTGTTATAAAGCTCTGTGTTGTTAGACTGTATCAGAGTACTATTTTAATGGCTAAAACAGTTTATGCTGTATCTATGTAGGACTGGTCTGGATATAAAGTAGTAAAAATACAATAATTACGCTTTTGAGGAGATACAAGGATTTATGGTATAAAGTATAGGATAAAAGTTGTGTAAGTTTCATTGCACAATGTGTTATAAAGCTCTGTGTTGTTAGACTGTATCAGAGTACTATTTTAATGGCTAAAATTGTTTATGTTGTGTCTATGAAGGACTCGTCTGGATATAAAGTAGTCAAAATACAAGAATTACGTTTTAGAGGAGATGCATGGATTTAGTGTAATGTATAGAATAATAGTTATGTAAAGTTTATTGCACAATGTGTTATAAAGCTCTGTTTTGTTAGACTGTATCAGAGTACTATTTTAATTGGTCTGGATATAAAGTAACAAGAATTAGGTATTTGAGGAGATGCATGGATTTAGTGTAAAGTATAGGATAAAAGTTGTGTGAGTTTCATTGCACAATGTGTTATAAAACTTTGATCTGTTAGACTGTGGTAGAGTACTATTTTAATGGATAAAATTGTTTATGTAGTGTCTATGTAGGACTGGTCTGGATATAAAGTAGTCAAAATACAAGAATTACGTTTTTGAGGAGATGCATGGATTTTTAGGGTAAAGTATAGGATACACGTTGTGTAAGTTTCATTGCACAATGTGTTATAAAGCTCTGTGTTGTTAGACTGTATCAGAGTACTATTTTAATGGCTAAAATAGTTTATGCTGTATCTATGTAGGACTGGTCTGGATATAAAGTAGTCAAAATACAATAATTACGCTTTTGAGGAGATACAAGGATTTATGGTATAAAGTATAGGATAAAAGTTGTGTAAGTTTCATTGCACAATGTGTTATAAAGCTCTGTGTTGTTAGACTGTATCAGAGTACTATTTTAATTGATAAAATTGTTTATGCTGTGTCAATGTAGGACTGGTCTGGATATAAAGTAGTCAAAATACAAGAATTACGTTTTTGAGGAGATGCATGGATTGTTAGTGTAAAGTATAGGATACAAGGTGTGTAAGTTTTATAGCACAATGTGTTATAAAGCTCTGTTTTGTTAGACTGTATCAGGGTACTATTTTAATGGATAAAATTGTTTATGCTGTGTATACACGGTAAATAAAAAGGTACTTGAAAATGAGTACCTGAACATACTCGCTTTTATTTGAGCACAATTGCATCGTAAATGAGCGTTGACGTAATCAAATTGAAGTAACCGTACTTTCTCAAAAATGAGCAGTTTGATTTAATATTGTAAATCGCAGTTTCTGTTCAAACCATCTTAACAAGGCGATCTGACAAACTTAAAATAGTTGTTCAGAGGTTGGTTTTCCACATTATTTGATGTCGATTGCTTATATGGAAACTGAGTTATTACAACTCAATTATCTTACTTCCCATTCTTTTGGCACGGCTTTTTAACATTTCTTCTGTTTATAACTTCTTCACGTCGCCATGGTAGTGATAGCACAGTATTTTTTTCCTCTGTCCATTCTTATATTCTCGCCAATGTAGGAAGTTTAACAGCTTTTGTTGATATAGATCTTTAATACAAATTATTAATGGATAATTAACTTTTCTAATGTTAATCATCGGGAGTATCGTTTATTTGCCGGCGTTGTTTTATCGCCAACTTCTCCGTGTTTTAAAGTTTTTAGTTCTAGCCAGGAACTTGCTATTAAAATTTCGTTAATTGTTTGGGTTCGTTCTATTATTTATTTAGATCCTCACCAGATGAAGGAAAAATTAAAAAAATATTTTTTTTTCCGTTTACACATAATTTACTTGTATCTATTTTGCGAGTTATTATTTTCCCGTGCATAGAGCAGGCATTTCAGCTACTACAATATATTTTGTAAAAAAATGCAATTGCTATATTTTTCTGCATCTCGATTTCAAAGGTTTTGATCGAAATGCCGATAGTTAAATTAACAACAAACTTTAAATACTTAATGCTTATATTAGTAATAAGAGTCCTCCGTGGCAGAGTGGATTAAGGTGTGAGCTGGGAATCCAAGGGTCCACGTTTCAAACCTTGTGATGGACTAGACTAAAGAATAGTAAAAAATAGTGATATTGCGATCAGAGGGTTGCCAACTTTACTACCAAAATACTAGAATGTCGTCCAGAACATCCACAAAAATTTTACGGCGTGTATACGGGACTGGTGCACGATAAATCTGATCGGATGTCCAAAGTCCCATAGTCTATTGAAGGCGTTGGGTGCCAGCTCAGGTGTTGTCCTCGTCATCTGACCATGGTTCAAAAATACGAGGCATCGTTCCCGAGCCTTTCCTTCGGGATAGGCCCCGAACCGTCGCCAATAACCCACTGTGCAGCTCTAGTGCGACGCTAATTAACAAAGTTCAAATACAAATACTAATTAATATACAAATCAAATACAAATTAAACTAAACTACACAACATAAGTTATATCATTTAAAAAACCATCACAATTTAAAATTAACAGATATTTCGGATTAACAAATTTCTAAAACCGTAACATATAACAGTTAAATTACCATAAATCGTTTTACTGCATAATAAATATTTACGATTTCCAGGATGAATATTTGTAAACCAATTTCCAAGAAACTATAAAAACGTCATCTTTTTGAAAAATGACCAAAACGAATAACACATTTAAAACCATTTGGTTGACAGATGAGAAAATGAGTGTTTCATACATTGATTTCGATATAATTTAAAAACGATTACTTTAATACAAAGATGAAGATAAGAATCTCTTTCTTGGTGCAATTTCCTCTTTTTTCGCTTGAATTCTGTTTTACTGCTGTAAATCGTTATATCGAAAAAGAATACAAGCTCATTACATTTTTAAATCATATTTGTTTTCCTACCGCATTTTATTTATGCATCTAGAATAAGCAAGTAATGTTATTTTACATATTAAACAACTTACTTTGAAGAATTACCATACTGTTATAAATATCAGTTCAACGTTGCACGATAAATTGGTGCTCTGCAGTTATTTACACCAAATTATGGTGAAATCTGGGTCGAACCAAAAATCCTTTATAGGAAAAAAGCGGAGTTCACCAATAATTGGTTCAACCTCTTTAACTGCAACCGAGATTTTCGCTGTCAAAAAGCCGAGGAATCTCCTCCAAGAAAGACAACGACGAACAAGGGCCTCCGTGGCCCAGTGGGTAAAGGCGTTCAGCTATGAATCAGAGGATTCCTATTTCGAGACTGATCGGTGGACTAGACAAAGAAAAGTAAAAAAGTTGTGATCTAGGGTTGCCAGATTCGCTGCAAAAATACTACTACTAAACTACTAAGAAAACTCGAATTTTGAATTATATGCAACGTTATGAGTTTTGGTGTAACGTTTCACCAGTAAATGGTATTCGTGGGAGCACCGTAAATTGGTGAAACTAAGCACCAAATGTTGGTTGTAGCTAAATGGGTACGAAATATTGGTGCAAGGTCGTAATAATTTTTAACTTAATGGTGCCCAGCAATAAAGCGAGTTAAAGGGTGGTAAAAGGGGTGGTCGTTCGAAATCTCATGTAGACACCCAACAAAAAAAGTCAGCATGAAACCTTCATTAAAATTTTGAAATTGAAGGTTTTATGCAGGAAAACTGCATTTTTTTTTTTGAAGATATATAAAATTAAAGGTTCTTATCTCAATGTCCTTCATAAAAACTGCGAAAAAACTTCATAAGAACCTGCAAAAAACCTTCAATTTTTTTAATAATGAAGGGAAAAAGCAGATATTTTAAAGGTTTTATGCAGGAAAATTAAAAACTTCAAAAAATTTGCAGTTTTTTGTTTCAATATCCTTTATAAAACCTTCAAAAAACCTTAAATTTTAACAATTTTGATGCAGGTTTCATGCTGACTTTTTTTGCTGGGTGTAGTTATCTCTAAGACTGAAAATGTATTAGCTTTAACATTTTATAGCAGCAATTCTTTCATCTGCATTACTTCATTTTCAACAAGGAAATATAATTTAAATAACATATATCATTTTTTTTATCCAGCAAAAAATATTTCTTTAGTAGAAATAAAACTATATTTCGGATTATTTAATTCCGTCTGTTGTCTGAGTAAAAGCAGTCCATCTTTCCATATTTACTTTAAAACTTATATTATTCTGCCTTTTCACAATAAGAAAGTATTTTAACTTTCATTTTTCTCTCCATTGTTAACAGCTAAGATGGAAGGAAAATGAAAAGAATATATTTTTGCTTAAAACTCATTTGACTAAAAAAAGTTTTATTTTATTTTCGCAATTACAAAAAAAGCCAGCTTTACTTTCATTTATTCTAAAACGTGGACAATGAACATTGCGTTTTAGTTTAACAAACGAGCGGCCTAGCAATAGTTTGAATATAGTTTATAAAAATTGCATTGTATTAACAATTTACATCATTCTAAAAGATTCATGACATACTAAAAATTTTAACAAAGAGAGACATTAAAATAGACAACATTAGTTTTAGGTTGAAACTAGTTAATTTAGAATATTTAGTACGTAATAAAAGTTATTAAAAGTTATTTTATATAGTTAGTTATTAGGTTAAAAGTTAATAAAGTTAAATTATATATAGTCAGTTATTACGTTAAAAGTTAATAATATATATATATATATATATATATATATATATATATATATATATATATATATATATATATATATATATATATATATATATATATATATATATATATATATATATATATATATATATATATATATATATAATCAGTTATTACGTTAAAACTTAATAATATATATTATATATATTCAGTCATTACGTTAAAAGGTAATAAAAGTTATTATATATATATATAGATATTATATATATATTCAGTTATTACGTTAAAGTTTAATAAAAGTTATTATATATAGTCAGTTATTACGCTAAAAGTTATTATATATAGTCAGTTATTACGTTAAAAGCTATTATATCTAGTCAGTTATTACGTTAAAAGGTAATAAATGTATTATATATAGTCAGTTATTACGTTAAAAGGTAATAAATGTATTATATATAGTCAGTTATTACGTTGAAAGTTAATAAAAGCTATTAAATATATTCAGTCATTACGTTAAAAGGTAATAAAAGTTATTATATACATTCAGTTATTACGTTAAAAATTAATAAAAATTATTATATACAGTCAGTCATTACGTTAGAAGTTATTATATATAGTCAGTTATTACGTTAAAAGTTATTATTTATAGTCAGTTATTATGTTAAAAGTTATTATATATAGTCAGTTATTACGTTAAAAGTTATTAGATATAAGTAAGTTATTACGTTGAAAGTTATTAAAAGTTATTATATATAGTCAGTTATTATGTTAAAAGTTATTTTATATAAGTCAGTTATAATGTTAAAAGTTATGGTATATAGTCAGTTATTACATTAAAAGTTAATAAAAGTTATTATATATAGTCAGTTATTACATTAAAAGTTAATAAAAGTTATTATATATAGTCCGTTATTACGTTAAAAGTTAACAAAAGTTATTAAATCAGCCCCTTTCATCGTCCTCACTGCTACACAAGGTTGCGTGGGATGCCAGCTCATGTGTTGTTCAAATCATCTGACAATAATTCAAAATTACGAATTAGTATTCGAGTTTTTCTTTCGGATTTGATCCCTAATCGACTAAAGTAGCCCAATGTGTAGTTCTTCTGCGACGTTTTTTAAACTCAAATTTAAGTAATTGTATTTTCTCAAAAATGAGCAATGTGACTTCATATTGCTAATTTCAGCTCTTGTTCAAGTCATCTTAACAAAGCGACCTGACAAACTTAAAATAGGTGTTCAGAAGATGATGGTTTTCCACATTATTTGAAATCGATTGCTTAAATGGAAACTAAGTTATTACAACTCAATTATCTTACTTGACATTCTTTTGGCACATCTTTTTAACATTTCTTCAGTTTATAACTTATTCACGTCGCCCTGGTAGTACAGCGGATAAGGCACTGCCTGAGGATCTGGGTTCGTTTTTCCGGTAAGTCTTGGTTGTAATTGTTGATATTTATTGAAAGTTATTTATGAAGGCAGCCTTAGGCAAGAAACTGCTCTTTATATTCATTGAACTCATTTTTGAGTACATGCCCTTTTCAAAAATGAAATTTATGTACTCGGAGCCATGATAAGCATCGAATGTACTTAAAAAGTAGTACATTTTACTTATTTTTGAGCAACTATTTTTAACAATGTACAGTCAGAAATCAGTGGATACATTTGTAACTATTTCATCACAGTCCTTTTGAAAGAGAAAATCATTCACTCCAATTCCGAAAACGACCTTTTTTTATATAACCTTGTTTATTTGTCATTTCATCGAAAAGAGCGGAAAATCATCAAATTTCCGGGAAAATAATTTCCTTCCCATCTCTCACATTGAAACCTGAGTAAAACTTTACAATTTTGTGAAAAGAGTAGAAGGGGGGAGTCTAATAACTATAGGGAAGGAAAACTTTAATAACGTTTCCTGAACAGCCATCCCGATTTTCTACGATTTCGATTTATATATATAGAAAAAAAATCTTGTTAGATTCCATTTGACCTTTACATTTCAGGTACCCTTAGATTACGAGTTAACCGAATCGTACAAGTACGACGAAGTTTCTCGTGCTTCGTCTACGATCTCAAAGAATCCCCGGATCGGCAAAGAAAATTGAATTCTAAGCTCGGGAGCAGGGGAAACTATTTCGAGGAGGGATTTTGTTCGATCTTTGGAAGGTGTACGTTGGTATTTAATGGTTGCTGCTGCTTCGTTCGCCCTCTGATTGCGATATTGAACTTTGTATTTATCTTGCTGCTACCTTGTATCTAGACTCAAAAGGAATGTTAGGTTTGGCTTTGTACAATTTTTTTGAAAAATTTGTGTGGATCACACATGACTACATACACACACAGATAGATGGATATATGGATAGATAGGTAGGTAGGTAGGTAGGTAGGTAGATAAATAGATAGATAGGTAGGCAGATAGATAGATAGATAGATAGATAGATAGATAGATAGATAGATAGATAGATAGATAGATAGATAGATAGATAGATAGATAGATAGATAGATAGATAGATAGATAGATAGATAGATAGATAGATAGATAGATAGATAGATAGATAGATAGATAGATAGATAGATAGATAGATAGATAGATAGATAGATAGATAGATAGATAGATAGATAGATAGATAGATAGATAGATAGATAGATAGATAGATAGATAGATAGATAGATAGATAGATAGATAGATAGATAGATAGATAGATAGATAGATAGATAGATAGATAGATAGATAGATAGATAGATAGATAGATAGATAGATAGATAGATAGATAGATAGATAGATAGATAGATAGATAGATAGATAGATAGATAGATAGATAGATAGATAGATAGATAGATAGATAGATAGATAGATAGATAGATAGATAGATAGATAGATAGATAGATAGATAGATAGATAGATAGATAGATAGATAGATAGATAGATAGATAGATAGATAGATAGATAGATAGATAGATAGATAGATAGATAGATAGATAGATAGATAGATAGATAGATAGATAGATAGATAGATAGATAGATAGATAGATAGATAGATAGATAGATAGATAGATAGATAGATAGATAGATAGATAGATAGATAGATAGATAGATAGATAGATAGATAGATAGATAGATAGATAGATAGATAGATAGATAGATAGATAGATAGATAGATAGATAGATAGATAGATAGATAGATAGATAGATAGATAGATAGATAGATAGATAGATAGATAGATAGATAGATAGATAGATAGATAGATAGATAGATAGATAGATAGATAGATAGATAGATAGATAGATAGATAGATAGATAGATAGATAGATAGATAGATAGATAGATAGATAGATAGATAGATAGATAGATAGATAGATAGATAGATAGATAGATAGATAGATAGATAGATAGATAGATAGATAGATAGATAGATAGATAGATAGATAGATAGATAGATAGATAGATAGATAGATAGATAGATAGATAGATAGATAGATAGATAGATAGATAGATAGATAGATAGATAGATAGATAGATAGATAGATAGATAGATAGATAGATAGATAGATAGATAGATAGATAGATAGATAGATAGATAGATAGATAGATAGATAGATAGATAGATAGATAGATAGATAGATAGATAGATAGATAGATAGATAGATAGATAGATAGATAGATAGATAGATAGATAGATAGATAGATAGATAGATAGATAGATAGATAGATAGATAGATAGATAGATAGATAGATAGATAGATAGATAGATAGATAGATAGATAGATAGATAGATAGATAGATAGATAGATAGATAGATAGATAGATAGATAGATAGATAGATAGATAGATAGATAGATAGATAGATAGATAGATAGATAGATAGATAGATAGATAGATAGATAGATAGATAGATAGATAGATAGATAGATAGATAGATAGATAGATAGATAGATAGATAGATAGATAGATAGATAGATAGATAGATAGATAGATAGATAGATAGATAGATAGATAGATAGATAGATAGATAGATAGATAGATAGATAGATAGATTTATAGATAGATTTATAGATTTATAGATTTATAGATTTATTTATAGATAGATTTATAGATTTATAGATTTATAGATTTATAGATAGATTTTTAGATAGATAGATTTTTATAGATTTATTTATAGATTTATAGATAGATAGATTTTTATAGATTTATTTATAGATTTATAGATAGATAGATTTTTATAGATTTATTTATAGATTTATAGATAGATAGATTTTTATAGATTTATTTATAGATTTATAGATAGATTTTTAGATTTATAGATAGATTAATAGATAGATTTTTAGATTTATAGATAGATTTATAGATAGATTAATAGATAGATTTATAGATAGATTTATAGATAGATTTATAGATAGATTTATAGATAGATTTATAGATTTATAGATATATTTATAGATTTATAAATAGATTTATAGATTTATAGATAGATTTATAGATAGATTTATAGATAGATTTATAGATAGATTTTTAGATTTATAGATAGATTAATAGATATATTTATAGATAGATTAATAGATATATTTATAGATAGATTTATAGATATATTTATAGATAGATTTATAGATAGATTTATAGATATATTTATAGATAGATTTATAGATTAATAGATAGATTTATAGATTAGTAGATAGATTTATAGATAGATTTTTAGATTTATAGATAGATTAATAGATATATTTATAGATATATTTATAGATAGATTTATAGATAGATTTATAGATAGATTTATAGATTTATAGATATATTTATAGATTTATAAATAGATTTATAGATTTATAGATAGATTTATAGATAGATTTATAGATTAATAGATATATTTATAGATAGATTTATAGATATATTTATAGATTTATAGATAGATTTATAGATAGATTTATAGATATAGAGTGTTACAACCAATATTTACCGAGAATCGAATTCAGTTCCTAAGGCACCACAATCCAGTGCCTTACCTGTTGTACTACCAGGGGGATTTGAAGAAGTTATAAATAGAATACTTGTTTAATAGGTGTGCCAAAATAATGGAAAATGAGATAGTTGAATTGTAATAACTCAGTTTTCATTTAAGCTATCGCCATCAAATATTGTGGAAAACCTTCTAAACATTTGAAGTGTGTCAGGTCTCGTGGTTAACATGACTTGAAAAGAAGTTGATATTATAAATATTAAATCATACAGCTCATTTATGAGTAAGTACAATTACTTAAATTTGAGTACACCATCGCTCATTTACGATGCAATTGTACTCAAAGAAAAACGAGTACGTCCATGTACTCATTTTTATATAGACTTTTTTTTACTGTGTATGATAATGTGTTAACTTACTTCTACATTGCTTACAGATTAATAAATCTAACGTAAAAAGCATGTATTGTAAAATTTATATATTATATATGAGTTTAAGAAAATAATTTTTAGTTATACGCATTAAAAAAAACTAAACAACGCACAAATAAACTTATACTTAAATATCATATTTATTTTAAATTTTATTGCGTGTCAAATATTTTTATAGATATATCGTTCTCATGCATTTTGTATATTGTATTTTTTATCATATTAAAACCGGAGTTAGAGTTGTATAAAATATAAAAAATAACACACAAACCACACAACAACATTTTTTTTTAGGGGAAAGTTTAACTTTTTCTTTATAATCTTTTATGTATGACGTATTACCAAAATCAGGTTTCGTCCATTGATTCCCTATTTCAAAATCTTTTGAAGGCGCAGCTTAAAATAAATCTTGAAAGAAAACACGGTATTTGTTGCTGCCTGGGTCCAGCTGTAAAAATAATAGCCTTAAGTAAAGGACTCCAAGTATAATGTAATAGCTTAAGCTTTATTTATTGACAACTAAGACGTCATTTTATGTCCACTTCAAAAAAAAAAAACTTTAACAATGTTTATTTACGCCTCGTAATAAACCTGTCTACTTGTTATTTACTGTCCCAGTAGAGTTTTTAAAACTTTTTATTACCGTATCTGATGTATTGAGAAAGTGGGTAGTTTCAGGACATATAAAATTGGTATATGAGTTGATGATGTATATGAAATGCATCTGGAAAGTTAGCATTAAAAAAAGATGTTTCGAAAAGGTTGGACTGCCATTATCAATTGCCGTTGTTCGGGAACTACTTTAAAAAACTTACGAATTTAGGCTATCCTCACAAGAGAAACAATTGCTCTGCAACTTTTGAGCAACTGAAAAATCGCACCAACTGCTGACGATTATTTAATTCCACCCAACTCAGGACTGCCGGGACTCATATTTCAAAATCGCCAATATGATACTGAAATATCGCCAAACCCGTTTTACCACCATTCAAATAAAATCGCCAAATTGTCAATTTGTTCCCAAAGCTGTTAGCGCGGTAGCGAGCGAAAGGCTATTTTGTGCAACTGTATTTCCCTATCATATTGGCGATTTCGAAATATGAGTTATATTTAGAAATCGCCAATATGATAATGAAATATCGCCAAACTCGTATTACCACAATCCTAACAAAATCGAAAAAATGTCAAATATTTGCCAAAGCTTGTTCAGCAAAGCGCGGTAGCGAGGGAAAGACTCTTTTGTGCAACTCCCATTTCACTATCATATTTTCGATTTCGAAATATGAGTTCTATTTGGAAATCGCTAATACGATACTGAAATATCGCCATTATATGCCAAAGCTGTTAGCGCGGTAGCGAGCTAAAGGATATTTTGTTCAATTAAAAGTTGCTCAATGAGCGGATACGATTTGAGTTTTCCCAGTTGCATGCGACTAAATAGTTTAGCTGCATGCCCGATAGTTGCCAAGGCGTAGCTAGCTTAGTGTGTGTTAGTGCTTAGTGTTTTAAGTCATTTTATTAACAGAAGAAATAAATAATATATATATATATATATAAAAGTGAAATTCTTTATTTAACTGTCTATCATATTTTACTTTCCATACAGCCAGGAAGATGATATTTGACTGAGTTGTTATTTATATCATAAATAAGGAAATTAAGACATTAGTGGTTTGATTGCACCTTTGAAAGGCATGGGGAAAACCCTTAACAATTCAACAGTGATGGTCACTTCATTTACCCGACACTCCCACTTGAGCTCCAGTAATTACTTTAGCCGGATTGGTTGGGAATCGGCGTAGCATACGAAAGGTCCGCTGTTCGATTCCGATTGACGGAAAAAGAACGTAACACCACAATCTGCACTTTATCTACTAGTCAAAATGAAAGTAAGATATTTGCTCGAACAACAACAACGGTTTTGTATGATTAAATTCATACTCAGGCAAGCAAGTCAGTAACACTAGATATTACTGATTGAAAAATACTATACATTTAATTCCATAATATATATAAATTATTTTATATAATAATCATCATATTGAAAATAATATATATTAACAATTGAAGGGTTTGCAGAAAATTGTAAAAAATCGTTTGAAACTTCAAAATTCCAAGTTGTGTGAATATATTCTTTTTGATCAATCTTCTTAATTGTTCAAACATATTAAGAGTACTTTCACTCAAAAATATATCTTCCAGATGACGTGGCACATGTTGGATTGTTGGAGCTACCTCTTTCTTGCAACCAAATAGATGCTCGGTCTAACTCTATGAAAAAAATGTCACCAAAAAAAATACAATTTACTATAATATTATTTTATTTAAAGAAAACTTCAATTGAAATATAGCAAATAACTTTGCTTTAAAAACAAAAAATTACCTTTTTAATCATCACACTCCCCTACTGTAACGCCCGGCTCATATGCTGCGTTGCCTGGTTGTAGTCCATCGTAGAACCACAAAAAGAAAAAGAACCAAACACTCTACTGTTTATAAGTGCTGTATAACCTTCCTGTAAGCAAAGCAAGTCAGTCGTTTGGGGTAAAATGGCGGTTGCTCCAAAAACTATCTCTATATTGCAAGAAACTGATGAGACAGACAGCTCCATTTCTTGAGTAACGCGAGAACTAACGATTGGAGTTACATCTTTCTGGTACCAAACGAACAAGTATTTTTTTTACCACAAGACAGTACATGTAACTCCAAATTCCCCTAGGTTGGAGTTACATCCTTTTTGCAGCAAACCCTTCAATTGTAGAAACATAATAAAATTTATCGACCGAAATGAAAAGATAGAAATAGACTTTTTCACTTAACAGTTCATAATAAATTAATGTGCTTATTACCTATATAAAGTGTTGAAAGCTCTGCTCATATTACATTGTAAATGATTTCGTACTTAAACGGAACAAATCAGGTAATCTGGAAATTATCAAGTAATGAGCATATTAGCGATTATCAAACCTTAACGATAACAAAACCATTTCCATAATTAAAAAACTAATCTGTTTTGATGTACTATTTGCAAACTATCAATTTCAATAAGCGGATATACTCTTCCAATCTTTTTTATTTATTTAAAACTGATTTATTATCCAAATAATATACACCATTAACTTCACATAAAACAAAAAAATATTCAAATTAATCATCATGCAAACAACCCATTTCTTTAAATATCAATTACTCCATTTGACCTACCCAAATCATCCGAAACTTCATTTCCTCTTGTGTTACGTCATCCATTACGGTTTATCGCCAACTTCCTGTTTTGTATTTAGACCTAACATTTCAAGAGGGATTTTAGTACAAAAAACACCAGGGCTTTTGTCTTTAGGACCCAGGGGGTCTTGGATTTGCGCCCTAGGCGGCCCTTGGAACTGCCCCAAAGTGGAATAGTAGGGGGGGAGGGGATATTAATGGGGTCGAGTGGGGGTTTCCTGTCCCTTGATATCCACAGGGTTGCCGTATTAGGATATTTTGGAAATCGCCAATTTTGGATTTAAATAAAATAAAATCTGGTGAGATACATCATATATGTTTCGTAAAATATTTTTTTTGTGAAGAATGCAGCGACCTTTTGTTTTCATAATGCGAATTTATGTTTTGAATAATAGATCAATATGTGTTCGATTCGGACTTTGGATATTTCCAGTGTTAGATATTTCTAGTATTAGATAAGTCTAGTATTAGATAATTCTAGTATTATATATTTATATTATTAGATATTTCTAGTATTAAATGTTTCTGGTATTAGATTATTCTAGTATTAGATAATTTTTGTTTCAGATTATCCTAGTTATAGATAATCCTAGTATTGGATAATTTTATTACATAATTATATTATTTAATTATATAATATAATTATATTATATAATTACATTATATAATTATATTATATAATTATATTATATAATTATATTATATAATTATATTATATAATTATATTATATAATTATATTATATAATTATATTATAAAATTATATTATATAATTATATAATATAATTCCATTATATAATTTCATTATATAATTCCATTATATAAATCCATTATATAATTCCATTATATAATTCCATTATATAATTCTATTATATAAATCTATTATATAAATATATTATATAATTCTGTTATATAATCCTATTATATATTCCTATTATATAATTCTATCATATAATTCTATCATATAATTCTATTATATAGTTCTATCATATAATTCTATTATATAATTCTATCATATAATTCTATTATATAATTCCATTATATAATTATATTAGTATATGAATATATTAGATATTTCTATTACATATTTCTAGTAATAGATCATTCTAGTATTAGATATTTCTAGTATTAGATATTTCTAGTATTAGATATTTCTAGTAATAGATCATTCTAGTATTAGATATTTCTAGTATTAGATAATTCTAGTATTATGTAATGCTAGTATTATATAATTCTATCATATAATTCTATTATATAATTCCATTATCTAATTATATTAGTATATGGATATATTAGATATTTCTATTACATATTTCTAGTAAAAGATCATTCTAGTATTAGATATTTCTAGTATTAGATATTTCTAGTATTAGATATTTCTAGTAATAGATCATACTAGTATTAGATATTTCTAGTATTATATCATTCTAATAGATTATATATATTTCTAGTATTATATAATTCTAGTATTATGTAATGCTAGTATTATATAATTCTAATAGATAATTATATTAGATATAGTTCTAGTATTTTATAATTCTATTAGATCTTTGAGTACAATTGCATCATAAATGAGCGATGACCTACTCAAATTTAAGTAATCGAACTTCTGCAAATATGAGTAGTGGGATTTACTATTGTTAATCTCAGCTTCTGTTCAAGCCATCTTAACAAAGCGACCTGACACACTTAAAATAGTTGTTCCAAAGATAGTTTTCCACATTATTTGATGTCGATTACTTACATGGAAACTGAGTTATTACGACTCAATTATCTTACTTCCCATTATTTCGCCACCCTTTTTATCATTACTTCTGTTTATAACTTCTTCACGACGCTCTGGTAGTACAACGGATAAGGCCATTGACTTCGGTCCGGGCGACATCAAGTTGACGGATGGGTTTTGATTCCCATAAGTCCTGCTTGCAATTGTTGAAATTTATTGAAAGTGATTTATGAAGGCAGCCTATGTAGGCAAGCAACTGCTTTTTTTATTCATTTTTGGGTGCATATATTTTTCAAAAATGATAATTATGTATTCAGAGCTATAATAAGCATCGAATGTAATAAAAAATGAGAACATTTCATTTATTTTTAAGTACCTATATTTTCAATATATATATATTGATAGTTTTAGAGATATTTCTTACAGAAAACGTAAAAATGAAGGTTTATATTTCATATTGTTCTATCAAAGCACTTTTTTGTGTTAATAATATTTATAATTCGCCAACTTTATAATTTTAAGCCAAAGATAGCAACCCTGAATATAGTGATAGTTTGCTGACTATCCAAAATGAGCGCCATTGTCCTGTTATTCTGGTTAAGCTCGGAATTGCAGCGCGTAGATTGTTGAATCAAATGACCGTAAGGAACAGATTTATGCCCAAAGAGTTTTGAACAATGGACGTCTGTATGCAACGATTGCATAATAAGATTGAACAAAACATATAAAATGGTATCATAAGATACAACATGTTTTCTGACACTGAAAATGTATGCTGCTTCTGTAAGAATTTTGATCGTTATTTTTGACGTTTGTATATATTTCATATGTAGTTAGAAATATTAAACATTTGGAGTCATTATACAATAATTTAAACTTAACTATTAATAGATGTATTATTATTCATGCACTTTTGTCATTGTATAGAAGTTAATTTTATCTTTTCATGTTTTAATAATGAGATGGCACATAACTTTATGGCGTATGTCATATCCATAATGTAGAATTTATCACTTTGTTATTTAGGTAATTAAAAGTATTGTGGTATAATTGATGATATTTTCTCGATTCCGAGAAAATAATAATAAGTTTTGTTCCAACTGTTCCGTGAAAAGAATGTAAATAACGTAAATACCAACAAATTGTTCGCGTGAAAAGAAGTAATAACTCTAAGTTGTTGTTTTTTTAGTTTGAAAAACAGTGTTTTTTTAACTTGTTCTGCAACTAATCCCTAAATATTTTTTGTTTGTCATCCGGGGAAACAGGAGATTTAATTAGAGATACTGGATAACTGTTCCCCAAAAATAACATAACTATCAAAGAAGTTTATGAAAGAGAAATATATAAACTCAAGAATATATAAAGAACAGGGGGGAAGAACTGGTTGTTATTTTGTCACACAAGAGGTGAACGCAAAGCTTAATATACAGGATGGTTTAGAATTATCTTTACAACTTTGACACTTAATAAAACTTTTATAGTATAGAAAATACCTAAAATATGTTGCTTGTACATACAGCTGCAACACAAGATATTTTATTTATACACAGTTTATGTTTCCAAAATCATTAGGAGGCCTCCGTGGCCGAGCGGTTAAAGGCGTCAGCTCGCAATACGAAGATTCCTGGTTCGATCCTAGAGACTTGACAAAGAAAAGTATAAAAAAGAAGTGATCTTGTGACCGGAGAGTTGCCAGCTTCGCTACAAAATACCAGAAAAGTCGTTCAGAACATCGAAAAAAATTAACGGCGTGTATACGGGACTGGGGCAATATAAATCTGATCGGGGTCCAAAGTCCCGACGTCTATTGAAGGGGTTGGGTGCCAGTTCAGGTGTTTCCTCGTCATCTGACCATGGTTCTAAAATAACGAGGTGCATGTATGAATGTGTGTGTGAATGTGTATGTGTTCCCGGGTATTTCCTTTTTTCGAGATAGACCCCGATCCGTCGCCAATAGCTCACTATGCTGCTCTAGTGCGATGTTAATTAACCAAACCAAAACGAATCCAAAATCATAATAAATCATGCAACACGTAATTTCAAAACCATTAATGCACCATTAAAGCATCAATGCATTCAGCTGTAACGCATAGTTTTGTTTATAATATTTTTTTAGTTTTTTTTTAACTGGTTTGGTTTGGTTTGTTTAATTAACGTCGCACTAGAGCTGCACAGTGGGCTATTGGCGACGGTTTGGGGCCTATCTCAAAGGAAAGACACGTTTTTTTGTTATTGTTGTTTTTTTAACTGCGTACAAATACAAATTCATGTGTTTCAAGTCATGTTACAAGCAACGTAACTGAGCTATCTAATTTTTTTTAGGTTTTATTAAGTGTCATAGTTGTAAAGATAATTCTTAAGGCAAACCCGAACCCCAAATCCTAATATTTTGATTATTGATTTAGAAATTCCATTTCTTGCACAATTAATTAGAAGGTATTTTCTAAACAATAATCTTTAAAAAAATATTATATTTATATAAAAAAAAATATTTTTAAGTGTTTTTAATCTTAAATATGCTTTAAAAAACAGCAACTCCTCCATCAATTTTTAATATTTAAAAAAAAATGTAATTTGATAATATAAAGTCAAAGTATATACTACCTAGGAATATATTTTTGCTATTTTTTGTGTTTTAATCGTTTAAAAAAAATATTTTATGTGTATAATTATTTAAAAAAAATCTCATCTTTTTGTTCGTTATTTGGTAAAAAAATAATATATAACTTATTTAAAAAAAAACCTTTTCCTTAGTTTATAAAACGAATATTAAAGTTTCAAAAACTATTACAGTTTACTTTTAAGTATATTTTTTTTGCAAAGCCATTTAAACATGACCAGCATTCAAAAATTTTATTTTGAATAAATGACGAATGTAGCAGACAAAAAGAACATAATCAGATAGTGGTTGATATATAAACATTTAAAATACCATATGCTCTTTTTCTTCTATTCACTAAAGATTTTGTGCTTATCATCTTAAATATGTGTAGCATCATTTTACGCAAAAAAAGTAATAATAAGCAATATTTTTCGGAATTTGAGGATCAGGTTTCCCTTAAACACACAATACACTATTCCTTAAAAGCAAAGAAACCATACAATCAATAACAAACTAACATCCCAAATAAAAACAAACCACTTTCACATATACGTGATGTTTCTACACACAATAAACGCCAAACAACTTTATAGCAAATACGCTTCCACTATATCCCTAATACTCCATATAACTTCCCAAATTGACGATCTTTCCTCTTTGGATTCTTAGACAGCCGACGTCACTCCTACGTCATCCATCAATGTTAAATTTGACGGCCCGGTCGATTATGATTGGCCACTTGACGGTGGTCTTTTAAAAGTGCCATCAATGTGGGGTGACACGATTTAACAGGGGATCAACAGAGTGTGTTCTTCCCGAAGCTTTTATATCGCGAAATCGACGTTGGCACGACGTGATATCGACGTTGGCGTTGGACGTGGTGGTTTGACAGTCTGTTTGTGTTAGAGTAAATTGCGGAATATTTCGCCAAATTGATTTTGGGGGGAGATAAAAAGGAATTGTTGGTTGTGATGTAGGGAAAGGGGTTTTGGGGGGCTGTGTAGGGGGATTGGATGGTATCGGTAGAGTTTTCAATAGTTTTAGAGTTATTATTGTAGGAATAATAAATATTACTTGATATTTATTAATAATAAATATTACTTGATAGTTATTAATAATGAATATTACTTGATATTTATTAATAATAAATAATACTTGATATTTATTAATAATAAATATTACTTGATAGTTATTAATAATAAATATTACTTGATAGTTATTAATAATAAATATTACTTGATATTTATTAATAATAAATATTACTTGATATTTATTAATAATAAATATTACTTGATATTTATTAATAATAAATATTACTTGATATTTATTAATAATAAATATTACTTGATATTTATTAATAATAAATATTACTTGATATTTATTAATAATAAATATTACTTGATATTTATTAATAATAAATATTACTTGATATTTATTAATAATGAATATTACTTGATATTTATTAATAATAAATAATACTTGATATTTATTAATAATAAATATTACTTGATAGTTATTAATAATAAATATTACTTGATAGTTATTAATAATAAATATTACTTGATATTTATTAATAATAAATATTACTTGATATTTATTAATAATAAATATTACTTGATATTTATTAATAATAAATATTACTTGATATTTATTAATAATAAATATTACTTGATATTTATTAATAATAAATATTAATTGATATTTATTAATAATAAATATTACTTGATATTTATTAATAATAAATATTACTTGATATTTATTAATAATAAATATTACTTGATATTTATTAATAATAAATATTACTTGATATTTATTAATAATAAATATTACTTGATATTTAATAATAATAAATATTACTTGATATTTATTAATAATAAATATTACTTGATATTTATTAATAACAAATATTACTTGATATTTATTAATAATAAATAATACTTGATATTTATTAATAATAAATATTACTTGATATTTAATAATAATAAATATTACTTGATATTTATTAATAATAAATATTACTTGAATAAAAATACACATTAATACCTGTTTTTTGACGTAGATACTGCTACAATATCTGTATGGGATACATCGCTAGATGTATTTGTTAACAAAAAACGACAGCTGTCAAATCTTTATCACTCGAAGTGGAATCATTTAATGGTGATAGATAACATACCATCGCGTAGGGGAAAGTGAGATGTTTCAAAATTAAGGTATCGAATACCTAAAATTCGATTTTGAAAAATACATGTATTCAAATATGACTAAAAAGAGCAGATGCTAGGCTATATGACTGCCGTTATAAATCTCGTCTAATAAATATCGACAATTACAACCAAGACTTACTACCAGGACGATGTGACGAAGTTATAAACAGAAGACATGTTAAAAAGCATGGCAAAACAATGGGAAGTAAGATAATTGAGTTGCAATAACTCAGTTTCCATTTAAGCAATCGACATCAAAAAATGTGGAAAACCATCTTATGAACAACTATTTTAAGTTTGTCAGGTAGCTTAGTTAAGATGGCTTAAACAGAAACTGAGATTAGCAATATTAAATTTTAAAAAATATTTTTGAGAAAGTATGGTTATTTAAAATTGAGTACGTCATCGCTCATTTACGATGTAACTGTACTTAAGAAAAAACGACTATGTTCAAGTACTCATTTTAAAGTATATTCTTTTTGACACTGTGAGGTTATTACGTATAAATATTGATATTTACGTGAATTGGAAAATATGCATTTTGAGAAAACCATTATATAATTTTCTTATCTTCTAAAATATCAAAACCATCTTATAACCTTCGATCATGAATGGACTGTAGTAGAGCGAATATGACGTCATAATCGTGAAACCAATATCTCAGACCAAATGGCCTCAGACACGTGACTTTTTTTCAAAATTATGAATTCAAAAAATACTCGCGATTGGCTGATGAATTGGGAAATGTCTAACAGTGAAAATTTACGAATGAAATGACGTACTTAACCACGTGTCTGAGGCCATACATGTTGGCCTCACTTTGATGTTAGCGAGATTATAACATGTTTTCTCTACTATGACGGATCCATGCTCGAAGCTTATAACTATCAAAATGCATTATACTACTTTAAAATATATTAGAGTGTCATTAGATTTATTTAATAAAAATCACTTAATAAACTTCCTAATTGTAAAATTTTACGAATGTTATAAAATCGGAATTTTACAACTAATTAAAAGCATTCAATTTGTACATAAATCATCAAAGTTAATTTGGGACAATACCATACAACTGCATTCCCTCATTTGAGAATTCCACTGTACGTGATTAAATTAGTACACAGCGTGATAAATAACATGCCGAATATCAGATTCCTAATCAAATCTCCTTTTAGGACTCTTGAGGAATCGACCTTCATTTTGTATTCAGAAATTGTTATCCCTTTTCATCTCCAAGAATGCATTGGGATGCCTGCATATTTACATCTCCAGTAATTAAACCCGCTTGGCGGAATGTGTATTGCATTCTTTTCGCCAAATTCCAAAATGGCGGTTGCTGCAAATATAGAAGCGTTCGCTTTTCCCTGCTTCAAGATGCAGAGCGGAAAATTGGGTGGAATCTTTTACATGCCACTTATATCTTAAGGCGGAGGAATGGATAATAACTGGTTTGTTGAAGAAGGGATTTAAGTTTACGGTGATAGTTGGGTGGCGAGGGTTTGGCGACTTATGAGGATTTCGTCGCCTGAAGCAGCTCGTCTAACGGACAGTGTCAGCTTGTATGTTATGAATGTGGTATTATAAATTTATGTTTTATATAATATTATTAATTAGCATTCCAAGAATAGATTGTTATTTGCGTTCTTTATAAGGAACAGTAATTATTTTTTGTGTTATTTTCCCTATGATTTGTATTGCTCTATAGTTAGATCTGAAAGAGACAAGTTTTAAAAAAAATCGATGTTCTTTAGACACAAGTTTATGCTGTTCTCGTTTATTTTAAAGAACAAGGAACCAAAAGAACTGGTTGTTATGCTGTCGCTGTCGCCTGAGCGGCGACAAAGAATTGCAAAGACTTAAATTACGCATAGCAGCAAAAGTAGTACATTTAGTGGAAAATATTTAAATATAAAATGTAGAAAGTACAGTCGGTACTAATCAACTTTGCGATCGTACGTAGTTTTTCCCTTCCCTTCGGCAGGATGGCCAGTACTAACATCAGGTAATTCATAAAATAACGTGGTGAAAAAAAAACAGTGGTACAGATGTAGTACAGGACATTTGGCGCGGGAATTTTTTTTTTTTGGCGTGTTTTATGTGGGCGATAAATTTATAGTATGGCAACCCCATTGTTGGTATTTCCCGATTCTTGTGGCGACTTTCAATATGGTAACCCTATGACGTTACCGCGCTGCGTAATCGTTTTTGTGCGTTCCCGGAACTATGTTTAACGGCAATTTTTCGTCGCCAAAAAAAAACCGAGCCAAATGTCCTATGCTACATCTGTTCCAAAACAGTTTAGAAATGTCAACTGTAAATTTGTTTACGATAATTTGAAAATTCGACAACTGTGCTTTTTAGTTCACTATTATGAGTTCAAAATGAATACGAAATGGACGTCTTGCCGACAGGATTGGTTTGGTTTGGTTAATTAATGTCGCACTAGAGCTGCACAGTGGGCTATTGGCGACGGTTCGGGGTCTATCTCGAAGGAAAGACCGGGTATAACACATACATATTCACACACACACATTCATACATGCACCTCGTTATTTTAGAACCATGGTCAGATGACGAGGAAATACCTGTACTGGCACCCAACGCCTTCAATAGACGTCGAGACTTTGGACCCCGATCGGATGTATCGTGCATAAGTCCCGTATACACGGCGTTAATTTTTTGTGGATGTTCTGGACGACTTTTCTAGTATTTTATAGCGGAGCTGGCAACCCTCCGATCAGAAGATCACTACTTTTTACTTTTTCTTTGTCAAGTCCATCGCCTAGGATCGAACCAGGAATATTCGGATTCCCAGCTGACGCCACGGAGGCCGTCTTGCCGACAGAAGGCAGTTACTTGGTGGGAGGTCATGCATAAAAGTGCTTCTAGAAGGTTATTCTAGTAGGACATTGGCCTGTAAGTTCTATCATTAATCCATAAAAACTGTAAAAAAAACAAACTTTTAGACTGCAAAACACTCATTGTATTTGGTTTGATAACAGAAATACATAAGCAATACAATTGAATGGCGAGGATCGAGAAACAAAAAATCCCGTCTTTCTACTGCAAAATACATAAATCAAAATAAAAACCAACTCAATGGTGTACTCTCTCGGCAAACCCTATTTAAAGAATTCGTTCTAGCTTTTTCTTCCGGTTATGTCATTCCGACGAAGTTCTCAGCATTCTCAGTAACCCTCTTTATGGTTTTACTCATCTGAAAATCTTTGTATTTTATATTATTTATTTTTTTCATTTTTAGAAAAAAAAAAAATTATTATTGTACTAACCACAGTTAGGTTTCGACAGTTTTTCTCGATTTATTCAAATATATTTTACAATAATTTTTTTCCATCTGGTTTGGTTAATTAACGTCGCACTAGAGCTGCACAGTGGACTAAAAGCGACGGAACTGGGCCTATCTCGAGGGAAAGACACGGTAACGATGCCTCGTATTTTCGAACCATGGTCAGATGACGATGACAACACCTGAGCTGGCACCCGACGTAATCTCAATGGGCGACCGGACATTGGACACCTATTAGATTTATCGTGAACTAGTCCCGTATACACGCCAGTATAATTTTTTTGGCAGTTTTTAGACGACTTCCTAGTATTTCAGTACCAAAGTTAGCAACCCTCCGAATGCAACATTACTACATTTTTACTTTTCTTTGTCAAGTCCATCCGTCGGATTCGAAATCCTCTGATTATGAGTCGAACGCCTTTATGTGATCTTGTGATCGGAGGGTTGCCAGCTTCGCTACAAAATACTAGAAAAGTCGTCCAGAACATCCGGAAAAATTAACGGCGTGTATACGGGACTGGTGCACGATACATCTGATCGGGGTTCAAAGTCCCGATGTCTATTGCAGGCGTTGGGTGCCAGTTCAGGTGTTTCCTCGTCATCTGACCATGGTTCTAAAATAACGAGGTGCAGGTATGAATGAATGTGTGTGTGAATGTGTATGTGTTCCCGGGTCTTTCCTTCGAGATAGACCCCGAACCGTCGCCAATAGCCCACTGTGCAGCTCTAGTGCGACGTTATAACCAAACCAAACCAAAACCGAACGCCCTTATCCACTGGACAACCGGGTTTTGCATCAGGACTTATATTTCTTGAAAGTAAATGTTGTATTGTCTTCTATCAACTCATTTATTATTCTCTAAACAAGTTCGAACAATAACAAACTTCTAAGTGCATGACCTAAATTATGCATGTCCCAGACTCAAATTCTTGCGCAAATTAAAGCACACTTTCGTTCCGGCAATTAGCGCAACACGGAAATTTCCTTCGCTTTTTGAAGCATTAGAATCCAACTTCGCTCTATAGGCAATTTAAAGAGAAGCGCGACTAATAGACTTCAAAGGAAGTCTGAGTTTTGTAGAAAGGTTTCTCTATCTTGAGTTCAATAGACATAGACTGCAGACTGCCTAATTGCATTTGCATGCGTTTGTCCCGAAGATTGCGTACTTTGATCTGTGCGCGAGCTGACGTTGACAGTGTTAGATGGGTATTTGCTCGGAACTAATGTTAATAACTTGTGTAAGAAGCGGAATTGAAGTTGATCTATGTTATTGCCTATCTTGAATTATATCTATTTTTATATAAAGAAGTGTCTGTATGTGCTTTGTATGTTATATAAAAATATAGTTTTATTTTGAGCCTGATGAAATTGTGCACAGAAAAGTCAGTGCCCAGCAAAAAAAGTCAGCATGAAACCTTCATCAAAATTGTCAAATTGAAGGTTTTTATGAAGGTTTTATAAAGGATATTGAAACAAAAAAACTGCAGCTTTTTTTAAGTTTTTAATTTTCCTGCATAAAACCTTTAAAATATCTGCATTTTCCCTTCATGATTAAAAATTGAGTTTTTTTGCAGGTTTTTTATGAAGGTTTTTTTACAGTTTTTATGAAGGGTATTGAAACAAAAACCATTAAGTTTATATTTCTTCAAATAAACTGCAGTTTTCCTGCATGAAACATTCAATTTCAAAAAATGTATGAAGGTTTTATGCTGACTTTTTTTGTTGGGTGTCTACATGAGATTTCCAACGACCACCCTTTTTACCACCCTTTAACTCGCTTAACACATTTGATATCTAAAAAACTAATTATAATAATGTAATACTGTATTATTGCAATATTTCAACATTACAACGATGTACAGTAGAACAACAATTACCGTATAAATTGGTACCAGTTCCCATCTGGATAATAAATATTCGGATAATCGGATTATTCACAAAAAAAAAATATTTCTTAATAAAAAAAATAGTTTCAGTATGTAATGTAATTTAATGACTATAAAAACAATAATATTCACCGATTAAAAAAAAACTTTTAAAATGTGGATTTTGCTGATTTTTTTTTCCGCAAAGAGATCCACAAAATTGGCGATCCGCTTTGTTTGATCCAGATAATTGGAGTTCTATTGAACCATATTCTTACATAGTGCTAGCTATGAGGATATATAAACGATGCATTTAAATTGGCTGATGAGTAAATACCACCAACATACCGCCAAAATGTCGCCAAATGCATAAAATAGTGGTCAAATGAATAAAGGTATCGCCAAATTAATAAAAGAAAGGTCAAATGAATAAAAATATCGCCAAATGAATTTAAAAAAATGTTAATTGTCTCTCTATATACAAAGCAGTGTTTGTAAGTTGTTGTTTTTTAATCAGAAATGACTTTTTACTAAAACCGACAGATGACAAGTTTGACTTGAGTAAATTGAGCAATTGACCTGAGCACACTCCATAATCAGAATTATGCTCACTATTATATAAAACATCATCAAAGTTCTCATCGGATTCCTTCGTCATCTGTAGAAAACTGTTCTTCATATGTCGAAACTGTCGGCAATGTTTCTAATCTGAGCGGTTCCTAATTAGCATTAAGCCATGGACCCATAGGTAAAACTGAATTAAAACCTGGGACCACATTTATCATATATGCTTATGGAAGCCCCCTCCTCCCCCCACCCATTCCTTGATTCCTGGTCATGTATAAGCTTCAAATTTGTTTCAACATGAAAATAAAAGAATAAAAAAAAATGTGAAAATAGTTAGTCTTTTGGGAACGACTGTATAATCTCATCACATCCTTGAAGGCCAAATTACACGACATACTCAAGCATATAAAAAAAGACTCAAGAATGACACTGCAAGACTTAAAACTTAGTGAACTGCGAAAGGAAATTACTAAACAAGCAAGCTCTCCATTAGAAGGTGAAATCGAAAGCATCTACACCGGGTTTGACCCAGAGAGTTGTTATATTACATAGAGAGCGCCTTCAATGCCAGACTCTCGTAAAGCCGCGGTGTCAACATTGAAAAAATAAACATCACGTGGTTTTAGCGCTGCCACATTTGGCGTTCAGACAACTGCAGGAGTTCCAAATTTGGCTCACTTTCTTCTCTTTGGTGATAAGGCGCTCTGTCCGTATTCAACTTCTTAACATATATGAAGGTATTTACTTATTTTCAAACAATATGCGCTAAATATTTCCTCTTCATTAACGAAACGAAAATATAATTTTCTTTGTGTTCAATACTCGAAAAAACGAAACTCTTTATATTTCTCCGGTTTTATTGTTCATATTTTCGTATTGAACTATTCAAAATAACAATTTAAAGAACTTTGCTTATGGTAATTTTTTTACATAAAAACGTAACGCAATTATTTCAAAAGTACAAAGTAAGAAAAATATATTTAATATATCTGTTAAACTCCCTTAAATTGTGCCACTCGTTAAAAAAACGATATTTAAATACAAAATTAAACACAAAACTATAATAAACTTCGATCTCGTTTAGTTCCTAAAGTCGCCAAGGCCTGCCAAGTAATATTGGCGCATGAGTGAATTGGCATTTCCACAAATCACGTGGTTTCAATGATGCACACTCGGAAATCAGCATTTTTATTCCTCTACTTGTATCATTACTCTATGGTTTGACCCGTTTTGAAATATGGGAAGTTAGGAAAGGTGTGAAATCATTTTTCGTGGGGGGTGTGAAACATCCTTTTCCTATTGCCCTTGCATTAAATATTTGTTCAAAATCACCAACAGAATCGTCAACCCCCCAATCTCAGACATTTCTTACACGCTCATCAACCCAAAAACGCAACTACCCAAAAATTGATTGGCGTCCAATCAACCAAAAGAAAAAGATCCATCGGCAAAAGACTTTCGACTTCTTTTGCTCAACCCCTCCCCCCCCCCCCCCCCCCAACAAAACTCGTTCAAAACTATCAGACTTAAAACAACCGAAGCGGAGCGACGCATTGATTTTGCCCGTAGAAACTCCGCTCAATTTTTCCATCGCCAAAAAGCGGAGTCACCACTGCGTGAAGTGTAATTTTCGCCTGATTCTGACATTTTCACCGGTTAAAAATAATCTATTTAGCAGAATGTGGCGAAATGAAAAGTAAGTTTCCCGGGTTTTTCTCCGAGAAGCCATCGCTTGATGATAAGCCATTACAGGCATCGTGGGTGAACGGCGATGGAGAAAAGGACGTTTTGAAACTTTGTGGACTCGTAGACGAGGGTTTGAAAAAGTGTTAAAGTTGTCTTTTGGGGGGGGAGGTCGGTTTGTGACATTTTTGATTTTTGGTGGTGTGTTTGGTTAATTTTTAGTAATATTTATATAAAAATTAAGGTCAGTGAGGTCAGTGTTTTGTTAAGGATCATATTCATTATTTTTATTAAATATCGTCAACCGGCGTAACTTTACTCCTTACCGGGGTAACTTTACTCCAGGTTTACTTTTCTCCGCCTTATGATAAGAGTTTCACAATTACAAAAATAGACAACATTTCAGTAGGTGAGCGCAAAAATGGCCCAACCCACATTTTTTTTAAAACTCATTTTATGATACTAAACTTTCTTATAGAATATGAATTTACTAAAACAATATCGATCTAATTCATTTTCCCGTAATTTCCACTAGAAAGCGTTCATAGTTCGTTTTTGATTTGAACGCTATTCAAAATCAAAAACAAAAAAAATCCAGTAATCCCACATTACTGGCAGTTTTAATGGATAATAACAATACCGGATTACATATGTTCTCCACATATTAAATCAGCGCCATATTTATGTTAATTATAAATATAATAAAATTTTCAAAATTATTCAAGCTCCGTTTTCTTTGTAAAGTATATTTGACGGTTGGGCCATTCTTGCGCTCGCGTACTCATTTATTGAAAGACGGCAATAATATATTTTCCTATGAGGATTGGTAACATTGCTGTCCAATAGTATGCCTGTTTTTCCCCTCACTTTCTGGTAGGGAAGGATACAGCAAAAATTGCTGTTTAACGGTATGCCTGTTTTTTCCCCTCACTTTCTATTATGGAAGGATACATCTAAAAGTCTTGTTGTGTAGGTATAACACGCGTTTTCTTCCAGTGGAAAAAGTTGTATTTTGTACTTCAGCCACGTCCACCCTGTAAAAATTAACTGCACAATTGTGTTATGAAACAATCAATTTAAAAGTATAAAAATTGGCTTTTTGTTAGTTTGCTTATAATTCATGTTACAAATCATTTTGCTGGCCGACCTCATTCCAGAAAAATATTCCTGTTGAAATGCATTAACCCACAGAACCTTAATGTTCATCTAATATACTAGTCAAGCAAAGAAATGGCTTTTAACACTTGGGGTCCAAGCTTCCCATGTATAGAATTTATATATGTGTATGCGCTTTTTGAAAAATGATTTTATAGTTTTCAAAATATTATATCAGCTATCATAATGAAATAAGATATATATTTTTAAAAAACGTACAAATTATGTGTATTAATCCATTACTCGTATTGTAAATTTTACAATTTATTCAATAAGTTCTAATTCGATTTTCAAATATTTTAAAACATCTACAGACTTCGAGCATGGATAGAGAAAACATATCTTTGTAATTTCGCTAACATCAAAGCGAATCCAATATGTATGGCCTCAGACACGTGGTTAATTACGTCATTCCATTAATAAATTTTCACTGTTACACATTTCACAATTCATCAGCCAATCGCGAGTATTTTTTAATTTATAATTTTGAAAAGAAGTCACGTGTCTGAGGCCATTCGGTCTGAGATGTTGCTTTCACGATTATGACGTTATATTCGCTCTACTACAGTCCATTCATGCTCGAAGTCTACATATGATTAAAAATTGCTGAAACTATCTTACAATGCATGTGTCAGTCTACACAAAAAAGTTATAAACGAATGATTTAATTAAATTCATATAAATACTTACAATATACTAAATTAAAATCCATGTCTTACCAATGTAAAAACTTAGCACTCGTAAAATTAAAATAAATAGTAAATCTTAACAAATCAATCAATGCCTATTAAGGTATTGATTTACTATCCACTTCCTAAAGAGAGTACTTTTAATTTATTAAACACTTCAATATTTAACACCCAAAATTTACATGATTTATAACAAAAAATATTTACTATATCATACATTACCGAACGAGGTACGGTAAGGCCTCATCTTGAGTATGCTATACAGTTTTGGTCACCATATCTAAAAAAATACCTTGATTTGTTAGGGAAAGTTCAGCACAAGGCCTAATGGTTCAAGGTTTTTCAGGCATGGAATATGGAAATACATTATGAAATTTGAATACCCATACTTTGGAAGAGAGAAGGGTTAGGGGATATTTAAATATTCCGCTAAATTAAAAACTAAAAACGGAAAAATAAAATAATCTTTCTAAAAAAAGGAAAACCGACTTTAAGGAAAATGGCGCTAAAAAGTAAAAAATAATTTTTAATTTTACGAACGAGTAGGAAAAAGTTTAATTGTTTAATATAAATTTTATACTTATTAGAACTTTTTTAAGTGGGTGCCAATTTACAAAAATCATACATAAAATTTGGCGCCGATTTCAAAAAGTTTTAATAAGTATAAAATTGATATTAAATAATTCAAATTTTTCCAACTAGTTCGTAAAATTGAAAATTATTTTTTACTTAAAATCGGTTCCCTTTTTTTAGAAAGATTATTTTATTGATCGCCAATATTTGTATTTGTATAACTAATCTTATCGCCAATAAAGAATTATGTAAGACTAGAGTGACGTTATTTTAAAAAAGCCAACCATAAAAAATCTTCTAAATCACAATCATTCATCATCATTTTTTATATCGCAAAAATCCAATCCCTTAAGGACCCATAACACCTCAAAGACTCGAACACATTTACATAAAAGAACCCAACTAAATGCCGTCAAATTTAAAAGCAGAATTATTAATTAACTCATGAATATCTAACTAAACACGAAACCCCAAATCCAAAGACTTCCAACTTCCATACCTTATAACAAACTTGACGCAAATAACTTAACCCCCTCAAATACACACCTGAACAAAACCTGATCCACATCCCCGAAACCCCTTTAAAACACCCACACAAAGACCCACCACCCACAATTGCCCCATTATATCCCCAAAACAACATTTCACTTTTTACCACCAAACCCCAATTGAGAATCGGGAACTCTGCAAGGCTAATTTCCCCCGATTGCTTCATCCACGCATAGCCTAAAAGGTCCCTGGCCACTTCAAATTATTACTCAGTAATGGCAAGCAGCCCTTCAGAGCTCAAAACTATTCCTGCAGCATTAATTTTTGATCAGAGCCCACCATTACACGCCTTTAATTCCGTCATTATTCATGAAAGTGACTACGGCTAATTACGTAATATACACCACTGGAAACGGTTTGGGGCTAAAACCACTTATTAGTAGTGGAAAAGTTGACTTTTTTTTTGTTGTTAGGGATTTTTTTAGGGATTTTTTTTGTATGGTTGGTTTGGATGTAAAATAGCTTTTTAATGTGAATGGTTTGCCGTTTTTCTTTGTCGTTACCTGTGTTTTAAGTGGATTTCTTTTCGGAGTCTTTTTCGGTTTGGGCTCTTTGGGGTAAAGTGATTAAACATTTTAAATGTTTGTTTAAGGATTTCATATTATTTTTTTTCTTCTTCGAAAGAGGGTTTTCAGGTGCTTTTAAATCTTTTCTTTAAGTATTCTTGCCTATAAAAAAGGGTGGCTTTTTGTAAATGATTGTTTATTATAGGTAATAATATTAAACTTAAAAATAGAGGAATTTTTTATGCAAATTATTTTTGGTTGGTTGAATCAACGTCTCACTGCAGCTATACAGTGAGATTATAGCTGTCACGTATAATGAATAGATTTTAACTCCAAAAAAATACAGAGCCCCAGTTGCTCAGTTGGTAAGGCGTTCAGCTACTAATCAGAGGATTGGTGGTTCGAATCCGTAAAATGGACTTGACATAGAAAAGTAAAAAAAGTAGTGATCTTGCGATCGGAGGGTTGCCAGCTTCGCTACAAAAATACTAGAAAGTCGTCCAGAATATCCAACAAATTATACTGGCGTGTATACGGGACTGGTGCACGATACATCTGATCGGGGTCCAAAGTCCCGACGTCTATTGAAGGCGTTGGGTACCAGTTCAGGTGTTTCCTCGTCATCTGACCATGGTTCTAAAATAACGAGATGTGTGTATGAATGTGTGTGTGAATGTGTATGTGTTCCCGGGTCTTTCCTTCGAGATTGATCCCGAACCGTCGCCAATAGCCCACTGTGCAGCTACGTTAATTAACAAAACAAAACCAAAAAATACATTTTAATTTAAAAGAAATACTTAAGTTTAATTGCACATCTACTACAGTATCACAACGATAAAATAGCTACTTTATTTACTGCACATGATGTTTTATATACAATGATTGTATATTTTGGTTTGGTGTTTGTTAATTAACGTCGCACTAGAGCTACACAGTGGGCTATTGGCGACGGTTCGGGACTACCTCCTACCCATCGGAATAGGTTGGTTGAAATAACACCCCACTACAAAATGCGCTATTAGCAAATATTTGGAATCTGTCAGGTTGCGTTGGGTGCCAGCACAGATGGTGTCGCCGCAACCTGACAATGTTTCAAAATTACTAAGCAATATTTCCGGATTCTTTCCAAAATAGACCCTAGGGGCTTCCGTGGCCGAGCGGTTAAAGGCGTCAGCTGGGAATACGAAGGTTCCCGGTTCAATGCCAGGCGATGGACTTGACAAAGAAAAAGTAGTGATCTTGTAATCGGAGGGTTGCCAGCTTCGTTACAAAATACTAGAAAAGTTGTCCTGAACATCCGCAAAAATTAACTCCGTGTATACGGGACTGGTGCACGATAAATCAGATCGGGGTCCAAAGTCCGGACGTCTATTGATGGCGTTGGGTGCCAGTTCAGGTGTTTCCTCGTCACTTGACCATGGTTCTAAAATAACGAGGTGCCTGTATGAATGTATATGTATTCCCAGGTCTTTCTTTCGAGATAGACCTCGAACCGTCGCCAATAGCCCACTGTGATGCTCTAGGGCGACGTTAATTAATTAACCAACCAAATTAGACCCTAAACCGTCACCAATGTGACGTTTTAGGGTCAGTGATGACGTCATCATTGTGCATATCTAGTTGGACTTTAAATTGATCGAGAACCACAAGAAATTTCGTTTTTTATAGTTTTAAATTCTATAATTTATTCAATGTACTTAAGATCAATATTTAATCTTCGTACTTAATATATGCATATTCGTAAGTTATTATTTATACATAAAATAAACTTTTAACTATTAATAAAGTAAAATTTAAATAAGAAAGTGGTAGAAATAAAAAATGTTATTTTGATTTTTATAATTGTATCAGAATATTAAATATTTATAAAATTGTAATCAAAAGTGTGTATACATTTTTGTAACTATGTACAGTACATTGTATTAGGTAGTCGTAATTCATATGCTACTTCAAAATATGCTCGTATGCTACTTCGAAAAATTCATTACCAATACATTACGCCAACAAACAAATAGTTAAGTGAGTTTTAAAATATTCTCCAATTCGATTGGTCCTAAAACTACTTTAAAACAAATTAATCATTTTTTTTTTAATTTATAATCAGAATGCCAATAAACAAATTAAATCTATTGATAAATATTTTTACCAAACTTTCAAATGTATCATCTCTTAAGTCAAAAGCGATTTTCATCGCCAAATACCCATAATGGCGTGAAAGAACTTAAATAAATCATAAAAGCTAATAGTAAGTAATATGACTACCATTTTTTTTAATTAATCGGCATTAAAAATAAAAAATATACCAATTTAAACATTGTATGATAATAATATATTCTGCATTCTGAAACAAATATTTTTGTTTCCTGTATAAAAACAAATGTTTTTGCTAAACTCTAAAATATATCAAGTCGAAAGTGATTTTTATCGCCAAATACCCATTCTGTATAGAAAGAACTTAGATATTCCAGAACAGCTAATTGTAACTAATATGACCACCATTTATTTTTAAATAATCGCCAATTAAGAACAACAAAAATAGACAGATTTAAACAAATAGTCTTATAATAATATCTTCTGCACCCTAAAACAAATATTTTTGTTTTCTGAACAAATTCAAATATGTTTACAAAACTTTCAAATGTCTCATCTCTTAATTCGAAAACGATTTTCATCGCAAAATACCCACATTAGCGAGAAAGAACATGGACATTCCATAAGAGCTAACTGTAAATGATATAACCAACGTTTATTTTAATTAATCGTCATTAAGAACAAAAAATATATTCAAATTTAAACAAATACAGATTTATAATAATATCTTCTGCATCCTAAAACAAATATTTTTGTTTTCTGCACAAAAACAAATATGTTTACCAAACTTTCAAATGTCTCATATATCAAGTCGAAAGCAATTTTCATCGCCAAATACCCATATTGGCGAGAAAGAACACGGATATTCCAGAATAGCTAATTTCAACTAGTATGACCATCATTTATATTAATTAATCGTCATTAAGAACAACAAATATAGAAAAATTTAAACAATTACAGTCTTATAATAATATCTTCTGCATCCTAAAACTAATATTTTTGTATTCTGCACAAAAACAAATATTTGTATTAAACTTTCAAATGTTTCATCACCAAGTCGAATGCGATTTTCACCGCCAAATACCCACATTGGCGAGAAAGAACTTAGATATTCCATAATAGCTAATTGTACCTTTTAATTAATCGTTATTAAGAACAAAAAATATATTCAAATTTAAACAAATACAGTCTTATAATAATATCTTCAACATCCTACACACACTGACATCCTAAAAATAATTCTTTTTAGAATAATTTTGAAACGTTCTTCACTAATTATTACCCTACTTTAAAACAAATGATTCTTTGAAGCCTTCTCAACTAAAAACGAAAATGTACGAATTTTCTTCTAAACTTAAAATTGAAGTACTGTTACAATCTCAACAAAAAAATTGCTAACAACATAGCAACAAATTAATCAAATACGTTTAACAAACATTCAAATGTTCGCAAACGGATCCATCTCCCGTCGCCAAACACCCCACTTGGCGAGAACAAACTTACTTATTCCGCAAGAGTCCTCGCCATTGGCCGAGGGAAAACAATTACAGTTTCAAGCGATTGCACGTTGTCATCTGTCATCATTTGGTTGAGCACAAATTCTTCAGTTGATCTTCTTGGGCGCCATTACTGAGGACGTGACAGAATTGTTTTGGTGTGTGGGGGGGAAACGTGTTTCAACCTCGAAAATCTCGCGTGAGGAAAATTGAAAAGGTTGCGGGGTTTCTAATGGCGGATATTTAATTATTATTATTATTCATTTTTGGTGATTGATTGATTGAGGGAAAGAAGGTGGTGGGAATATCTGGGAATTTTAAATGAGGCGTGCTTTTAATTACGGGAGTTAGGGTGTTTGGTGGGGATAGCGTGTTGGGATTTTGGAATTTTGGAAAGAATCTATTAAGGGGTAGGGTCACGGAGTAGGGAAAAAAAAGAGATTTTCAATTTGTATTTTGAATTGTTTACTTTGTATTGGGATATAAAATGTTTAGTTTGTTTCGATGTAGCTAGAATTACACTATCAATTTTGAGTGCTTAACTTTTTACAAAAACTTAATCTTTCACTGTACACATTTTGTTTTCTTGATAAACATTGTATGAATGCAAAATAGCTTCCAGAGACATAACTTTTTTTTTTTAATGTTGACAACCATATTGACTTCAAGAAAGGTTTGGGTCTCAGTAGGTGTTTTTGGGTCCCAATAGGTGTTCTGGTTCCCGATTGGAGTTTTGGGTCTCAATAGGCGGTTTCGGTCTCAATATGCGTTTGGGTCTTGATAGGTGTTTTGGGTCTCGATAGGTGTTTTGGGTCTTAATAGGCGTTTTTAGTCTCAATAAATGTTTTGGGTCTCGAAGTTTTAGGTCTTATGACGCGTTTTAGGTCTCAATATGAGTTTCGGGTCTCAATAGGCGCGTTGGGTTTCAATAGTCGTTTTGGGGACTCAAGAGGTGTTTTGGATCTCAATAGGCGTTTTGAGTATCAATAGACGTTTTTGGGTCTCAAGAGGCGTTTTCGGGTGTCAAGAGGCGTTGGTTCTCAATATGCGTTTTAGGTCTCAATAGGCATTTTAGGTTTCAATAGTCGATTTGGGATCTGACTAGGCGTTTTGGGTCTCAAGAGGCGTTTTGGGTCCCAATAGGCGTTTTTGGGTCTCAATATGCATTTTTGGGTCTCGAGAGGCGTTAGATCTCAATATGCGTTTTAGGTCGCAATAAGCAATTTATTTTTCAATAGCCGTTTTGGGGTCTCAAGAGGTGTTTTGTATCTCAATAGGTATTTTAGGTTTCAATAGTAGTTTTGGGGTCTCAAGAATTGTTTTGGATCTCAATAGGTATTTTAGGTTTCAATAGTAGTTTTGGGGTCTGAATAGGCGTTTGGGTATCAATACGCGTTTTGGGTCTCAATAGGCGTTTTTGGGTCTCAATATGCATTTTTGGGTCTCAAGAGGCGTTAGATCTCAATATGCGGTTTAGGTCTCAATAGGCATTTTAGGTTTCAATAGTCGTTTTGGGGTCTCAAGAGGTGTTTTGAATCTCAATAGGTATTTTAGGTTTCAATAGTCGTTTTGGGGTCTCAATAGGCGTTTTTGGTTCTCAATAGGCGTTTTTTTGTCTCAAGAAATGCAGTAAAATCAGACAACTAATGGAATAACTTGTTTGAACGCTATTCAAATAAGTAATTTTCATGTATTATAAGATTATAATGTAGATTACATAAATAGAAATTGTGTTATTAAAATTCTATTACCTTACTTCTCATTTCTTTGCACACCTTTTTTTTAACATTTCTTCTGATTATAACTTTTTAATATCGCCTTAGTAGTTTAACGTATGAATTACGCTATGAATGTCTTGGATTAACGTATGAATACACTGGATTACGGTACTGAGGATCTGGGTTTGATTCTCGGTAAGACTTGGTTGTAATTGTCGATATTTATTGTGTGATTGTCGGTATTTATTGAAATTGATTTATGAGGACAGCCGACTTAGGTCAGCAACTGCTCTTTTTAATAATTTTTAATCATTTTAATAATTGAGTATATATCTATTTTTGGTTCAAATGTTTCAATAATGAAACTAATGTATTCTGAGTCATGATAAGCATCGAACATACTCAAAAATGAGTACACTTTACATATTTTCGAGTCCATTAGTAACAGTGTAAGTTTACTCTAATCCAAGAAAACATTTTATTTTGTCGACTACGAAAAATGATAATTGCCGGAAACCAACTGTTAACCAGAGGGGCTGATCCAAAGCACCGATAACAGTAGATTTCTTACTTTCTATTTCCAGTTCCAAATTGGTAGCGACTCACCAGGGGCTCGTCAGTGGAATAGGAGTGTAAACGAGGTTTGGGAATTAAATGGGATCTTTGTGTAAAAGCTGGAACGAAATAATGAATACTCAGTGGCGTAGGTCAGAAGAGTGGCGTAGAGGTTTCTTTTGGGGGTAATAGGGCTAATGAAATTTCTAACACTTAAATTTATTTGAAGTGTCCTTCATGGGATTATGTTATAATTTAATAGGATTTTGTGTTTTGTCTTGAATTAATGATATTGGAATACTTTTAGCTTAAGTAACATATATCCATAAGCAGGGACGTAGGTAAGGGGTGGTTTAAGGGGTTCGAACCCCTCCCATTGAAAGTCAATATATTTTTTTAAATCGATTTATTGTAAAAATCATAAAAATACTTTAAAAATCTAGAAAATTTTCGATTTCTAGTCTAATACTTCTTGTTGAGTTGCATGAGGGAAAACCTGGTATTTTCCGTGGTTCTTACCATAGAGTAATGATACAAATAGAGGAATAAAAATGCTGATTTCCGTGTGTCCATCATTGAAACCACGTATTATGTGGAAATGCCAATTCATTCATACGCCAATATTACTTTGCAGGCCTTGGCGACTTTAAGAACTAAACGAGAACGAAGTATTGTATTATGGTTTTGTGTTTAATTTTGTATTTAAATATATTTTTTTTTTGAAAGAGTGGCACAATTTAAGGGAGTTTAACAGATATATTAAGGAGATTTTTCTTACTTTGTAGTTTTGAAATAATTGCATTACGTTTTTATGTAAAAAATTTACCATAAGCGAAGTTCTTTCAATTGTGATTTTGTATACTTCAATAAGGAAATATGAACAATAAAACCGGAGAAATATAAAGTGTTTCGTTTCTTCAAGTATTAAACACAAAGAAAATGATATTTTCGTTTCGTTAATGAAGAGGAAATATTTAGCGCAAATTGTTTGAAAATAAATAAATATCTACATATATGTTAAGAAGTTGAATATGGACATAGAACGCCTTATTACTAAAAAGAAGAAAGTGCGCCAAATCTGGAACTCCTGCAGATGTCTGAACGCCAAATATGGCAGCGCTAAAACCACGTGATGTTGGATTTCTTTTTCAATGTTGACACCGCGGGCTTACGAGAGTCTGGCATTGAAGGCGCTCTCTATTTAATATTACAACTCTATGGTTCGAACCCCTCCCATTGAAAGTCAAGAATTTTTTTTTAAATCGAATTACTGTAAAAATCATAAACATACTTTAAAAATCTAGAAAATTTTCAATTTCTAGTATAATACTTCTTGCTGAGTTGCATGAGGGAAAACCTGGTATTTTCCGTGGTTCTTAAACCAGGAAAATAGTTTTTAAAATGCTTCCAAAACATGTTTTGAGGTCATTTTTATTTATCTCAAACTAAGCATAACATAACGTCGTTGTGGCATTATATAGCGGTTGAATTTCTGCGACACAGGGAAAAGATCGTCAAACGGGATCTATATGTTATTTTAAACAAGGAATCTTAAAATTAAAAATGTGTTCTTTAAATTTATTTCATAATTAGGGAGTAATATTTACTAATTTTTAAAAATAGTCATTGACTTATATGTAACGATTTCATGAAAAATAAATGATAATTGTTGCTGTTTCGATACTTATATGCCAATGTGTTCCTGTTCACTTGAATAAAAATTCATATAAGTTTTTTTAAAAAAAAGGGAATTAATTAATGGAATGGGGGGGAGGGGAAGGGAAATAAGTTACTCAGTCACTGAACCACCCCCAAGAAAAATCTATACCTACGTGCCTGTTCATAAGAATAAACTTTATTATTCCAATTTTTCTTATTTAAATGTCGTAAATATGGCCTTCTTATACAGATAAAAATAAGTACTCAAAAACTTGAGTAAAATTTACTAATTTTTTAATACATTCGATGCGTAGTCAAAGCTCTGAATACATAAGTTACATTTTTGAAAAAGACATGTATTCAAAAATGAGTGTAATGAGTAAAAATGAATAAAAAGAGCAGTTGTTTGACTACATACATTCTAAATCACTTTCAATAAATATCTACAATTGTAACCAAGACTTACCATGAATCGAACACAGATCCAAAGGCATCGCAGTCCAGTGCATATTCCGTTGTATATCCAGGGCGACGTGAATAAGTTATAAACAGAAGAAATATTAAAACGGTATGCCAAAAGAATGGGGAGTAAGATAATTGGGTTGTAATAACGCAGTTTCCATTTAAGCAATCGACATCAAACCATGTTGAAAACCACCTTCTGAACATCTATTTTAAGACTGTCAGGTCACTATGTTAAGATGTCTTGAACAGTACCTGATATTAGCAATAATAAACCACACTGCTCATTTTTGAGAAAGTATGGCTACTTAAATTTGAGTACATCATCGCTCATTTAAAATGCAATTGTACTTTAAGAAAAAGAAGTATGTTCAGGTACTCATTTTTGACGCTTTGCACTCCGATGTCACCTCTCAGGCGCGAACATAACGACTTGTTCTTTTGGTTCCCTGTTCTTTAAAATAAACGAGAACGGCGTGATCTTGTGTTTAAAAAACATCGATTTTTTTTCTTCAAATTGTTCTCTTGCAGATCCGAAACATATTACGATTTTCTCCCCTCTATGAGCATAAAAAAATGTGGGTAAAAAAACAGAAAGAGGAATAACTGTTCCTTGGAAAGAACGCAATGTCAAAGATGTTTGCGGAGTACAAATGGTTAAGTACCTTTTTTTATAGTGAATACATGCTCCTTGAGTGAAATTGTTTAATAAATGTCACTAAATAAATCCCTAAATATACAATTACAATATATATTTTCCTCACACAAGTCCACTGACTATTTATTACAAAAAAACCTCGTGAATAGCTTAATAAAAACTAATAAACTACATGTAAATATTTCATAATCTGACCCTTCGTACAAATTTACACTTGGTAACAAAAGACTTTTCACTCGTACCGTCCTGTCCAGTTGACAGCAACCCTTTTAAGACACTACAACCAAAAACGTCACAGCAAACAAGACTGTCGGTTTACACGTCATTTGCATACATATTGCCTACCTGGTAGTTACAACGTGTGTTCTTTTAAAAGTGTTATCGATAACACCTTATCACGCACTTTTAGAGCTGCACGGAAGCTTCTTTTGAAAACCCCTTTTTGAGTTTCAAAAGGCTTTTGTCCGGTTCGTTTACTACGACTTTAGGGAAAGCTTACAAGTATACATGGTCTTTGTTTTAGATATGAGGGGCTAAAAATATCAGTTAACTGATTGCATGATAGCCCGCAAAAGGCTTGCTTAAGTGAACCTAGATGGGCAAGACTGCGAACCATGAATAAAACGTGGAAGCGGGTTATATTGTATCAAACTCGGTACGTTAATATTGTAATTTATTATGTATACATACTGCTCTCATAATTTTAAAGGGCCTCCAGTGACCCAGTGAATAAAGGCGTTCACATAGTACTCAGAGGATTGCTATTTCGAATCCGTACGATGGACTTGACAAAGAAAAGTAAACATAAAAGTACTGATCTTGCGATCGGTTTGGTTTGGTTAATTAACGTCGCACTTGAGCTACATAGTGGGCTATTAGCGACGGTTCAGGGTCTATCTCAAAGGAAAGACCCGGGAACACATACACATTCACACGCACATTCATACATGCATCTCGTTATTTTAGAACCATGGTCAGATGACGAGGAAACACCTGAACTGGCACCCAACGCTTTCAATAACCGTCAGGACTTTGGATCCCGATCAGATTTATCGTGCATCAGTCCCGTATACACGCCGATAATTTTTTGTGGATGTTCTGGAGGACTTTATTGGTTTTTTGTAGCGAAGCTGTCCACTCTCCTATCACAAGATCACTACTATTTTTACTTTTCTTTGTCAAGTCCATCGTCTAGGATCGCACCAGGAATCCTATGATTCCCAGCTGACGCCTTTATCCACTAAAGGAGTCAGCTAGCAATTGGAGAATTTCTGGTTCGAATCCCTGCGATGGACTTGACAAAGAAAAGTAAAAAAAAGTAGTGATCTTGCTATCGGAAGGTTGCCAGCTTCGCTACAAAAATACTAGGAAGTCATCCAGAACATCCAACAAATTACAGTGGCGTGTATACGAGATTGGTGAACGATAAATCTGCTCGGGGTTCAATGTCCTGTCGCCTATTGTGGTTGCGTGGAGTGCCAGCTCAGATGTTGTCCTCGTAATTTGACCATGGTTCAAAAATACGAGGCACCGCTCCGGTCATTTCTTTCAGATAGTGCAGCTTTAATGCGACGTTAATTAATCAAACCATAATTTAAAAGGCCTGGACTACATTTTAAAAAATAATTTTTTAGTTTTACCGATTTGAGATGATGATTAACAGATTTGACCGAATGATTATCGTTAAAAACACAGCTTTTTATGACATTAAAAACTCATAAATAACATATAATAGTGAATTATACTGATTATTATATCCCTGGTATCATGATGTGTGCCAAAAGAATGGGAAGTAAGGTTGTAATAATTCAGTTTCTATTTAAGCAATCGACATCAAATAATGTCGAAAACCATCTTCTGAACACCTAGGACACCCTTGTCAGGACGCTTTGTTAAAATGGCTTGAACAGAAGCTGATATTAGTAATATTAAATCCCACTGCTTAATATTTGATAAAGTACCGTTACTTAAATTTGAGTACGCCATCGCTCAAAAACGATCCATTTGTACTCAAAGAAAATAGTAAAAATAGGTACTCATTTTTAAGTACAGTTTTTGTTTTTTTTACAGCGTACGTTTTTTTGATTACCTACGTAAATTATGTTGTTATTGATATAAAATATCAATTGGGGGGGGGGGGGGACTTTCATTTGAGCAAAATATTTGAAAAACTTTTTTTAAATCATAATAGTTAAGTAAAATCTGTGAGATAAAATTACAGTTAATTAGTTATTTTAGAGTTTTGGTAAAATGTATTCTTACAAAGAATTTGGTAAGTTAAAATATAATATTTTTACTATTCTAGATTTATAGTTAAATAACAATAATAAAAATACCGTTAACTTTTAAAGTTATTTATTTTTTCAAATATATATTCAATAATATAGTTCAAAAATATATTTTTTCAATTAAACAAATTGAATTTTACAAATTAACAAATTGAAACATTATATTTTGATTATGTATCCATAGTATCATTGTTAATGAATCAAAATATCTTAATAAATTTACATTTCGAATACAGTTTAGCATTTTAAAAACAATTCCAAAATACAGTTATATTCTAACAATGACTTGGTTCTCTTTTGCGAATCACATTAACAATGCCTTGACAACCTCGTTACAAATTCCATTGATTCAAAACCCTATATCTCCATAAAAATAAATTATGCGGATCATAAATAAAACCAAATCTCTATAACAATAATATGCATAAATCAGGCCACCAGAAAACTGCCATCTAAATATCTTTTAACGGAAAGTAATGGCCAAGAAAGCCAAATAAATGTGACTTTAATGGTGCATCTATATCACAATTTATACCATATCTGGAAATGCCCATTGAATTTTATACGAGGTTTTAATTGCATTTCCCGGCCATGTCATTAAAAGCAATTTATTAACTTTAATATCAAATCTTTGAAAGGCTCGCGGATTTTTTCCTTACACCTTTAAAAAGTAATTAATAAACGTTAAAATATTGCTTGAGATGGATTCACTGTAAGGTAGGAATTTTTTTTAATTTTTTTTTATTGAGTATATTTTTTTTTCTTAATCCCGCTGGTTGTATGGAAATTCTCTGCATTGAAGCTTTGAGATAAAAAAAAATATCTTTATATAAGAACGAAAGAAATATATATGTAAAAAATAATAATTAAGTGTAAGAAAAAAGCGTGGAGCACAATTTTAACCAGATTAAGGAGAAGGAATATTAAATTAATTTACAGGCTTTGCGTCGTGTGTTGGCATTAATAAAAGAGTTTAGAAATCTTAGGGAAAGTTTTTTGGATAGTGATTTATGATATTGCCAGGTGTGTTTCTTGTATTTTTTCCGTTCGGTTTTTAAAAGGGAACAACCACTTAAGGATTTCTATACGAAAGAATATAGTGGTGTGAAATAAGATTATCTTAAGTTTTGGAATACTGAGTTTTAATCTTTAAATGTAACGATCGCAAGTTATAATATTATGCGAAGTTGAATTCGGGTATTTATTGTTTTGTTTTTTGGAATAATTGTTAATTCAAAGAGATACTAGCAAAAACACCCGTTTTGGGTTAACTAAAATGATAGACTATAGAATGAAATAAGCTTTGGATTTATTAAATGTAAAAAAAAAAGAAATACATAATGAAAAGGTTTTTCAATTGAAACGTTTGTTTAACAAAAAATATCTAAGTGTTCTTTATTTTCGTATACAAAGAAAAACATTATATATTTGACATTATATTTATATATATATATATATATATATATATATATATATATATCAATTTGCAATTCACGGGGTTTCGCAATAAAATACTTTTTACTATAAAATCGTTCATTTTAAAAGTAAATTTTGTAGTTGCCACGATTCTGCAAAAATATGTGTTTACTATACGAGATTATGATTCCGTAAATACAATAAACAGTAATAGAAACAAGTTCCTAAAAAATGTTTGTTGACATTTTCTAAATTTTCCTTTAAAATGAATGGGCTTTATTAAAAAGAATATTGAATGGAATTACTATGGAATCTTTTTTTAAAAATAAAAATATATACACACATAATAGATTCTTAAACAATACACACAAAAAAAAGCCAAATAAAGTGTAAAAAAGAAAAGTAAATTGTAATATATTGAAACAAAACGAATTAAAAAACATTTTTATTTTTTTGAGAAATAGCTATAAAATACTACTTATTTTTTATATACTTATAGAGAAGGTGGGTTTTTACAAGGATGATTTGTGAGTGTAATAAAAGTTAAAAACGTTGTAGATTTTGGCCCTTTTAATTTTTTTTGCCATTAGTAGTTTTTTTCAGATCATTAAATTAAAGGAAGATTTGGTTAACGTTAAGCTTATTTTTATAAAAACAAAGCGTACAAAAAAAAAGAATTTCAAAATGTTTCTTTTTGATTACAATCTTTATATCTCAAAAAGAGTTTGCAAATTAAAGATAACTTAATATAAAATATTTGTTAAATAAAATTTCTAACTGCAAATTCACATTTATTAAATACTCCAAATATATAATTTATCTATATTTATATATTTGAAGTTTATAAATTCTATTAAAATTCCAATTTAGCTATTTCCTTTTATTAATATTTAAATTTTCGAACTGTCCCCATTTGTAAAGTGTAATGCATTAACCAGGCGGTTGCTCTGCATATTTTTAAAGAATTCGTCTATATAAATGTATAGTAAAACTTCAATTAACCGAAATCCAATATCCGCATCGCCAATTATCCGGCTTACTTTGAGACAAAAAATCACAAAATCGACATTATACAAGTTTCTTATCGGTAAATGTCGCCAATAGCCCACTGTGCAGCTCTAGTGCGACGTTAATTAACAAAACAAATCTTATCGGTAATTTAAAAAAAAAATTACAATACATAACAAATTACATACCATACATTACACACCAAAACAAAATTCGTTTACTTTACTAAATAATAACATGTTTTGTGAATTATCCCATTATCCGGAAATTCAATTATCCGGATATTCAATTATTCGGATATTCAATTATCCGGATATTTAATTATTCGGATATTCAATTATCCGGATATTCATTTTTCCGGATATTCAAATACCAGGATATTCAATTATCCGGATATTCAATTATCCGGATATTTAATTATTCGGATATTTAATTATTCGGATATTCAATTATTCGGATATTCAATTATCCATATATTCTATTATCCGGATATTCAATTATCCGGATATTCAGTTATCCGAATATTCAATTATCCATACATTTTATTATACGGATATTCAATTATCCGGATATTCAATTATTCGGATATTCAATTATCCATATATTCTATTATCCGGATATTTAATTATCCGGATATTCAATTATCCGAATGGAAGTTTTACTGTATACTGTATATACAAATGTACTGGATTCGTTTGTACAAATGCTAAATATTTTAAATCCTAAAAAATACTTTAATGTATGTCGTTTATAGTTCATGTTCATAAACTGTTCAAAATAGGTATTCAGTAATAATTAAATGTGCTAATTTTCGATTACATTCGATGCTTATCATAGCTCCGAATACGTAAGTTTAATTTCGAAAAAAGACATGTACTCAAAAATGAGTAAAAATGAATAAAAAGAGCAGTAGTTTGCCTACGTAGGCTGCTTTCAAAAATCACTTTCAATAAATATCGACAATTACAAATAAGACTTACCGGGAATCGAACACAGGTCCTCAGGGATCATAGTTCAATGCATTATACGCTGTACTACCAGGGCGACGTGAAGAAGTAATAAACAGAAGAAATGTCAAAAATGTGTGCTAAAGGAATGGAAAATAAAATAATTTAATTGTAATAACTCAGTTTCCATTTAAGCAATCAACATCAAATAATATGGAAAACCATTTTCTAAACACCTTTCTTAAGTTTCTAAAGTCGCCTTGTTAAGATGGCTTGAATAGAAGCTGATATTTAGCACTATTAAATCACACTGCTCATTTTTGAGAAAGTACTTTTACTTAAATTTGTGTATGTCACCACTCATTTACGATGCAATTGTACTCAAAGAAAAATAAGTAGGTTCAAGTACTCTTTTTTAAGTAAATTTTTTTTACAGTTTTCGAGAACTATTTATATACCTGATTATTGTAACGGAACAATTTTATTTTTATGTAACCGCAAACTTACCAAACTAACTTAAAATTATTAGCCACTCCCCCAAAAACTTTCACACAAAATACTGATAAAAAATCACTTAGCCAAAACACACGCCAAGTCTTTAAATGGCGAAAAGCAGCCAATCTAATTTAGAACAAACTTGGCGCTGAATATTAAGTACCGTAATTTAGAATGGTGAGCTTTATTACATTAACGGGCACAGCAGTAATAACTGCAAGCCTGTCGTCAGTCTACCCAAGATATACAGCCCAAAATATAAAGCTGGCCACATAAATTTGTTAACCATATCACGTACGCTCTGATATTACTCAACTTTTAACTTTTTCCAAGCCATTTAATACCGGCAGTTGATTCCGTAATATTAGTTTTAAACTTTTATCAAATATATAGTTAACTACGTAGGTTTTATATTTAACTATACCCAGGTGGATATTGAATGTTAGACAAAATTATGCTAGTTTTTATTTTTCGCTTTTGTATGTAGGAAGACAGGTTAAAGTAAAGAATAACGGAGCCACGGCTTCAAAATTAAGGTTGCCAAGTATGATTTCAGCTCAAATTGGAAACCCTGCGCAATATTTGTGTCATATATTTTACACGCATGCGCAGATAGTTGCATGATATATTTTACAAGCATGCGCAAATTCGAATTGTAATTTCGTTAGTTTTTTAATCGCCATTTTGTGATTAATCGCTATTTTGTGATTTTTAAATACAATGTTTTTTTACAGTTTACAATTCTAGAATAATTTTATACCTAATTATTTTAAACGAATGATTTGGGCTATTGGCGACGGTTCGAGGCCTATCTCGAAGGAAAGACCCTTGAACGATGTCTCGAATTTTTAAACCATGGTCAGATGGCGAGGACAACATCTGAGCTGGCACCCAACGCCTTCAATAGGCGTCGGGACTTTGGACCCCGATCAGATTTATCGTGCACCAGTCCCGTATACACGCCGTTAAATTTTTGTGGATGTTCTGGACGACATTCTAGTATTTTGGTAGGGAAGTTGGCAACCCCCCGATCGCATTATCACTACTTTTTTTTTTACTATTCTTAGTCTAGTCCGTCGTACAGGTTCGAATCGGGAACACTCGAATTCCTAGCTGACGCCTTAATCTACTCGGCCACGGAGGCCTCTCGAATGATGTGGAAAGTGACTAATGACGTATAAAGTTTTGGAGAATAATTTCTATTGTTTTATTACAGTAACAGCTATATTCGGAACAAAATATTATTTACTTTCATTCTATACTACCAATAAAATAATTAAATATAAATTTATGTAAAAAAAAACATTCTTTCAAAAATTAAGTCTGTTTGATGCGTTGCATCGGTTTATATGACGAGTGCATTGTAGCTACTCAGAATTCTGAATAAAAAGGCCCTATGCCCCCCACAAATTAGAGATAGCAATATGGCCGAATTTAGGCATAGGCTGCAGCTTAGGTCCCAGACCACACACACACAAAGTCAACTTATGAAAAAATATTTGGAAGATGATAATCCAAATCCTAAAAAATATTGGTTGTTGTCAGAATTGTGGTCCAATTAGCCTTTACGGAGAAGACAATTAGTTCTTATTAGGGGTACGATATTACGTTATTTGATGTTGATTTCTTAATGAAAAATGAGTTATTACAACTCAATTACCTTACTTCCCATTCTTTTGGCACACCTTTTTAACAATCCTTCTGTTTATAACTTCTTCACGTTGCCCTGGTAGTGCAACGCATAAGGCACTGGATTGCTGCGCTTGAGACTCTGGGTTCGATTCCCGGTAGGTCTTGATTGTAATTATTGATATTTATTGAAAACGATTTATGAAGGCAGCCTATATAGGCTAGCATTTGCTCTTTTTATTCATTATACCAATTTTTGAGTACATGTCTTTTTAAAAAATGAAATTTATGTATTCAGAACTATGATAAGCATCGAATGTACGTAAAAAGTAGTACATTTTACTTATTTTTGAGGAACTATTTTTAACAAATTTTTAGCAAATGCTGATTTTATTAATTTTTACTTATTGTACTCAATTTTGAGTACATGGCTTCTTCGAATATGAAACTTATGTTTTCAGACTTATGATAACGATTGAATGTACTCGATTACGAGTGCATTTTCTTATTTTTGGGTACCTATAGGTACCCAAAAATAAGAAAATTTACGTTAAAACAATGTTAAAAATATATGTTTAACATTGTTTCGAAGTAATTTACAGGAGTTTAAAAGATTTGTATACACAATACTCATTATATTCACTAAAAATAAAAGTAAAGTAATGACCGAACCTAAAATGTTTCATTTTCCCTTGCAGTGATCAAGCAGAAATTCAACCCCCAAGTGTACGATGACTTCGTAGTACGTGGCAACACGGCCGTACTACGCTGTCACCTCCCCACTTACGTCAAAGAGTACGTCTCTGTGGACTCCTGGATACGTAATGACGATTACGTACTGAAGATGACGGATACCAGGGGTAAGTTAACGCATTACATTTTTACATTGTTTTACCTTTTCGCGATGGCTAAGTTACAGGACAGTTTCCCTGCCTGTGGGCTAATTCCTAGGAAAATTTCGCTGAAGCATAACATAGAGTTCTCAAAGCATTGTGAAAGGACGACTTGGTTCACAATAAGAGGCGTGTAACTGTCTGACGGACGGATCATTAACAATTCATCCTCACAAAGGGGTAGATTCGCAGTAGGGGATAAGGTTAAATAGGGGCAATACTGGCATCCTAAACGACTGCTCGAAGGTAGTATTAAAAGAATACTGAACAGAGTGTCCGTACGCCACTAGTGACACTCCCCCGGAGCCGCAATTTGTCAACTTCTCAGTTTGTTCTACTTGTTCTTTGAAGAAATAGAGAAACAAATAACTGAACGGGGCAGAGAATGTCGCTTTTGGGAAGCAGAACAAAGAGTTCTCAAAGCATTGTGAAAGGACGACTTGATTTACAATAAGAGACGTGTAACTGTCTGACGGACGAATTATTAACAATTCATCCTCAAAGCAGGGAAAGATTCGCAGATGGGGGTAGAGTTAAATGGAGACAATACTGGCATCCTAAACGACTACTCGAAGGTAGTATTAAAAGAATACTGATCAGAGTGTCTGTACGCCACTAGTGACACTTCCCCGGAGCCGCAATTTGTCAACCTCTCAATTGGTTCTACTTGTTCTTTGAAGAAATAGAGAAACAAATACCTGAACGGTAGGGAGAATGTCGCTTTTGGGAAGCAGAACAAAGAGTTCTCAAAGCATTGTGAAAGGACGACTTGATTTACAATAAGAGGCGTGTAACTGTCTAACGGACGGATCATTAACAATTCATCCCTAAAGCAGGGGTAGATTCGCAGATGGGGATAGGGTTTAAATGGGGGCAATACTGATACCCTAAACGGCTGCTCGAAGGTAGTATTTAAATAATACTGAACAGAGTTTCCGTAAGCCACTAGTGACACTCCCCCGGAGCCGCAATTTGTCAACTTCCCAATTTGTTCTCTACTTGTTCTTTGAAGAAATAGAGAAACATATACCTGAACAGGGGGGGGGGGGAGAAAATGTCGCTTTTGGGAAGCATAGCAAAGAGTTCTCAAAGCATTGTGAAAGGACGACTTGATTTACAATAAGAGGCGTGTAACTGTCTAACGGACGAATTATTAACAATTCATCCTCAAAGCAGGGGTAGATTCGCAGATGGGGATAGGGTTAAATTGGGGCAAAACTGGCATCCTAAACGGCTGCTCGAAGGTAGTATTAAAAGAATACTGAACAGAGTGTCCGTACGCCACTTGTGGCACTCCCCCGGAGCCTCAATTTGTCAATTTCCCAATTTGTCTCTACTTGTTCTTTGAAGAAATAGAGAAACATATACCTGAACGGGGGGGGGGGGGGGGAGAGAAAATGTCGCTTTTGGGAAACATTGCGAAAGGACGAATTGATTTACAATAAAAGACGTGTTACTGTCAAACGGATGGATCATTTACAATTCATTCTCAAAGCAGGAGTAGATTCGTAGATGGGGGTAGGGTTACTTGAGGAGTTGAAAAACTAAAAAACCAAGGTGAAGACGATCTGTAAAAAACATTAGTCAAACGTCGCATGTGTGGAATCATGTAATTACCTGTTCAGCCACAAACACGTGCTTTAAAAATTACTAAGGGTTACTATTATGGGTTACTATGGGTTACTATTATGGGTTACTATGGGTTTATTACTATGCGTACTATGGGTTAAAATTTTATTTTTTCGTAATTAGCATTAATTTTAGCTGAATCATCTGTTGAATCGCTAAAAAATCAATCTTAAATTTGAAAGGTCAGACTGCGGTATCGTACGGCATGAATTGCGTTCAAAGTCAGTCCTTTTGTAAAACAAATATAATAAAAAAAAAGACATTAAATATGTATCTGAAGATTCTGATATTTAAAAAAAGAATCAATTTTAATGCCTAAC
>OZ010678.1:41911458-42133958 GCA_963932185.1 Troglohyphantes excavatus
TCTCTTACGTGGTGATTAAAAAACGCTGTTTTTCTCTACGCGGAATGGCAACAGCAGTTTGTTTACAAAAGTCGATTGCGCCCACATTTGTATTTTGCTATTATGTAAGCTATTTTGACGATTAACGCATTTCAATTCTTTGGTGAATAATTAATACCTTGATGGCAGCTTAAATTATGAAACATATAAGACTTATTATATTTTTTTATAAAAGAATTTTTGCGAAACAGATCCAAACTGGAAAAGAACAAAAAAATTGGGGTGGTACCGTCTATTTGTAGTTTTGAAAACTGCATTCCCATAAATTTACTCGGTAAAACGTCACTACTCACATAATTAATACATTCAGGTAGGCAAGATTATATTGTAAGCTTAACGTCAATTAAATCCGAATCAAATATACTAGTAAAAGCACCGAAAAGGCTTGAAAATAATGTGTAAAATAATAAAAAATGGTAGGCATGTCAGTGATAGCATTGTTTTTCATTTATAGTATGAAAAAAACATTTTAAATTAAATGTATACATATTTAATTTTATTTTTCATGGCAGAGTGTCCTTGAAGCAGGGGGCGGAGCTTCCTAGTGTTCTTTATTTCCTGGTTATTAAAAAAAATATGATAATGTATGCTTTTTGCGAGCCGAATCAATTGGTGTCAAATCAGTTACCAAAACCCAGAGAGGGATTTTAACGGATTTCAATCTAAAGGAAGTTTTACATCATCCACATACTTTATGCTTCTATATCATAAAAAATATTTATATTATTTTTTGAGATATAATAACTTTTTAAACTAAAAAAATATGTTTTTCTCTTTCGTTTTGAAGAACATAGAAATACAAATAACACGTCGTTATTTCAGTGACTTGACCCTTTGCGCTCCAACAACACTTTGCGATTTGTGTTCTTTCTATGGAACAGTTATTCCTCTTAACGTTCTTTTCCACATACTTTTTTTTATACTCATAAACGGAAAAAAAAATTACTAATCTGTTTTGTATTTGCAAGAGAACAAGTTGAAAAAAAGATTGATGTTCTAAACACAAGACCATGGTGTTCTCGTTTATTTTAAAGAACAGAGAAACAAAATAACTGGTCGTTATGTTGGCGCCTGAGAGGTACAACACTGGAGTTCAAAGGTCTAATAAAATATGTTAATACCCGAGTAATGTCATACATTTAAATGGAGATAAATAAAGAACAGGCTAACGAAAGAACTTTTTTTTTCACAGTTCATTTCCCGTTCCATTTAAAGAACAGCGAACAAAATACCAGATCGTTATTTTACTGACTGAGTCCCAGCAAAAAAAGTCAGCATGAAACCTTCATCAAAATTGTCAAATTGAAGGTTTTATAAAGGGTATTAAAACAAAAAACTGCATTTTTTTTTTAAAGTTTTTCATTTTCCTGCATAAAACCTTTAAAATATCTGCATTTTCCCTTCATAATTAAAAATTGAAAGTTTTTTTCTGGTTTTTATGAAGGTTTTTTACAGTTTTTACGAAGGATATTGAAACAAAAACCTTTAATTTTATAGATCTTCAAAAAAACTGCAGTTTTTCCTGCATAAAACCTTCAATTTCAAAAAAATTATGAAGGTTTTATGCTGACTTTTTTAGCTGGGGTCCCACATCCCCAATCCAAATAGCTAATGGTACAACAATAAATAACCTCTATCTAAATTAGCAAAAACAACCGCAACCAACATATTACTTCCACCCTTAACAAGTCCAACAACCAACCCCACATACCCCGGAACAAAATCACACACTGTATATTCACCCCATGCCCACCACGTTCGCTATAACGAAACTCACAACGATCCCCCAACGAAAAAGAAGCATTCCGCTTTAGTTACGCCGCGTTAGCCGATGCAGTTCCTAGGAAAGCATAGGGAAACATGAATGTGCTTTGTTCGGGAAACACAGAATAGACATAGACATTTTGTGCACGTAGACATTCTGCCAGAATACTAATGGCGGCCACTGGGGGGGGGGGGGGGAAAGAACGGGTTTTTTGTCAAAATGGAGCCGTTTTCTTAAATGGCAACACAACTGATACTTATTGACTGTAAATTGATTTTTTTTTTAGGGTTTCATCTTTTGTTGGGGGTGTTTCCGTAATAGATATTAGTTTAATATGCGTATGGCGTAGAGTGGATGTATTCAAATATATTGGACGTGGGGTTTTATTGCAAAAGGGTTTAAATTTAGTGATGTGATATTAGAAATTGATATTCAGTTGTGGCATGAATGCGTCTATGGAATCGGTATAGCGGAGCTCTACACTATTAAAAATAGGTGCTCAAAAATAAGTAAATGTACTCATTTTTGAGTGCATTCGATGCTTATCATAGCTCCGAATATGTAAGTTTCATTTTTGAAAAAGACATGCACTCAAAAATGCTTCGAGCATGAATGGACTGTAGTAGAGCGAATATGACGTCATAATCGTGAAACCAACATCTCAGATCGAATGGCCTCAGACACGTGACTTCTTTTCAAAATTATGAATTAAAAAATACTCGCGATTGGCTGATGAATTGGGAAATTTGTAACAGTGAAAATTTATGAATGGAATGACGTAATTAACCACGTGTCTGAAACCATTCATGTTGGCCTCACTTTGATGTTAGCGAGATTACAACATTATGTTTTCTCTACTATGAAGGATCCATGCTCGAAGCAAAAATGAGTATAATGAATAAAAAGAGCAGTTGCATTCCTACATAGGCTGCCTTCACATCGCTTTCAATAAAAAAAACAATTACAACCAAGACTTACCGGGAATCGAACACATATGTTCAGACGCCGCAGTCCAGTGCCTTATCCGTTGTACTATAGGGCAACGTGAAGAATGTTAAAAACGTGTGCCAAAAGAATGGGGATTAAGATAATTGAATTGTAGTAACTCAGTTTCTATTTAAGTAATCAACATCAAATAACGTGGAAAGCCATTTTCTGAATAACTATTTTAAGTGTGTCAGGTCGCTTTGTTAATATGGCTTAAACAGAAACTGATATTAGCGATATTAAATCACACTGCTAATTTTTTGAGAAAGTAATGTTACTTAAATTTGAGTACGTCATCGCTCATTTACGATGTAATTGTACTCACACAAAAACGAGTAGGTTCAGGTACTCATTTTAAGTACCTTTTTTTACAGTGTACGCACGGAGTCGTATACTAAAAAACGAAAACTGTTATATCCTATAATTTCTCACGGAATCAAACGATAGAGATAAATGTCATACCATCGTATTGTGGAAAGTAAGATGTGTTGTAGAGGCTGATTTTTAATCCAATCCCTCCTGTGAAATGTGTACCGCATGGGGCAGAGTGTCGCACATAAATGTATTATATGATTCCGCCCAATAACTGCACGTGAAGTCAGGGATTAAATGGCATACCATCGTGTAGAGGAAGGTGGGCCATGGTGACGAGGGTGGCCATTTATCCACTCAATCTCTGACCTTTGTGGCCGTGTTGGATTACGGTCAGAAATTATTTACTTAAAACATCATTTCAGGATATCATAGAAATAGGAAATGGTCGTCAACAGAAACATCGCTATCAGAGCGGAAAAATACTCAATATATTACATCTGACTCCGAGAGTCCCCGTCCTATCATCGTATGTGATTTGCTTAATCAAATCCCTATCATTTTCCTATCTAGCGGTACCAAATGTATACGTTGGGCCTAGTCGAGGAGTTATAGTGTTGGAATTGGCCACCTTATCCTGATACCAATGGATGTATTTTAAACACGCGTTACGTTAAAAATAGATCTGTATAATCCAAATTTAAACCTGACTTTTACATTATTTTATCCCAAGTTATGGTATTTATTATCAAACTTAAATATAAATATCTGAATTAAAACAAAAATTGCGCGTAAATATGCTTCTTAATAATAATAACTACATAAAAGTGAAATTTGAGAACACAATTTTGATTGCTGAATTAGTATCTCAAGTTAATTAAAAAATAAATTATACTAATAACGTCCCTAAAAAAAGCAAAACATATTTTGACATTTTCTTAATAAGTACTTTAAACCAGACATATAATATTTTTATAAAAAATTATTTCTTGGAAATATTTAAACGAATTCATAATGTGTCAATCTTATAAATCTTAAAGAGATCATAAAAAATATCAAACTATTTTTGTCTAATTCTATATAATCCTTAAACTATTTTAAATTTTTCATCTTACGTATATAGCACAATTTATATTAGTTTTAAAATATATTTCCGACAACACTAAACCTTTTTACTAATTTCTCTACGACATTTTCCTTACAAATTTTTATTAACGTTGATTAGTTTTCATTGCATTTTTTACGTGTTGATTCTAATCCTACATTTTTTTTTTTAAATATTCTTTTTCAATCAAATTCTTTACTTCAAGTTTCGTTGCCAGGTGCTAATTACTTACTTAGCAAACGATAGAATAATTTCTTGATTATTTACTTCACTTGTAATTTATTCTTTTTTTTTATCGAATAAAACTTAACATAAAAAGTAATTTGACAGGATTGTTTTCAGTAGTAAAAACAATTGTTTTTAATGATTTGTTTATGTGTTCATTAGATTTCTTAAAGTGAAACTACCAATTAGTTTTCACCTGATATCCAAAAACGTTTTTGTCTGTTTTGTTTAAAGAATTCTTTATTACTTTTAGCAGGCGATTTCGAATTGTTCTTAAACAGAATTAAAAATTAATTACGATTGAAGTATGAAATATCAGAAAACAAAGAAAACTTCAACAAGAAATGTGTGTAGTAATTATTTACTTTATTAAAAATTCAAAATAACTCATAATGAAAGTTCTTGTATTGGCTATATATATATATATATATATATATATATATATATATGTTACACAAGGTTATCTTGTGACCATATAACAATTTATTTGATAATTTTAAAATAATTAATGTAAGTGTGGCTATTTAAGGAAATTATTTTCAAACAATGTCGCAAATATAAAGGAAAAATTAGGAAATGTTCCTTTTTATATCAATTTTAATAATTAAAAAAAAATATATATGCAGATATTACAACATTGATAATTTTGTTTCCCAATATCCACAATTATTTCAAATTTTTGATTTTCGAGAAACATTTACAACTGTAGAAATTATTTTAAAAAGTTAAATTAATTTTTTTTAAATCGCTTGAATTTCGTCGCCAAGCATCTTCTCTACGGACTGTGAATGGCAGCTAACTTTCGAAAATAACCATCTTAATTAAAATTTAATTACTTTTATTGATTATAAAGATGAAAAATATTTTGAGAGTTTACACAATTTAATATCTTGTTAAGCTCTTTAAAGCAATATCAGATTTTAAAATAAAACGTTATTTTTTAGATCATAAACAAATATTTATTTTTATTAAGCATACCAATTACTTTATATTTGTATAATGTTGCTTAAATTATATTTAGTAGTTTATATTCGAAAAAGTTATAAGATAAAAATAAAGTTACAATTAAACTTTTACGATAATAAAAAAGATAAAATCATTTTTTTACACATCAAGTTTTTATTGCCTCAGAGCTACAAGTGACGTTAAAACAATGAACTAAAAAGTGCAACGTCTTTATTTATAAATCCCCTTAGGGTTTCAAACATTTTACACAATAACTTAGAATTATATACAATGGCAACGGACGCTTGTGTGTTACTATCCAATTTCTTTAAAAGTGATTCAATAAAAAATATTTTTTTAACCTATTAATTTTTCAGAAATAAATAGACTAGAATTTTTTAGAGTGAGGGGTTTTAAATAAAATATTAAAATTTAGGGAAACATGTTTAAACTTAGATATATATTATTAGAAATATTTATAAATACTATAAAATTATCTAAAGACATTTAATAAGGAAAATGCCATAATAAATTATACCTGTAAATTGTAGTTTAGGTATAAATTACATGAGATTTAATATTGTAAAATTTTTTAACAATACTATTATTTCTAAGAAAAAAAAAAGGTAATACATCTATAAAGTTTATCTACTTTGAAAATATGTTGCGAACTTGAAACTTTATGTACAACCGCGGAACTAGCATTGTGGATCCAGCATCGCTGTAGATATGTTTAAATTTAAAACTTCTTAATTTAAGTGTGGCACGATATTTGGCCAAAGGAAAGAATACAGAGACACTCCGCCAAATCAATTTTTATATTATTTCCATTTCCAAAATGAATATATCGATGTCACGTAAACAAGTAGGTGGAGTTAATTTCGATGGATTAAACCAATGAGAGACATGTAATGGAACGTTTATCTGGAGTTATTTTGGCAAGTATTTATAATTTGTACGAAACTATTGCTAAATTCACGATGAAATAATAAATTACAAAGTAGCGAATGGTAATCACAAATTGTGATTGGAAAACTAACAAAATTGCGATTTCGATACGAATTTTTCGCGTCCTTATAAAATATTTTAGGAAAGTATTTGGACATGCGCGTAAAATATCTTTCGCAAATATTGGGCAAGTTTACCAGTTTAAACTGAAATCGTATTTGGCGACGTTAATTATGAAGCCAAGGAGGTCTGCACCCCGATTCTTTAGTTTAACCCAATACGATTAGGAATATTATTTTTAATAAACGAATCATGAATGATAGTTTGTGTGTCCTATTCAAATACATTTATATTTCATATCCTTACTAAAATCAACATTTATTGTATTATATAAGTTCAAGGAGAAGATAGGGAAAAGGGGCAGTCCTGTACTTCAAGTTCTGCGCATAGCAAAACTGTTGACAGTATCCCAAGGTGCATTGCGACGAGAGCTTCGTTTTTGCGCGACTGCGCATGTGCTAGGATCTACCTTTCCCCATCTATTCTCTTTGTATAAGTTGCTTATACATATATTGTTCTAAAATGTTAATCTTAAAAATTCTTAATTTTCTTTTTAAATATAAACTATAATGCCTCAAGAACATAAAACAACAATAAATTTACAGAGTTGCAGTTTCTAAAAACACGCACAGTCGAGCAAAAGGGACAGCATTTAAAATTTCAAAGATAATTGAAACCTCAACTGAATAGAAATGGGATTTAAGCAGATGCCATAGTAAATTCACAAACTTTTATTCCCTGCAAAAGATAAGATTGCATCATTTATAAACATTTCTTTTTTTGCCCTTTTACTTGAAAGAGAAGCAGGGAGTTTTGTATGTTAATGCACAGTGTTAAATCAAGTGTAATGGTGCTTTCAAGTCTGGTGAGTGTGTTGTTTAGTGTTCTTTACGGTTTCCAAATTCTAGATTTATCCAGCTGTTTCATTATCTACGCAATCAAGTTGATACGTTACTGAATGTTTTATTATTTTAAGTTGTTGTTAATTATTCACGTGATCAGTTATTTTTTTTTGCTAAATTATATTTAATTATGTGCATAACTTGGTCCTTGTCACATGGCATACATTTTTTTACTGGAATGCGTTTTTCCTTTTAATATGTGTACATAGTTGCACGAAGTAAGTAAAACTTTGGTTTGATTTGTTTAATTAACGTCGCACTAGAGCTGCACAGTGGGCTATTGGCGACGGTTCGGGGTCTATCTCGAAGGAAAGACCCGGGAACACATACACATTCACGCACACATTCACACACACATTCATACATGCACCTCGTTATTTTAGAACCATGGTCAGATGACGAGGAAACACCTGAGCTGGCACCCAACGCCTTCAATAGACGTCGGGACTTTGGATTCCGATCAGATTTATGGTGCACCAGTCCCGTATACACGCCGTTAATTTTTGCGGATGTTCTAGACGACTTTTCCAGTATTTTGTAGCGAAGCTGGCATCCCTCCGATCACACGATCCCTACTTTATTTACTTTTCTTTGTCAAGTCCATAGATTAGGATCGAACCAGGAATCCTGGGATTCCCAGATGGCGCATTTAACAGCTCGGCCACGGAGGCCTGCATTGTTCTCAATTCTTTTCTTCGAGGTAAGCCCCGAACCCTCGCCAATAGCCGAATGAGCAGCTTTAATGTGACGTTAATTAATCAAACCAAACTTTTCTTATGTCATCTGAGCATTGTTCAAAAATACGAGGCATTGTTTCCGAGTCTTCCATTCCAGATAGGCTCTGAACCGTCACCAGTAGTCCAATGTGCAGCTTAATACGACATTATTCAACCAAACCAAACTCAGCCATTTTTCCGAATACTATGCATCCGCTCGGCACGGTAAAGTACATTGTCGCTCAATGCGAGTACTCAATCCAGTGTTTATTAGTATTTTAGCTCAGTGCTTTCTCCAACTCAACCCCGTTACAGGCACAGTTACCAACCATGAACCTTTCAATCTCGCATTTATTCACTACCAATCCCAAAAAGACAAATGTCCTCCATGTCAGACATCGAACTTCGACGGCCCGCGACACGCCGAGGCCACAGCCGGTGTCGAACCATCAAACCAGCGGCGGGCCGGCCTCTTGGCCCTTTTGTGGAGGCAATTAAAGGAACCTATGCGGAATTCATTAATCTTTTGTCGGGACCCGTTACGATAGTCGCACCTGCGGTAACGGGGACTTGGGTATTGGTGCCGTAATTTATCAATGTTTAAGTTAGCGGGTGGATATGGAATGACTGCGATGGTGTTTGTTGTTTCTTTGGGGTGTAGTTTGCAGTTAATGTAGCATGCAGGAAGTTGGATTATGGGTTGATTTCTTGCGTGCAGGTCACTGAACTATAACTTTAGCGTCTGGAACTGGTTTCCTCTATGGGAGCGTTGAAGCGGTGTAAAAGCAGCCATACTGAACCCCAATTGTTTCATAGCTAAAACTAAAAAAATAATTTTTAATTTTACGAAAGAGTTGGAAAAAAAATGAATTATTTAATATCAATTTAATACGTATTCAAACTTTTTGAAGTTGGTGCCAATTTACAAAAATGATACATAAATTGTGGTACTGATTTCAAAAGTATAAAATTGATATCAAATAATTAAATTTTTTTTTCCAACTCTATTCGTAAAATTAAAAATATTTTTTTACTTTATAGCACATTTTTCTTAAAGTCGGTTTTCCTTTCTTTAAAAATAGGTTATTTTATCCCTACTTACTTTCCTACCGTTAAATAAAACCTGATTTATTTTACAAATTAATTTAATTATGTTATGATAGTCGTAAATAACATTAAACATAGAAATATATATAATAAATAAAGGAAGTAATTAGAAATTAACACTGCAATTTTACAGATTTTTACATAGAACTTGAACATTTTATTATAGCTATCAACCATTTAACCCTTTGCACTCCGCGAACACTTTGCGATTTGTGTTCTTTCTATGGAACAGTTATTCCTCTTTACGTTCTTTTACACAGCTTTTTTTTATACTCGTAAAGGAAAAAAAATCCTAATCTGTTTTGTATTTGCAAGAGAACAAGTTGCAAAAAAGATTGATGTTCTAAACACAATATCCTGCTGTTCTCGTTTATTTTAAAGAACATGGAAACAAAAGAACTGGTCGTTATGTTGGCGCCTGAGAAGAGCTTTCGGAGTGCAAATGGTTAAACTCAAGGAACATGTTTTTTATTTACGTTCTTTTTATGTAACAGTTATTTGCTACTTACGTTCTTTTTATGTAACAGTTATTGGCTATTTACGTTATTTTTATGTAACAGTTATTTGCTATTTACGTTATTTTTATGTAACAGTTATTTGCTATTTACGTAATTTTTATGTAATAGTTACTTTCTATTTACGTTATATTTATGTAACAATTATTTGCTGTTTACGTTATTTTTATGTAACAGTTATTAGCTATTTACCTTATATTTATGTTATATCCTGTTATTTCCTGTTCGTTTCTTTCCTTCCAATCAATTCCCCAAACTTTGCCCCGATGACAACCCAAGTGATGTTGTACATTTAAATTAACCCTTTGCACTCCGAAGGCACCTTTCAGGCGCCAACCTAACGACCAGTTCTTTTGTTTCCCTGTTCTTTAAAATAAACGAGAATAGCAGGATATTGTGATTAAAACGTCAATCCATTTTGCAACTTGTTCACTTACAAATACAAAACAGATTAGAATTTTTTTCCTTTAATGAGTATAAAAAAAATCTGTGGAAAAGAACGTAAAGAGGAATAACTGTTCCATGGAAAGAACACAAATCGCAAAGTGTTCGCGGAGTGTAAAGTGTTAAATTAAGTAAGATAAACAACAGGCAAACAAAAGAACATCGTTTTTTTTATATGTTCAAGATCATGCAGTTCTCCTTTAATTCGAAGAAGAACAGGAAACAAAAGAACAGGTCGTTATTTTTTGTAACCGAGACACCCATCTCGAGTACAAAGGATTAATAAAACAAAGTAGTACGTCCTACGTCCGCACGTCCCAATTCCTGTAAAATCCACCTTTTTAATTTCCCATAAAAGAAGCCATCCTTAAACACCTCCACACTTCCAAAAACCCGAAATTTAATTTCAAAAACACTCCATTATGTTATTTTTATGTAACCGTTATTTGCTATTTACGTTATTTTTATGTAACAGTTATTTACTATTTACGTTATTTTTATAACAGTTATTTGATATTTACGTTATTATTTGTATGTAACATTTATTTGCTTTTTACGTTATTTTTTTGTAACAGTTATTTGCTATTTACGATATTTTTATGTAACAGTTATTTGTTACTTACGTTATTTTTATGTAACAATTTTTTGCTGTTTAAGATATTTTTATGTGACAGTTATTTGCAATTTACGTTATTTTTATGTAAGAGTTATTGGCTATTTACGTTATTTTTATGTAACAGTTATTTGTTATTTACGTTATTTTTTATGTAACAATTATTTGCTGTTTAAGATATGTTTATGTGATAGTTATTTGTTATTTACGTTATTTTTTATGTAAGAATTATTTGCTGTTTAAGATATTTTTATGTGATAGTTATTTGTTATTTACGTTATTTTTATGTTATATCCTGTTATTTCCTGTTCATTTTTTTTCATTCCAATCAATTCCTCAAACTTTGCCAAATGATAACCAAAGGATTGTTATACTTTTCAATTAAGTAAGATAAAGAACAAGCAAACGAAAGAACATCGTTTTTTTTATATGTCCAAGAGCATGCAGTTCTCCTTCAATTCGAAGAAGAACAGGAAACAAAAGAACGAGTCGTTATTATTTTTTGTAACCGAGACCCCCATCTCGAGTGCAAAGGATAAATAAAACAAAGTAGTACGTCCTACGTCCGCACGTCCCAATTCCTATAAAATCCACCTTTTTAATTTCCCATAAAAAGAAGACATCCTTAAACACATCCAAAAACCCAAAATTTAATTTAAAAAACACTCCATCCCCCCCTCCCCCCTTCCAAAATACATCTTAAAAAGTCATCTTTGTTCCCACGTCATTTTTACAAACCCGGGGTAGGAGGTAGGGGTTGGAAACATCTGCCTATTTTCACAAAAATGAGCCTCCCGACGTAAATATCTACTTTTCGTGGGACTTATAGCTTATTTGCGTGCGAGTATCTTTAGAGAAACATCCAGGGCCCTTTTCTTTTAATAATTTGCTAAAGCAATTTTCCAAACCCTTCGCTTATTCCAAACGCTTTGGCCAGGTAATAAAGCATCCCCATGTGTCCATATTGTTATCTATATTCAATATGCACTTGGGGGGAGCTGCTTAATAGAGAAGGGGCGGTTTTGGATTGAGGATATTGCTTTTTGGAATTAGGATGTTAAAGTAGCTGATATGGATGGTATTGATTCTGGTGGGTTCGGATACAAACTGGGGTTTACTTTGGGTCAGTTATTGATCTGAGTTTTTCTCGTTTAACATTGAGTTTAATGACTTGTTGGTGTATTTTGTTTAGAGGTGGGGGATCGATATGGCATGTTTCGGATCACGTAAATTGGTAAATAAGTCTGTGTTTGTTTCCCATTCTACACGGACGTGAGAGCCCCAGTTGCTCAGTTGGTAAAGCGTTCAGCTACTAATCAGAGGATTGGTGGTTCGAATCCGTGCAATGGACTTGCCGTAAAAAAGTAGTGATCTTGCGATCGGAGGGTTGCCAGATTCGCTACAAAAATACTAGAAAGTCGTCCAGAATATCCAACAAATTATACTGGCGTGTATACGGGACTGGTGCACGATCAATCTGATCGGGGTCCAAAGTCCCGACGTCTATTGAAGGCGTTGGGTGCCAGTTCAGGTGTTTCCTTGTCATCTGACCATGGTTCTAAAATAACGAGGTGCATGTATGAATGTGTGTGTGAATGTGTATGTGTTCCCGGGTCTTTCCTTCGAGATTGACCCCGAACCATCGCCTATAGCCCACTGTGCAGCTCTAGTGCGAACAGTTAACAAACCAAATACACGGACATGATGAACGATAAACGCGCGCGGGATTTTTTTTAGAAGACTTTTAGACGGCTCTGTGTTCCGAGAACACACAGTAAAAAAAAGTATTTAAAAATGAGTACCTGAGTGTACTCATTTTAATAATATTGTACTATTTTTTAGTACTATTGAATCGTAAAAGACAGATGACGTTCTCGCGTTTTGTTTATTTAAAATCTCAAAGTTGGTGCGCATTTTAATATGAATACAGCCCCTATGAAACTTTTTTATGAGAATTAGTGTTTAGAAGACTTTTTATTCCCTACATCAATGATATATTTATCTTAGCCCATTGATGAATAGTGCTGATTGAAGAGGGGTGGTTCGGTTTTTTTTCTCCCTCTACCATGCATGGATTTACTTACACTGTAAAAAAAGCACTTAAAATTGAGTACCTAAAACTACTCGTTTTTCTTTGAGTACAATTGCATCGTAAATGAGCGATGACGTACTCAAATTTAAGTGATCGTATTTTCGCAAAAATGAGCAGTGTGATTTCATATTGCTAATATCAGCTTCTGTTCAAGCCATTTTAACAAAGTGACCTTGCAAACTTAAAATAGTTGTTCAGAAGTTGGTTTCCCGCATTATTTGATATCGATTGCTTAAATGGAAACTAAGTTATTACAACCGAAGTATCTTACTTCCCATTCTTTTGACACACCTCTTTAAGATGACTTCTGTTTATAACTACCTCAAGTCGCCCTGATAGTTTATCGGATAAGGCTCTGGACTAAAGTGCCTGAGGATTTGGGTTCGATTCCCGGTAAGTCTTGGTTGTAATTGTCGATATTTATTTAAACCTATTTATGAAGGCAGCCTATGTAAGCCAATTTTACTCATTATACTCATTTTTAAGTACTGTCTTTTTCAAAATTGAAACATATATTCGGAGACATAATAAGCATCAAATGTACTGAAGAATGAGCAAATGTTACTAATTTTTGTAGTGCAGTCTACAGTGTAACAATAACAGTATAAAATTTTAACAATGTACCAATCGCGTTGTAATAATATCGAGTCACATACCACCTGCAAAAGCCCGCTAGCGTTTATGACGTCCGTGTAGAATGGGCCTGATAATTATATGGAACCATTTCGGAAACTGTTATTATACATTTGTTGTCGTGCGCTCTATTCGTAATTTTTTTTTTTTTTGAAATTTTGAAATCCTCGTAGCAATTGGGGTGGTTGTATTAAAAAGGGAACATTTGACTACTTGATATTGAACAGCCGTAGTAAACGCTGTTTGGCGACGAAATTCAAGTAATTCACTTTCATATGCACAAATGGAACATTGGAAGTGAATTGCTTGAATTTCTTTACTAAGCAGCGACGCTTGTGACTTTCGGTTCGCTGTGATTTTTGTGATGATTTTTCGTTTAATTTTTAGATTAATACAGCACACATGAAAAATTAAAGAAATATTTATTCAAAGCAGTCCAGTAAATAAAAGTGTACTGCGCACTTTCTTCTCAGGTTAACATTTTTCACTTTTTCTCACCTGCAAAAAATAAATACATTATGATATATATTTATTTTCAATGTTTTTTGTAATGCCTTTTGAGCAGTTATTATTGTTACTTTTGAGGAACAGTTATTGTTATTTTTCAGAAGCTGTGATTGTTACTTTTCAGTAGTTGTTATTGTTATTTTTGAGCAGTTGTTATTGTTACTATTGAGCAGTTGTTATTGTTACTTTTGAGCAGTAGTTATTGTTACTTTTGAGCAGTTGTTATTGTTACTTTTGAGCAGTTGTTATTGTTACTTTTGACAATTTGTTATTGTTACTTTTGAGCAGTTGTTATTGTTACTTTTGAGCAATTGTTATAGTTACTTTTGAGCAGTTGTTATTGATATTTTTGAGCAGTTGTTATTGTTACTTTTGAGCAGTTGTTATTGTTTCTTTTGAACAGTTGTTATCTTTATTTTTGAGCAGTTGTTATTGTTACTTTTGAGCAGTTGTTATAGTTACTTTTGAGCAGTTGTTATTGATATTTTTGAGCAGTTGTTATTGTTACTTTTGAGCAGTTGTTATTGTTTCTTTTGAACAGTTGTTATCTTTATTTTTGAGCAGTTGTTATTGTTACTTTTGAGCAGTTGTTATTGTTACTTTTGAGCAGTTGTTATTGTTACTTTTGAACATTTGTTATTGTTACTTTTGAACAGTTGTTATTGTTTCTTTTGATCATTTGTTATTGTTACTTTTGATCAGTTGTTATTGTTTCTTTTGATCATTTGTTATTGTTACTTTTGAGCAGTTGTTATTGTTACTTATGAGCAGTTGTTATTATTACTTTTGAGCAGTTAAACTACGAGAACTAACCTAGTTCCTTATCATCTGTACTTCGTCCCTTTTCAAATCATTTCGTTTTTTGACGCAGCCAGGATGAGGGACATGCTGGTATTCTTCATAACCAGGGCAGCATTTCTTCACTTGGACACGAGCGAAATCTCCAATTCTGAAATGGATTGCGTTCATTTTCAAATGCATATGTCGTAGAAAGCTATTATGATGTTCAATCTACATATATAATTCTCTTACGCGATGATCGAAAAAAGCTGTTTTTCTCTTAACAGAATAGCAACATCAGTTTGTTTACAAAAATATATTGCGTCGCATTTATACTTTGCCAATGTGTATGAAATTTTGACGATTAACCTCTTCAATTCATTAAATAAATATTTTGATGATGCCGGCTTAATTTAGGAAGAATATAAGTCTTATTGTATTTAAGAAAAATAATCTTTATAAAACATATATAAACTGCAAAAGAGTAGGTTGGCGGAGCGGTAGCGGGAGCTGGGAGAGGAGCCTCCTAGAACTGTATTGAAATCTTGAAATGAATTGTATTAAATTTAAATTCGGGAAAGGGTGGGCTAGTGTCCCCTTGCGGTGCTGCCACGAAGCGGCAAATGCATCAACTATTTTGTGGAGTTTGATATCATTGTCATACTAAAGTTCGGAGTCGATCTGACTTGTTTGGAAATTATTTTCGTATTTACTTTGTTTTAGAATGCAATAGCACACTGTTTCCAATAACATATTAAGAAATTGTAACTTATATCAAAATTAACAGACATATCCTAGAGGTTGTAACGATTTCCCTATTGATATATATTGAAGTGGATTACTCAATTTATAAATACATATACAGTTCCCAAATACTCTAATTTATAAATACATATACAGTTCCCAAATACTCTAATTTATAAATACATATACAGTTCCCAAATAGTCTAATTTATAAATGCATATACAGTTCACAAATACTCTAATTTATAAATACATATACAGTTCCCAAATACTCTAATTTATAAAAACATATACAGTTCCCAAATACTCTAATTTATAAATACATATACAGTTCCCAAATACTTTAATTTATAAATACATATACAGTTCCCAATTACTCTAATTTATAAATACATATACAGTTCCCAATTACTCTAATTTATAAATACATATACAGTTCCCAAATACTCTAATTTATAAAAACATATACAGTTCCCAAATACTTTAATTTATAAATACATATACAGTTCCCAAATACTCTAATTTATAAAAACATATACAGTTCCCAAATACTCTAATTTATAAATACATATACAGTTCCCAAATACTCTAATTTATAAATACATATACAGTTCCCAAATACTCTAATTTATAAATACATATACAGTTCCCAAATACTTTAATTTATAAATACATATACAGTTCCCAAATACTCTAATTTATAAAAACATATACAGTTCCCAAATACTCTAATTTATAAATACATATACAGTTCCCAAATACTCTAATTTATAAATACATATACAGTTCCCAAATCCCTTTGTAATAGAGGAACATGTTTGATATTTATGTTATTTTTAAATAACAGTTACGTCCGGTTCCTGTTCTTTTTCCCTAACGATACTACTATACTCTAACTGTGAATTCTGGATTGGGCAAGACATTTTGTTGAATTGAAGTCAATGTGGAAGCAGCCATGCTGTACCCCACTTTCATGGCTGCTGCAATATTTTATATATTTTTCATGTTAAAATAAGACGATATGTATTGCTCTTGGCTGAGTTTTTTTTCTATTTTCATTCGAACCCCATTTTAAGTGTCAGCTGCCATTAAAATAAAAATTCATTTGCCAGTGGAAGTGGTTAAGAAGCAAGAGCAAAAACTATTTGTTTGGCGATATAAAAATTAATTCAATCAGAAGAAAATATAATTTTTAAATAGATTTAATATTTATACAATGCTATGGTATTAAAAAACACCACCAAATCACTTTAAAAAAAATGGGGCACAGTATGGCTGCTCCCACATTAGCTTCAACGCACCCATAGAGGAAACAAGTTCTGAGCCTTCCAAAAGTTACAATTAGAGTTCAGTGTTCGATACACCGATTTTTGTTCTCAGAGACGTCATACTTTTAATGGCGTTAGATTAGGAACACACTCAAGAAATAAAAACGTTTATTAACTCTTTGCACTCCGATGTCGCCTCTCAGGCGCCAATATAACGACCCGTTCTTGTTTCACTGGTCTTTAAAATAAACGAGAACAGCATGATCTTGTGTTTAGAACATCAATCCTTTTTTCAACTTGTTCTCTTGCAAATACAAACAGATTACGATTTTTTTCCCTTTATGTGTGCAAAAAAAAATCTGTGGAAAAGAACTTAAAGAGGAATAACTGTTCCATAGAAAGAACACAAATTGCAAACTGTTCTTGGAGTGCAAAGGGTTAACTTCAAGAACATACAGTTCTCGTTCGAATGGAAGAACAGGTAACAAGGAACAAGTCGTTATTTTTGGTGATTGATAGTCAAATATCGACAGTAAAAGATAAAGCCAGACATTTAAATTCAAATTAGCAAACAACACATCGATTGTGCGTATTTGGATCTATCCTTATATAAATTATTGATGTTCTGGTCGGGTTAACCATAAGTTTAAGAATGCTTATTTCCGCCCAAATTAACATCTTCAGTTGTCAGCAAGGGGATTCATGCAAACACATCGTCTAGACAACTTAAGTCCATATCCAGACAAAGGATTTGGTTTGAGATATTTGAGAAACTTAAAGAGTTAATGCATGACGGCCTGTATTGTCTGTAAGGTTTTTTTTGTATCTTACGAGATTTTATTTTTATTTAAAAGTACGGCGGATCATTGCTCTTAAGGTTCTAAAAGCATTTTTAAAAATTCTTTTGTGCTCCAAGATGGTACAGTTTTTGTTGATTCTAATATTTTTTTGTTTATTCTTTCGTTTTGGTGTGCATAGAACATGCTAACAGGATAACAACGTTTTTTTGTACTGTAGATATCTTTCGTTTTACTTATATGTATAACGTGCACTGAACTCTAACTGTAACTTCTGGAAGTCACAAAACTGGTTTCCTCTATGGGCGCACGCTATAGTTTTGCTCTTGCTTTTTAACTATTTCGACTAAGACTTCGCGGCCGAGCGGTTAAAGGCGTCAGCTGGGAATCCAAAGATTCGTGGTTCGATGCCCGGCGATGGACTTGACAAAGAAAAGTAAAAAGTAGTGATCTTGTGATCGGAGGGTTGCCAGCTTCGCTACAAAAATACTAGAGAAGTCGTCCAGAACATCCGCAAGAATTAACGGCGTGTATACGAGACTGGTGCACGATAAATCTGATCGGGATCCAAAGTCCCGACATCTACTGAAGGTGTTGGGTGCCAGCTCAGGTGTTTAGACCATGGTTCTAAAATAACGAGATGCATGTATGAATGTGTATGTGTTCCCGGGTCTTTCCTTCGAAATAGACCCCGAACCGTCGCCAATAGCCCACTGTGCAGCTCTAGTGCGACGTTAATTAACCAAAACCAAACTTTTGTTTTACTTATGTGTAACATGCACTGAACTCTAACTATTACTTCTGGAAGTCTCAAAACTGGTTTCCTCTATGGGCGCATTGAAGCCAATGTGGAAGCAGCCATACTGTGCCCCAACATTTTTTTAAAAAATGATTTAATGGTGTTTTTTAATACCATAAAATTGTAGAAATATTAAATGTATGTAAATATTACATTTTCTTCTTATTTTAATATTTTGTATATTACCATTTAAATAGTTTTGCTCTTGCTTTTTAACTATTTCGACTAAGACTTCGTGGCCGAGCGGTTAAAGGCGTCAGCTGGGAATCCGAGGATTCGTGGTTCGATCCTAGGCGATGGACTTGACAAATAAAAGCAAAATAAGTAGTGATCTTGTGATCGGAGGGTTGCCAGCTTCGCTACAAAATACTGGAAAAGTCGTCCAGAGCATCCGCAAAATATTAACGGCGTGTATACGGGACTGGTGCACGATACATCTGATCGGGGTCCAAAGTCCCGACGTCTATTGAAATCGTTGGGTGCCAGTTCAGGTGTGTTTCCTCGTCATCTGACCATGGTTCAAAAATACGATGCATAGTTCCCGGGTCTTTTCTTCGAGATGGGCCTCGAACAGTCGCCAATAGCCCACTGTGCAGCCCCAGTGCGACGTTAAATTAATAAAACCAAACCTATTCACCTGGTTTTACAGTATGGTAGCTTACGTGATGGGTTTAGGGTCTTAATATTTTTGCCTCTCCAATAAAATATCAATTTTGTAAATATGAAGGATTTTGATAAATATGAAGGATTTTGATAAATATGAAGGATTTTGATAAATATGAAGGATTTTGATAAATATGAGGGATTTTTATAAATATGATGGATTTTGATAAATATGAAGGAATTTGATAAATATGAAGGATTTTGATAAATATGAAGGATTTTTATAGATATGATGGATTTTGATAAATATGTAGGAATTTGATAAATATGAAGGAATTTGATAAATATGAAGGAATTTGATAAATATGAAGGATCTTGATAAATATAAAGGATTTTGGTAAATATAAAGGATATGTGAATATTTACTTGAGAATGCATTTACTTGGTATTCCGTCTTCCCTGCATTCCAATTTTGGTTTTTTTCCTTTCTTCGATTTCCCAGTTTTATAAAATGTCTGATAGATACAGACATTTTTTCTGTAAACGAAAAAGAAATACTCAACACAATATCTTATAATATTAAATCACATAGTGTTAAAAGCATTACAAAAAATAAGTTCATTTTTTCTCAAATGAAAATTGGGGCCTCCAGTGGCCCAGTAGATAAAGCCACTCAGCTAATAATCAGAGGATTGCTAGTTCGAATCCGTGCGTTGTACTTGACAAAGAAAAGTAAGAAAGTAGTGATCTAGCGATCGGAGAGTTTCCAGCTTTGCTACAAAAATACTAGAAAGTCGTCCAGAACATCCAACAAATTATACGGGCGGCGTGCCTATGGGAATGGTGCGCGATACATCTCTGATAGGGGTACAATGTCCTGACGCCTGTTGAGGTTGCGTCGGGTGCCAGCTCAGATGTTGTCCACGTCATCTGGCCATGGTTCAAAAATACGAGGCTTCGTTCCCGGGTCTGTCCTTCGAGATGGTTCCGAACCGTCGCCAATAGCCCACTGTGCAGCTCTAGTGCGGCGTAAATTAATCAAACCAATATGTCAATGTACACACTGTAAAAAAGGTACTTCAAAATGATTACCTGTGGCTACTCAAATTTAAGCGCCGACGTACTCAAATTTAAGCAACCGTACTTTTTCAAAATGAGCAGTGTGATTTAATATTACTAATATCACTTTTTGTTCATATTAACCAAGCGACCTGACACACTTAAAATAGTTGTTTATCCCTCTAAAATTAAGTAAAATCATCCGTTTCCATAGCTGCCGCCAGACAGGCCAAGGATTTTCTTGTAAATGTTAAGACAATGTTAAATTAAGTATAACGTTGATTTTTTTTAATACTTACGTATAACTCCAATGAAACTTATTATTTTTCTTAAATTTTTTGTCAAATTTGTCAAATTTCTTTTTGCTGAAAAATAATAAATAAATTACTTTTTAGTTTCACAAATCTAACATAATAACGAATCAATTTGTTATATTTGATTTTTATGTCAAGCAAAAAAATAACTAAGACTAGTTATCTGAAATATATTGATACAAAACTGTATATGTTATATAAGTAAATAAAGATATCCATATCTATCCATGCATTACCACCAATTAAATGTGTTACTTATTTAAAGAAATATATTTTGAGATCAATAAATTATGTATGAAAACAGTGCAGTTTTAAAGAAAACTTTAAAAACGTTGACGTTTTAACCATTTTTCAAACACTCTACTTTTCGATTTGGTAAACAAACTTCGAAATCTGTAAAAAAAATCAGGATTTTATGGACTTTTTATCATTAATATTTGTCTTACACTAAGTAAAGTATTACACTAATTATTGAATTGAAAATAGTGTATGTAAAAAAACATTTACTATTAATTTACTGTAAAACAAAAGGTACTGAAATATGAGTACCTGAACCTACTCGGTTTTTTTTTAGTACAATTGCATCATAAATGAATCTTTCAAATTTACTTTTAATGCATTCAAAATTAAAAATGCTCTACAAAAATTACCAAGAAAAGTATTTATTATTATTTTTCCGTATTTTATACCCCATTTCTTGCTTCGGCGATATGCTTGCAAAACATCAACAGTATCCCAGTGTTGCCAAATTCTAAACTAAAAAAACTTAGAATCCATCACTAAACGCTTACTGTAATTTCTGGATTGGGCAAGACATGTTGTTGACTTGAAGCCAATTGAAGAGGTAACAACTGTACCCAACTTTCATCACTATTGCAATATTCTGTGTATTTTTCGTGTTAAAATAAGCTGACATGTATTGCTTTCGGCTGAGTTTTTTTCAATTTTCTTTTGAAACCCATTTTAAATGCAGTCTGCTATTAAAATAGAAAGTCATTTGCAAGTCGAAGTCGAAGTGGTTAAAAATCAAAAACTATTGGTTTGGCAATATAGAGATTAATTATATCAGAAAAAAATATAATAATTACATAATTTAATATTTCTACAATGCTATGGTATTAAAAAACACCATTAAATCACTTTAAAAGAATTTGGGGCACAGTATGGTTGCTTCCACATTAGCTTCAACGCGCCCATAGAAGAAACAAGTTCTGAGCATTCCAGAAGTTATATATAGAGGCCTCCGTGGCCGGGCGGTTAAGGGCGTCAGCTAGGAATACGAAGGTTCCTGGTTCGATGCCAGGTGATAAACTTGACAAAGAAAAGTAAAAATTAGTGATCTTGTAATCGAAGGGTTGCCAGATTCGCTACAAAATACTAGAAAAGTCATCCAGAACATCAACAAAAATTATCGGCGTGTATACGGGACTGGTGCATGATAAATCTGATCGGGGTCCAAAGTCCGGACGTCTATTGAAGGCGTTGGGTGCCAGTTCAGGTGTTTCCTCGTCAACCGACCATGGTTCTAAAATAACGAGGTGCAGGTATGAATGAATGTGTGTATGTTCCCGGGTCTTTCCTTCGAAATAGACCCCGAACCGTCGTTAATAGCCCACTGTGCAGCTCTAGTGCTACGTTAGGTGACCAAACCAAACGAGAAGTTATAGTTAGAGTTTAGTGAAATCAATGTAGAAAATTATTTTAAGCCGTTGGTAAAGCGTAGAGATCAATAGTTGATGTCCGGTGTACCGGACAAAAAATCTGAAGTAGTTAAGCCTGTTATATATTTCTAAAAAGTTATCAAACTTACGCTTTCTTATCCGGCTCGCATGCTATAGGGTAATATTCGGATTCAGTAGAAGATCCAGGCTCACTGCTTGGTGTAGTGCTAGGCATCTTGCTAGGCTTATGACTAGGCTTATGAGTAGTCTTAGGCATTGGCGTAGGTTTCTTTGTAGACATACACTCCACATATTCTGAATATATAAGAAAAAATACAGCTAACGAAAGAACAACGTACTTCATTTTAGATTTTTTCTAGTGTCTTGAGATAAGCTTTAATCAGTAGATTATGTAAAGAATCGAGTACTGAAACTGAATGAAATCGCTATGAAAACTGTGTGAGTGTTTTTGAAATGCATTTATTAGTTCCGTTAATTTATTGGATTGTTTGAAAGTTAGTTCCAGTGAAAGTAACCGATTGTGTGATTTCAAAGAAATTGTTGGCATTGTTACGTAGAAAAATCATTTGGAAATTTTATTTTAAATTGAAATGTTAAATTTTTTGATAATTGGAAATGTAAAATCATAAACAATTACTGGAAAGCTTGTTATCCTACGTAATTTCGATTGTTATTTGTAATTGTTAGAAAATCGTTCGATCAACTACGTAATTCTTACGGTACTAATTCTACGTCATTTAGATTAATCATCATTTTTCCAGCAATGAATATCATTTTTAAATTAAAAATAATAATAATTTTTGCGTCTGTACACTGTTTAAAATTGGTACTTAAAAATAAGTAAAATGTACTCGTTTTTTATTACATTCGATGCTTATCATAGCTCCGAATACATAAGTTTTATTTTTGAAAAGAATATGTACTCAAAAATGAGTATAATGAATAAAAAGAACAGTTGCTTGCCTACCTAGGCTGTTTTCATAAATCGCTCTCAATAAATATCAACAATTACAATCAAGACTTACCAAGTTCCTAGGAGGGGTGGGGAGCTGGGACAGTCAATCGAACCAGTAATAAATAGGGATATTTTTACACCGGAAATGAGGACTTTCAAAAGAAATACTGGCTTTTAGGGGCATCTGTAAACACTGCCCATATGTTTGAATGACGGAAAATTCCGGGACTTGAGCATGCAAGGGCTGTTTCTTGGGACAGGGGCGAAAAACCGGGACTGTCCCAGCAAAACCTGGACGCCTGGTAGCCCTAATTATAGTACTCAAAACTTTTTTAATAAACGAGAGATTATGCGCCATCTTTCATCTTATTAGCAGTTGTTCAAGTTTGGACACATTTGGTGTTCGTGAGAATTAAATTAAGAAAAAGGCAAGGATATTGGATAGTTGGTCTGATAAGGGAAATGGATAGTTGGTCTGATAAGGGAACTGGATAGTTGGTCTGATAGCGGAACTGGATAGTTCGTCTGAAAAGGGAAATGGATAGTTGGCCTGATAAGGGAACTGGATAGTTGGTCTGATAGCGGAACTGGATTAGCGGAACTGGATAGTTCGTCTGAAATGGGAAATGGATAGTTGGCCTGATAAGGGAACTGGATAGTTGGTCTGATAGCGGAACTGGATAGTTCGTCTGATAAAGAAACTGGATAGTTGGTCTGATAAAGGAATTGGATAGTTACCTGATAAGGGAACTGGATAGTAATAAGGGAACTGGATAGTTGGTCTGATAAGGGAACTTTATAGTTGGTCTGATAGCGGAACTGGATAGTTACTGATAAGGGAACTGGATAGTATGACTAATAAGGGAACTGGATAGTTGGTCTGATAAGGGAACTGGATAGTTGGTCTGATAAGGGAACTAGATAGTTGGTATGATAAGGGAACTTGATAGTTGGTATGATAAGGGAACTGGATAGTTGGTCTGATAAGGGAACAATATAGTTAGTCTGATAAGGGAACTGGATAGGTGTTCCGATAAGGGAACTGGATAGTTGGTCTGATAAGGGAACTGGATAAGTATTCCGATAAGGGAACTGAATAGTTGGTCTGATAAGAGAACTGTATTGTTAGTCTATTAAGGGATCTGGATAGTTGGTCTGATAAGGGAATGGGTTAATTCCATACTCGCGTCCCAGCTCATCCTGATGAATTGCCACTGTTGAGAAGAAGCCAATGTAACTTTATATCTACCATGGTCCAATATTATCATTTATATTTCAAACAAAGTAAAATTTTAAAGAAATGTTCTTGCTGAATTTTCTATAGTAATAAAATAAAGTGTCTGTGAGTGGATTATGAAACAAATACTTCATCTGCATATAAAAGGCTGAAAACTTATATAGGTTCTATCATCCATCAACTGAGGCAACATAGGTTCTATCATCCTCAACTAGACAGTATATAGGTTTGATAGGTATATACGTTTGACAGTAGGAGGCTCCGCCCCCTACTGTCAAACGTTCGACCACCCCATTAGATGTGTAACTCGCAAAGTCGTTTTATTTTCCGACGAGGAGCGTTATATAGACCCCTTTTGAGAATATTCACACTTTTAAAAATAGGTATTCCAAAATAAATAAAATGTACTCATTTCTGAATACATTCGATGCTTATCATGGCTGCTAATACATAAGTTTTAGTACTTATTTTTAAGCATCTTTTTTTACAGTGCATACCAGCTTCAACTTTCTTATCTGAGCATGTCTCGAAAGCAAGTACATTAGAACTCTAATCATCCGGACTCTGGTTATCCGGATCAAACAAAGTGTATCGCTAATTATCCGGAACGCTTTGATAAAAGTAAATAAATCAGGAATGTCCACATTTTAAAAGTTTCTTACCGCTAAATGCTATTGTCTTTAATAGTCCTTAAATTACAATACATACGAAAGCAAAATTCTTTTTTTTTAATTTATAAATAACCTTTTTTTCATGAATAATCCGGATGTGATCTGGTGCCAATCGAACTGGATAATTTGGGAATTCTATTGTATTTGGTTATTTTACACTTCTAAAAGCATAATCGTAGCAGCAAAAATAACGAAAACACAAAAAAATGCTTGATTACAAACGAAAAAGAACTTGGATTTTTTTTATATAAAATCATGCAAATACATTAAAACGTTGGGTCATGTAACATGGAAAAGATTCACTCCGTAATCAATTGAAATTATGTGAATATCACAATGTAAAAAAATGTGCTTAAGTATGAGTACATGGACGTACTCGTTTTTCTTTGAGTGCAATTGCATCGTACATGAGCGATGACGTACTCAAATCAAAGTAATCGTACTTTCGCAAAAATGAGCAGTGTGATTTTATATTGCTAATATCAGCTTCTGTCTGAGCCATCTTCACAATGCGACCTGGCAAACTTAAAATAGTTGTTCAGAAGATGGTTTTCCACATTATTTGATGTCGATTGCTTAAATGGAAACTGTGTTCTTACAACTCAATTGTCTTACTTTCCATTGTTTTGTCAGGCCTTTTTAACATTACTTCTGTTTAAAACTTCTTCACGTAGCTCTCGTAGTACAACGGATATGGCCCTGGACTTAGGTGCGGACGACATAAGGTAGACGGATTAGGTTCGATTCCCGGTAAATCCTGGTTGTAATTGTTGAGAGTAATTGAAAATGATTTATAGAGACAGCCAGCCTATGAAGGCAAAGAACTGCCGTTATTTCCCTTTTTACTCATTTTTGAGTACATGTCTTTTTTAAAAATGAAACTTATGTGTTCAGAGCTGTGATAAGAATCGAATGTATTCAAAAATGAGTACATTTTACTGATTTTTAAGTACCTATTTTCTACAATGCACGCAGTCATATTATTTAATAATGACAACAATAAAAATATCTCTCTCTCTCATGTTTTCAGTCATCAAAACATGTAAAATGGATTAAAAACAAAACAATAAAAATAATAAATATACGAAATGGCAACAGCTTTTTTTTTTTTTATCTACATAAACAAAATGGCCGATTCTGTGACATAGATTGGACCAATAGTGACGTGCCGAAGATCGGAATTGTTTATCAGAGTAAAAGTGTTCGAATGTTTAATAATTTATAACTTAAAAACTAATAACTATTTTTAAAAACGAAAAGCGATATGCGTTATATTAGATATACGGCTACAATTCTACAAAAATTAAAATTATAGGATGATTGTTTATGCAAATATGATTTGAAGCAAAATTAGAATTTTTGAAAGTTTATAATTTAAAAACTAATAACTCTTTTCAAAAACAAAAAGGTGGTATCGGATATATTTCTACTAGTCTACAAAAAATAAATTAAAATGTGGAATGTTTTTTTTCTATACGTTTTGCTTGACACAAACACAATTCTTGCATTTTTCAACTTTAACATAATATAAATTATAACGTAGTTGTTATATTACAATTAAAATACCATCATCGTTTGTATTTCCTAAACGTTTCTAAACAAACTCAGTAAATTTCCTAATTATCCCTTAGATACGTTTTGAGAAGTAACCTCAAAAATAGAATTAAAAGAAGAATATTGTCAGTCAGCGGCAGCTACTATTTTTATTTACAATAAAGAGATAGAAAGTTAAATCTCGGACTTCCATTTACATTAAAAACTGATTTTTTTAAATTTGTGGGTTGATACATTGTTGTGTAACACGATTCAGTTAAACTTCTTAAGTAACAGATGTAGTATAGGACTTTTGGCGCGTTATTTTTGTTGGCGACGAAAAAAGTCGCCAAAACGGTTTTTTCCGATTTGCTTCGCTAAATTGTAGAATTTATTATGAAGTTTTATGCAACTGTTGTTAACTACTTTGTTGTATTCTTCCGCTTTCATTCGATATTAGCGTTAAAAATAGTCCCGGTAACGCACAAAAACGATTATGCAGCACGATGACGTCATAAGGATGCCAGTTCGAAAGTCGCCACAAGGATCGGAAAATATCAACAATATCATGTGGGATTGCCATACTATAAATTTACCGGTCCTATAAAACACGCCAAAAACAAATCGTACGCCAAATGTCCTATACTACATCTGTACCCTTCTTATTATAATTGTGTTTGTGGCATGGAAATTACTTAAACAACAAATTAATGTGTTTTTTTGTGCTGTTAATATTTTTGATCAAATTCATGTTATACTAATTTTTATAATTTTTTTTAATAGATTTGATTGCTAATTAAATCATTGAAATATTACTATCATAAATAAATATCACTTTTTATTTAATTTTAATAACGTTTTGCGTGGGTAGCAGAACCAGACAATTCCATTTCTTCTGATTTATATTTCACTTATTTCTATAAAGAAAAAATCTTCTATGGGATAATGCAAGAACCAGGCAGTGATTTTTGTCAAACAATTTTGAAAACTGGAGATATCTGATTCTTACACGAACAATTTCAGTTATGCTATTCTAATTGTGATGAAAAGGTATGTTGAAACTCAAAAATTAAAAGCAGCAATTTCGTGCTATTATTAATATTGAATCATCTTACGTTTTCTGCTATTTTTGAGGGTAAAGAACACAAAATATCATAAAAAAAATAACAATTTCAGAAGAATAAAGATAAATACTTTTGAAATATTTTTATTTTTTAAATCGTACATAGTGTGGACGTACAATGATTTTTCTTATTATGCTTTCGAAATTTTCCACATGCTTTAGTAATACAGTTTAGGTTTCGACTTGACGTTACTTTGTTACTTTCTGAATTCCATTTTCGTTAGATTCTTGGTACAAACTGGAAAATAAAATTAATATATATATAAATATTATGCAATCTAAAATAATCTTTTTAAATAAAGGAAAACCGATTTGACGAAAATACCCTCAAAAGTAAAAAATAGTATTTAATTTTACGTACGAGTTAAAATAAGCTTACATACATTTTAAACTTTTTAAAAATAATAATATATTACACTTTAAAATTAAATGTTATACAAATATATATACAATTTTGAGGTTGTTCCATTCTTACTTACTCAACTATCATTGATATCCCGTACTTTAAAGATAAAATTGACTGATATTAAGTACCAATCAGGCCCGTCGCATTGGGAAGAGGGGAGGGACCTCTACCCCCCCCAATGCGACGGGCCTGATTGGTACTTAATATCAGTCAATTTTATCTTCAAAGTATAATCTGGAAGCCCTAAAAGTTGGGAATTTCAAGTTTTAAAAGTCCTTGAGTTGGGAAAATGTATGCCTGTAGAAAATTAATATTATAGCAAATGCAAGCTAGGGAAGATTAGAAATTGGCCAACTTGTCAGATTACAACTAAATTGGACCTCAGAACGAACACTGCATTGGAATATGGGTGCAACAAATCAATGCTTGTAAGAGAACTATCTAATATTACTTAATAAAACAAAAAGAGGAAAAATATCGATAAGTTAGAACTGAGAATAATTAGAACTGTTTCGAATTGTTAAGTTGGAAATTTCGAATCGTTAAATTGGGAATTTTTAATCGTTAAGTTGGGAAAATTCTTGCTTCAACCCTCCCCGCCCCTTCCCCTATAAAAAATGTCTGACGGCAAGGTAGCAACAACTGTTAACCTTTATAAAAAAAATGTCATTTTCTATATATCTCTCTATTTTAAAAAAAAGTAAGCCCTAGGGGGAAAAAGTAAGTACTAGGGGGAATTTTCCGTTCTTTCAATGTTATTCAGATCGTATCTCAAAATGTAAAAGTCCTAAAATTACGAAATTATATGAATTTGTTAAGAAATGTTTGATAAATAAGAAGAATATATTTTTGTTTCAATACTGTTATTAGTTTATAAGTTATTTAATATTAAAGTCGTCGTTGATAAAATTTCGCTTACAAGTAATTTTGTCCGTCGAGTTTCTGAAACACTATTAAGAGGAGAGATCCAATTTTTTTAGGGAGTGTAGAAATAGGTTTGAACTGGAAATCCAAGTAAGCATTTTTTTAAATTCGAATTAGTTTTGGATTTATAAATTTTTGAAACATTTAAACACGTTCCACTTTTTGAAGTTTTTTCACCCTCATTTTTGAAACGTGATTTCTAAATTGCTATAAGTCATTTAAAATTACATATTCTCTTATTCAAAAAAATATATTAATGTTCGTTAAAACTTCTTCTTTCTGATGTTATAAAGATTATATTTCTCTCTTTACAATTAAATTAGATATGGTCAATTAAGATAGGTATAAAAAATAGCGAAGAAGGATAAAAATGTCGGATATTTCGAGAAAATTTTTATTTGCGACTTTTTGTCTCATTGTTCCGCTTGCATCTCAAAAAGTAAATGTCCTAAATTATGAAATTATGCCAGTTTATTAAGAAATGTTTGGGTAATAAGATGAATATTTTCTTTTTTCAATACGATCAGTATATTAGACGTTATTTTATGTTAAAGTCATGATATTAGAAAATTTTGAAAACAATTCATACATTTTTGTATACTTGTCTTCCAATTTTCAACAAAAAAATAAATAAAAAATTAGGGATATAGATTAAACTATTGGCTACAAATGATCCAGAGCGTTTGTGAAATTTCGATTTAGTTTTGTAGTTATAAATTTTTAAATAATTGACGAAATGTCTGAAATAATCGTCAATTATACGGGTAAAATTTTAAGTGATAAATTAAAACTGCTCTAAATAGTTCAAAAGTATACTTTTTTCCCGTTAAAAAAATATAGTTATGTTCGTAAAATCTTTCTTTCTTGAATGGTATCAATACTGAAATTCTATCTTAAAAAATAAATTAGATGTAACTATTTATGTGAAGTACTATAAATATTATTAAAAGATACTCCGGAAAGAAATGCCAACATTGGCAAAATGCCAACGTGTATTTGGCTGCCAACGGCGAATTATTATTAGCGCCAATTTTCAATTATCTTACTTTATATAAATATAAGTTGGCGATGAAGCCTATTTATTCTTGGCGCGTTTATGCTGTTGTTTGTTTACACATGTTTCGCTTTTCAATGAGCACAATTGCGTTGAAGCAGTTCTACAGTTGAGTTTTTCCAGTTATGGGGGGGGGGGGGATTGGGGGGAAGCATGCCCCCCCCCCCTCCCCCTCTGTAAACTTGAAACCTTAAAAGTTGGGAATTTCGAGTTTTAAAAATCTCTGAGTTGGGAAAATTTATGCCTCAGGCAAATTAATATTATTAGCAAAGGAAAGCGACGGACTACTAGAAATTGCCCAACTTTTATTAAGATGAAACTTAAATTAGACCTCAAAACGGACCACTGCATTGGAACATGCGTGCGACAAATCAATACTTTCGAAAGAACTGTTTAATATTACCTATAAAAAAGCTGAAAATGTCTTATAAGTTGGAACTGGGAATTTTTTTAGCACTGTTGTGTTGTGCAATTTCGAATAGGTAGGTGTGGTCTGGTTAAATAACGTCACACTAGAGCTGCACATTGAACTACTGGCGTTGGTTCGAGCAAAGCGCCCTTGATTTGTTATTGGTACGTATTTACTTACTACATCAAGGACGCTTTGGTTCGAGGCTTTTCTCAAAGAAAAGACCCGGGAACGATGCCTCATATTGTTAACAGTGGTCAGATAACCAGGATAACACTTCAGCTGCTACCCGATGTCCTTAGGTTGGGAATTTTGAATCGTTCAAGTTCGGAATTTCGGATCGTTAAGTTGGGAAATTTCTTGTCTCAACATACTAAAAATAAGTTTGTGTGACGGCACTGCCAGTAATAATTTATATAACTACAAAAAGTATTGTTGTTAGGACACATTGTCATTGCCTACAGTGTATGAAGCCGGTATTGGTTTGCGAAGCAAACTAAAGAGGATTGCGTAGCAATCCTCCGGGGGTTGGTGGAGCGTTAGCGGAGCAGGGGGCGGAGCCCCCTAGTATGTTAAATAGTAGTAGTTAACGTAAACTAGCTTGTGTTACAAAATAAGAAAATTTAAGATTCGAAATATATTTCTTTCAAACTTTATAATAAACAGCACATTTTATTTACTTTTAACAAGTAAAATATATTAAAGCAAGATGTCCCCTTATAAACCATTACATATAATCATTATGATTGTTTTAAGCCCCTTTGAGGTCGAGGCCTTTTTTTAGCTCGGGCGAACCAGCAACTAGACACTATATTCTGCATATTAAGTGAATTTCTTGCAGCTAATCAGCGCACCAAACCAAGTGGTGCATGTGTGTCGGTCACCTTCCGACCCCAAATGGTTAATAAATTAATAACTGATAAATGTATTAAAATATAGACGACAATCTTACTCTAATCTTGCTAACCTTCCTTCTTAAGTTATCAGACGAGTAGTTGCTCCTTTTCCTGTAACATAAAAATTCGACTCTTACAGTAAATTACAGTAAATTGCATAACTGCAAATAATACACAGTATAAAAACATTATTTACGCTCACACTAAAAATACCTCTTTACAAATTTCAGGATGGGAACGTGTGGAATCTTTAGTAACCACATGCGGGAATAGGAAGCGTAAAGCGCAATCTTTTGTACAATATATTTGAGAATGAATGGACTGTAGTAGAGATAATATATCATCATCATCGTGATACAAACATCTCGGACCTGATGGCACCAGACACGTGACTTCCTTTCAAAATATTATGAATGAAAAAAAATTTCACGATTGATTTGTGATTCGGAAATAATAGTAAATGTGTTACTTCATGAAGTACAGGTTATTTTTATGAATGAACTAGAAAAAAATTATGAATGATGACGTAATAAACCACGTGTTTGAGGCCATACATGTTGGCCTTACTTTGATGTTAGCGAGATTATAAACTTGTGAATTAATTGCAAATTAAGTAAATATTTTTAGCTATAATATAAGCGTTATGTTTTGAAATTGAAATTGGAAGCGTCTTTAAAAGTTGCTTCATTAATACCTTTTAATTTTCTAAATGATTAATTAAAAAAAATTGTTAAAAAATTAGAGCCATATTCAGACAATTTAGGCTAACAACGCATGATCGATAATTGCACTGCAACTTTTAATCATATGAGTGATCAAAAAATCACTCAGTATAACTACCCGACGATTATTTTAATTGCAATCTATTCGTAACTATCACGTTTTAGATTTCGAAACCGCCAAAGTAAAGATAAAATTTCCCAAAACACAATTCGTACAAAATCGCCAAATTGTTGATTATTCGCCAAAGTTGTCAGCGCTTTATCGAGCGAAAGGATATTTTGTCCGATAGTTGCATGTCCTATAATTGCTAAGTGAGCGTATATAAATTGAGTTTTTCAGTTGCATGCAACTAAATAGTTCCATTACATGTTGTGTGATAGTTATAATTAATAGTGCGTGGTTAGCCTTAACAGAAAAAAAGTTACTAAGGCAAGAAAGTCGGATGTTTAAGGGTTAAAGTATGTACTCACTTTCTGATGCACTCGTACCCGTCCTTTGGCAGATAGTACGCAGTACAGCATCTGTACAGCCGCTTTCGCTCAATTTGTCTGCCGCTAGCAGCTTGAACTCTGTAGATAATCACATAATGCATATTTTAAAAACATTTTTAGTAAAATCGTAACCTGAAAAAACTTGTGACTGATAGCGCTACCATGTTGAATGCAAAATATATTTTTAAAAAATACTATTTAATCCAGAGAGCTGTAATATTAAATAGAGAGCGCCTTCAATGCCAGACTCTCGTAAGGCCGCGGTGTCAACATTAAAAAAAAAACATCATGTGGTTTTAACGCTGCCACGTTTGGCGTTCAGACATCTGTGCAGGAGTTAAACATTTGACTCACTTTCCCCTTTTTGGTGATAAGGCTTTCTGTCGGTATTCAACTTCTTAACATATACGTAGGTATTTACTTATTTTCAAACAATTTACGCTAAATATTTCCCCTTCATTAACGAAACGAAAATATAATTTTCTTTGTGTTCAATACTCGAAAAAACGAAACTCTTTATATTTCTCCGGTTTTATTGTTCATATTTTCTTATTGAACTATACAAAATAACAATTGAAAGAACTTCGCTTATGGTAATTTTTTTACATAAAAACGTAAAGCAATTATTTCAAAAGTACAAAGTAAGAAAAATATCTTTAATATATCTGTTAAACTCCCTTAAATTGTGCCACTCGTTCAAAAAAACGATATTTAAATACAAAATTAAACACAAAACCATATTGCAATACTTCGATCTCGCTTAGTTCTTAAAGTCGCCAAGGCCTGCCAAGTAATATTGGCGGATGAGTGAATTGGCATTTCCACATATCACGTGGTTTCAATGATGGACACACGGAAATCAGCATTTTTATTCCTCTATTTGTATCATTACTCTATGGTTTAATCTTTATCACACGAATATCATATCAATTCACCATTGGATTAAAAATGCCGCAAAATGTGACGTATTAGTTTAAATGCACGGCTAATAAAGTGTCTACTCGGCATCACTTATTAAAGAACCCCATCTACAACTTGTGTTTTCAATATACGTTTCTGGAATTTTAGCTCGACCTCACCCAAACTCGTAACTTTTAGAATATATATATATTTTGATAATTTTCCTAATTTATTTTGAATGATATTTTAATTCATATTAGTCATTTTTTCGGGTTCATTGATAGACGTCGGGACTTTGGACCCCTATCAGATTTATCATGCACGAGTCCCGTATACACGCCGTTAATTTTTGCGGATGTTCTGGACGACTTTCCTAGTATTTAGTAGCGAGCTGGCAACCCTCCGATCACTTTTTTACTTTTTTTAGTCAGAACATGAAAAAGAAGTAGTGTTTTTTAAAAAAAACGCAAAAAATAACACAAAAAGGTAACAAAAATAATTTTTTTAATATTTTTTTGTTTTTGATTATTGTTCAGAAAAAGATGTTCTAATAATATAAAAAATTATATTTCTGAATTAATTAATAAACAAATTAGGATTTGGGGCTCGGGTCTCCCTACAAAATTAAAATAATTAAGAAGAATTAAAATGGTTTTACTTTGAGAAGCATGTATGAAACCCTGGTCTACCAGGATAGCATCTTTCCGTCGGATTTTCTTCCATTTTTGTAGTTGAAAACAGGAATGTATCTTGGTGGCATATATGGTCTCTGAAACAAAAATATCCATCTTTAGAATATATCGCAATGTTTAATCCGCACAGTAATATTCATAGTTTTCGAGACCCAGAAAAAAACCCTCCTGATCGCACCTCTGGTAATTTTAAATAGAGTTAAAGAACAATCTACCGAAAGAAAAGCGTTCAAAATAACGACCAGTTCTTTTATCCCCTGTTCTTCAAATTGAACAGGGGATAAAAGAACTGGTCGTTATTTTGGCGACTGTGAGTCAAATTTGACACTTCGAGCTTGGATCCATCATAATAGAGAAAACATATATTTTTAACCTCGCTAACATCAAAATAAGGCCACCATGTATGGCCTCAGACACGTGGTTAATTACGTCATTCCATTCATAAATTTACACTGTTACACATATCCCAATTCATCAACCAATCACGAGTATTTTTTAATTCATAATTTTGAAAATAAGTCACGTGTCTGAGGCCATTCGGTCTGAGATGTTGGTTTCACGATTATGACGTCATGTTCGCTCTATTACAGTCCATTCATGCTCAAAGATGTGACATAAATGGTTGATACGTCACTGTAAAAAAAGGTACTTAAAAATGAGTACCTGAAAATACTCGTTTTTCTTTGAGTGCAATTGCATTGTAAATGAGCGTTGACGTAATCAAATTTAAGTAATCGTACTTTCTCAAAAATGAGCAGTGTGATTTAATATTGTTCATCTCGGCTTCTGTCCAATCCATCTTATCAAAGCGACCTGGCAAACTTAAAATAGTTGTTCAGAAGATGGTTTTCCACGTTATTGGATGTTGATTGCTTAAATGGAAACTGAGTTATTACAACTCAATTATCTTACATCCCATTCTTTTGGCACACCTTCTCAACATTCCTTCTGTTTATAACTTCACGTCGCTCTGGTAGTACAACGGTTAAGACACTAGACTGGGGTGCCTGAGAAGCTGGATTTGATTCCCGGCAAGTCTTTCCTGTAATTATCGATATTTATTGAAAGTGATTTCTGTAGACAGCCTATGTAGGCAAGCAACTGTTCTTTTTAATTCTTATTTATTCATTTTTGAGTACATGTCTTTTTCAAAAATGAAACTTATGTATTCGCAGCTATTATGAGCATCGAATGTACTCAAAAATGTGTAGTTTACTTATTTTTGAGCACCAATTTATTACTCGTGTTAAGGTTGTTCGGCTGTTCAAGGCTGGAAGGCATTAAAAAGCTGGTCAAAGAGAACGACCAAAAATAACAGACAGTTATTTTCGATTTTCGTAAATCTCAATCTGACTTTGCCATATATATGTAACTGTATATACATTTTAATAAATTAAAATGAAATAGTATTGTTTTATATTATTCATTTTGATTATCTAGTAATTGTTTTTGACTTGTAAAAATATGTAAATGTAATATCAGCTGATGCGGATTTAATGAGGATAATAAAATCTTACCTCAGAAACCATTCATTTCTTGACAGTTCTTTTTCTTCGTCATGTCTTTCCAGGATTTCCAACCTTTTAAAAGAATTATTTTGAAATTTTAGTTGTAAAATATTATGAAATAGTTTAGTACAACATTAATCAAACAAACTTCTTGATAAGCTCACAATGGATCATTTTAATTGCATGGATGCACCCGGATTTAAACAAATTACTCTCGAGATAAATGTATTTATTTTTTATTTTATTTTATTTTATTTTATATATTAAATTAAATTATACATCTTACATATTTTATATTATTTATTTACTACACGATTAAATTATATTAAATTTTTTTTTTAACTGTTTATGTGTTTTTGAATCGTCATCCTTATTTTTTTTTAATAAAATCGACATTACACTTATGGAGTTTTTGCCAAAAACTTTTATAAAAAACAACTTAATTTCGGATATTTTCAACCATATGCTTTTAAAAATATGCTAGTTTGAACCATGGTCAGATGACGAGGACAACACCTGAGCTGGCACCCAACGCCTTCAATAGACGTCGGGACTTTGGACCCCGATCAGATGAATCGTGCACCAGTCGCGTATACACGCCGTTCGAATCCGTGAAATGGACTTGACATAGAAAAGTAAAAAAGTAGTGATCTTGCGATCGGAGGGTAGCCAGCTTCGCAACAAAAATACTATAAAGTCGTCCAGAATATCCAACAAATTATACTGGCGTGTATACGGGACTGGTGCACGATACATCTGATCGGGGGTCCAACGTCCCGACGTCTATTGAAGGCGTTGGCTGCCAGTTCAGGTGTTTCCTCGTCATCTGACCATGGTTCTAAAATAACGAGGTGCATGTATGAATGTGTGTGTGAATGTGTATGTGTTCCAGGGTCTTTCCTTCGAGATAGACTCCGAACCGTCGCCAATAGCAAACTGTGCAGCTCTAGTGCGACGTTAATTAACAAAAACCAAACCAAACCCGTATACACGCCGTTAATTTTTGCGGAATGTCTGGACGACTTTTCTAGTATTTTGTAGTGCAGCTGGCAACCCTCCGATCGCAAGATCACTACTTTTTTTTACTTTTCTTTGTCGAGTCTAACGCCTAGGATCGAACTAGGAATCCTCTGATTTCCAGTTGACGCCTTTAACCGACTAATATATAATAAGAAAGTAAGTAGAAGTTTGATAATATAAAAAAAAAGTATAGAAAATCTTACTGTTCCATATTCGGGCGGGGCACACTCCCTAGGTACTCCATGAGGTCTTCAGCCGTAGCCCTAATCGGGGCGCACACCAGGGCAAAAGCCACAACAAACACGACAGCTACTAAAGTATTCATTTTCAGATTGTATGAAAACCTCACAGGGCAAGTTCACTTATATCCGTCGCTTCTGACGCAACGTCAAATCAAATTAAAGATTCAATTTCTCAAAATCTATTATTCGCTGAATGGGTTGTAACAAACAATGAGTAATTTATGACGGTTATCACTTACTTGGTTGTAAATTATTCTGGATGATACGATTAATTAGAACTATTGTTTTCGGTGTTTATATGTAAATAGTTTTTTTTAGTTTCGTTTTATTTTATTCAGGGAAACGTGACAAGTGATCGTTTTTGCTCAGAATTCGGTGAAGTTAATAAAGTTTATTCCTTTTAGTAGTTTGTCAATATTGGAATGTTTGGAGTAGAAGTTTCATCACAGAATTTATAGAACTGAATTAGGAGAAAGTCATTATCCAAATAATTGGCCCACGTGGTTGGTGGAACGTCGTACTTGTGATAGGAAGATTGCTAGTTTGAGAGTCGTCATCGAACCGAACATCGCTGTGGAAAAATTGGGTATAATCTGATAAGACATAGTTTTAAGCTTGCATTTGTAATTTAATATATATATACTTAACAAAATGTTCTATAAGACGATTTTTTATCTTATATAACCTGTACTATGTCGGGCCTCTAGTGGTCCAGTGGATAAAGGCGTTCTGCTGGTAGTCAGATGATTCGAATCCGTGCGATGGACTTGACAAATAAAAGTAAAAAAATGAGTGATCTTGCGATTGGAGGGTTGCTAGCTTCGCTACAAAAATACTAGAAAGTCGTCCAGAACAGACAATAAATTATACTAGCTTATATAAGGGACTGTTGAACGATAAATTTGATCGGGGTCCAATGTCCTGACGCCTATTGAGTTTGCGATGGGTGCCAGCTCAGGTATTGTCCTCGTCGTCTGACCATAGTTCAAAAATACGAGGCATCCGTATCCTTGTGTTTCCTTCGAGATAGGCCCCGAACCGTCGCTGTGCAACTCTAGTGTGACGTAATTAATCAAAACCAAAACCAAACCAAACCAAATTGGCCCCACGTGGTTGGTGGGATGGCGAACACGTGATCGGAGGGTTGCGAGTTTGAGAGTCGTCATAGAACCGAACATCGCTGTAGAAAAAATAGGTATAATTTGACAAGGCGTAGTTTTAAAGTTATATTTGTATTTTAACTTTATTAACACAATGTTCTATAAGACGAGTTTTAATCTTATATAATCTGTACTGTACCAAATGTCCTAACATAGGTCGTGGTTCGGAATTTTGAAGAGTGGTGTTTAAAGGGAGATTCAAAAGTTATCCCGTTATTTGGAGGCCTCCGTGGCCGAGCGGTTAAGGACATCAGCTAGGAATACGAATATTCCCGGTTCGATGCCAGGTCATGGACTTGACAAAGAAAAGTAAAAAGTAGTGATCTTGTGATCGGAAGGTTGCCAGCTTCGCTACAAAATACTAGAAAAGTCGTCCAGAACATCCGTAAAAATTAACGACGTGTATACGGGACTAGTGCACGATACATCTGATCGGGGTCCAAAGTCCCGACGTCTATTGAAGGCGTTGGGTGCCAGTTCAGGTGTTTCCTCGTCATCTGACCATGGTTCTAAAATAACGAGGTGCATGTATGAATGAATGTGTGTGTGGGGGTTGTTCCCGGGTCTTTCCTTTGAGATAGACCCCGAACCGTCGCCAATAGCCCACTGTGCAGCTCTAGTGCGACGTTAATTAACCAAACCAACCAAACCAAACCTATCCCGTTATTTGGCCATAATTCTAGATTAAAAGGTAGAGTTTCGGAATATTTCTAACAGAATAGATCCCAAACCGTATCCAATAACGGTTTTTATAACTTTAGTCCGACATTGTTTCAAATCTAGTTAGTGCTAAAAGAATATGTTAAGTTGGTTGATTGAATTAACGTCGTATTAGTCACTCGAAGTTGAATATTGGCGACGGTTCAGGATATATCTCAAAGGAAAGGCCCGAGAATGCTGCCTTGAGTTTTTGAACCATGATCAGACGACGATGACAGCACCTGAGCCGGCACACGACGCAACATCAATATGCGTAAGTACATTTGACAACGATCAGATTTAGCATGCACCAGTCCCCTTTACACGCTGATGAAAATTGAGGATATTTTAAACGACTTTTTAGTAACGTGTCTGGCAACCCTTCAATCACGAAATCGCTGCAACTTGTTAAGTCTATGAAGATAATTGAACTCGCAAGCTTTCGATTGCTGGCCGGTTACTTTACCATTGACTCCTAAACATCGTGGTGAAAAAAGTGTTATTTAAAGGTTTTTGAAACTCTAGTGCGACATTATTTCGACTAACTTATTATTGTGTGTTATCTTTTTTGTGTTGCTCTGTGATTGGTAAACACAAATCACGTGGTTTGTTTTCTCCAATCACAAAGCCATTTGCAAACGCTATAGCACATTAATAACGTCTGTGTAAAATGCCTATTTGTTTAACACAGTATGAACAACTGGAACTATGATTTATTTTAATTTATAATGTTCAATATATTCTTTAAAACTATCAAACTTTTTTATACGTAATGTTTTTTAAATGTATTTAATATAAAAAAAAAATTTTTTTTTTTGCCGTATTTGTTTTTATTTGTACACTTTAAAAAGCTAACTTATTTAACATATATGATGAAACTAACTGTTCATTTCTGTTGGAAATACCGTAATCGTTTTTTTTTACATTTAGTATAAAGGTATTTAGTAAAAAGGTATAAAATGCATTCTCAATTTAATAGTTTCCTAAGATATAAATATTTATGATATAATTATATAAAAAGTTTTTTATACGTATTTTTAATTCCGATGATATTGCACTTACTGATTCACCATATCTGTACTGTACTTAAAAATTAAATTTCTGTTACAGAACTCAACTCTGTAAATAACCAAGAAATATCTATATATCAATATATACCAATATGTCAATTCTGTAATGCGAGGTAGCCATAGAAAAAATTCCCCTGTTTAGTTGCATCTGCAGCTAAAATCACTGAGCTCTAGCTATAACTTCTGGAACGCCCATAGCCAGTTCCCTCCATGAGTGCGATTGAAGCCATAATGTAAGCAGCCATACTGTACCCAAACTAATTTTTAAAATTGATTTTGTGGAGGTATTTTTAATATCAGATCGTTATAGAAATGTTAAATGTGTTTAGATATTGTATTTTCTATTTATTGAATTAATGTGTATTTCGCCAAAAATATAGTTTTTGTTTTTGTTTGTTATACACTTATTATCGGTTAAAATGGATTTCAAAGAATTGGTATTCAAACTGAGTTTCAAAGGATTTAAAAAAAAAAAAACTAGCCAAAAGCACTACAATTAGGCATCTTTTAACATGAACATACGGAATATACACGTAGAAATGGAAATAGGGTACAATTTTTTTAACTTTCAGTTGGCTTCACGTCGACAAACTGCCTTGCGTAATCTAGAAGTTTCAGTTAGAGATCAGCTGTTAAAACTAATGGATGGCATATCGCCAAATTTCATGTTAAATATATTAAAGGCATGGGCAAATATTTACGTTAAACAGAAATTAGGATCAAAAATGCCTAATAGAGGAAATTTTGGTGATATTCAAGAAGAGAGCAAGAACAATATATAAAAAAAGGTTGCAATAGTCATACAAATGAGTTCAATTATTTATTCTAAAAGAAACAATCCTTTATACCTTAGAATCCTAGTCTCCTTACCCACATAGACTATTTTCACTGTGCTGATTTTTCTTTGTACATTATTATGTATTCGGTTTGATTTGGTTAATTAACGTTGCACTAGAGCCGCACAATGGGCTATTCGCGACAGTTCGGGGTCTATCTCGAAGGAAAGACCCGGGAACACATACACATATGCACCTCGTTATTTTAGAACCATGGTCAGATGACGAGGAAACACCTGAACTGGCACCCAACGCCTTTAATAGACGTCGGGACTTTGGACCCCGATCAGTTGTATCGTGCACCAGTCTCGTATACACGCCGATTATTTTTTGCAGATGTTCTGAACGACTTTTCTAGTATTTTGTAGCGAAGCTGGCAACCCTCCGATCACAAGATCACTACTTTTTACTTTTCATTGTCAAGTCCATCGCCTGGCATCGAACCAGGAACCTTCGTATTCCCAGCTGACGCCTTTAACCGCTCGGCCACGGAGGACTCCTATTATGAATTCCATGTGCTTCCTGATTCTAATCAATAAAAGGTTATAAAAATTGAGTTTATTCGCTAAATTAATTTGTGTTTTTGGCAATTGTTTTATATAGTTTAACTGTGTTCTGGTCGAACACCATCACAATTCTCCATATCGGTGATTTTTACAACTAATATTTTTTTAGGGAAATATTCTTCCCGTGCCTTCAATATACACAAATTTAATGTAATTCCGTACATTACTTTAATGGGCAAATGTCTCTAAACATGATAACTTATTTTATGACCACCCGGTATCTAAAGGCAATAGCTCAATTGCGGCCGAATAGAGCCAGGTTTACCATATTCTTAAAGAAGAAAACAATTGTTTATCGCACAGACAAAAGGTTGCCATGGGCCGCAATTGGAACTTTCCGTATCTAAAACAAACAATTTACATAATTAGTTTTTCCGCCATTTTTAAACAAAACTCGAACGTTTTTATTTCCATCACTTAACGCTACTCCCGACTCGAAACCGAATCCATCTTTCTAATCCAAACACAAAACTTCAGAACATCAAAACTAATGAACACACTGTTCCATCTCCCAAACAAACAACAAAAAAACTTCACAATCATCAGACACACCTAACCCGAATCTACTTAATCTACATCTGCAACTCTTCTACATAATTCCCCAACTCGACTCCCATTAGCAAAGTTATCCATTAACCCCCCTAAATCCAGTTAGGCATATGTACACAATGGCAAAGCTTCGGCTAAACAGAATAAATGAAATGTGACATAAAGTATAATTGCCCCTGCAATTTACGGAAAGCGACAAATTTAATCAATAAAATCACTTGTACAAAATCCAGCAGCATTTCGAGTCTTCCAAGTCTCCATTTCAAGTGTCTTTTAAACGGATTTGAAGCGGCGTCAAAGCGCCATTTTGTGTTTTGGGGATAAGATTTTGGAATGTCACAATGGCGACTAATTGCGTTGATTGGTTTGGCGGAATTAATGAAAGTAAATAATTGCTGATAATTGGGTTTGAGTGAGGGATTTTAAAAGGAAGAATGACGGGGAGAAGTTGTAAAGTGATTTTCGTTTAGTGAGCGTTCGTTTTAATTGTTCGAATTTCTTATTGGGGATATAGAACACATAAAAAATATCCGAAATTTGGTTTATTGCTTTATAAAATAGTTCTTTTTTTTTTTAATCTGCCGACACACAAATTATATTTCTATGTTAAGTTAAGTCTTTTAAACGGATTTGAAGCGGCGTCAAATTGCCACTTTGTGTTTTGGAGTAAGATTTATGGAATGTCACAATGGCGACTAATTGCGTTGATTGGTTTGGCGGAATTCATTAAAGTAAATAATTGGTTTTGATTGAGAGATTTTAAAAGGAAGAATGACGGGGAGAAGAAGTAAAGTGATTTTCGTTTAGTAAGCGTTCATTTTAATTGTTCGAATTTCTTATTGGGAATATAGAACACATAATCATCAAAAATATTCGAAATTATTTTATTCTTTTAAAAAATAGTTCATTTTATTTTGAATATACCGACACAAAAAGTTATATATTTTTATATTAAGTACAAATAATTATTATTTACAAAACAATATTAAGCTTTAGTACGAAATTGCCTGGTTGGTTTGGTTAATAAACGTCGCACTAGAGCTGCGCAGTGGGCTATTGGCGACGGTTCGGGGTTTATCTCGAAAAAAGGAAAGACCCGGGAACACATACACATTCACACACACATTCATACATGCACCTCGTTATTTTAGAACCATGGTCAGATGACGAGGAAACACCTGAACTGGCACCCAACGCCTTCAATAGACGTCGGGACTTTGGACCCCGATCCGATTTATCGTGCACCAGCCCCGTATACACGCCGTTAATTTTTGCGGATGTTCTTGAAAACTTTTCTAGTATTCTGTAGCGAAGCTGGCAACTCTCCGATCACAAGATCACTACTTTTTTTTACTTTTCTTTGTCAAGTCTAACGCCTAGGATCGAACCAGGAATCTTCGTATTCCCAGCTGACGCCTCTAACCGCTACGACGAAATTGCCTGAAGTGTTACTTTGAGCTCATTTTTCTCAGTAATGACTTTTTCACTTTTGATATATGATTTTTTTTAAAATTGATATAAGTTCAGATTTATTTAAAGAAACTGCTTCAAATTTGCTACATTGTATTTTCAATCATATTACTTCAATTTGCATTTAGGGATTAGTAATTATATTTGTTAAGGTGATATTTGTTTTAGTATTTTTAAAAAAATAGTTTCAACGTAGTGAAATTAGCGATATACTTTTTAATTTTTTTTCGAAAGCATTCTTTTCAATTAACAAAAATCCTCAAAGCAGTGTGTTAGCAGTATTTTGTTTATAAAAATACAATATTTCAGATTTTTGAAAAATATTTGTTTTATTTGTTTTAATATTTTTAAAAAAATAGTTTCAACGCAGTGAAAATAGCGATATACTTTTTAATTATTTTTCGAAAGCATTCTTTTCAATTAACAAAAATTCTCAAAGACAGTTTGTTAGAAATATTCTGTTGATTATAAAAATGCGATATTTCAGATTTTCGAAAAATATTTTCGTTACTTATATGAAAAACAAGAAAGTTAAATTTTTGGTATATATATATATTTAAAAAAATATCTAAATGTTTGAATATGTGATTATGTTATTAAGCTTTACACACATAAGAAAAAAAATAGAATGATATCTGCAAAATTAAAGGAGCCCCAGTTTCTCAGTGGGTAAGGCGTTCAGCTACTAATCAGAGGATTGGTGGTTCGAATCCGTGCAATGGACTTGACATAGAAAAGTAAAAAAAAAGTAGTGATCTTGTGATCGGAGGGTTGCGAGCTTCGCTACAAAAATACTAGAAAATCGTCCAGAATATCCAACAAATTATACTGGCGTGTATACGGGACTGGTGCACGATGAATCTGATCGGGGCCCAAAGTCCAAGACGTCTATTGAAGGCGTTGGGTGCCAGTTCAGGTGTTTCCTCGTCATCTGGCCATGGTTCTAAAATAACGAGGTGCATGTATGAATGGGTGTGTGAATGTGTATGAGTTCCCGGGTCTTTCCTTCGAGATTGACCCCGAACCGTCGCCAATAGCCCACTGTGCAGCTCTAGTGCGACAATATTTAACAAAACCAAACCAAACTGCAAAATTAAAGCTCTAGTCCGACGTTAATTTAACAAACCAAACAAATAGGGCTGTGATTATAATTATCTGAGATTTTCAGTACTTCAATGCGTGTTATTTCTTAATTTTATTATCAAGTTTAACCAGATCGGTTGGATTGTTATGTGTTGTGTTAGTAAAGATGAAAATAATTCTCCTAAATACTAGGAATTAGTTAGCAAAAAACTTAAATTGCATTTAATAAGTTTTCTCCAAAATTGTTAAATTTACATAAATGCAAAAAAAGGATAAACAATTCATATACATTAATTAACGCAATTTAAGAAATGGAAATCATAATACAAAAAAAAATTATTATATATATATATATATATTAATTTTGTATAACTTTTTTATATATTATTCATACAGATCCACTGATATGTAACAATATTATATAACCTCATAATGCTTAATTTTGAGAGTCTATAACTTTTCCAAAAAGATTTAAATTATTTCTTGCCATTTTTATTTATTCCTTTCCCTTGATTATGCGGCATGCTCTTGGATAATAAAGAACTGTTATTTTTCGTAGAACTGCTTTCACTGGTTGTATCATCTGTTTGTTTGTTTGCCATTCTGAGTGTTTTGGCTGTCCTGTGATTGATTACCTTGTTTTTGACTACCTGCTTGTTGACTGCCTTGTTTACCAGTTTGTTGACTGCCTTGTTTACCAGTTTGTTGACTGGCTTCAGTGGTTAGATAACCTTGTCCTTGATTGTCTTCCGTTTAATTGTCCTCTGATTGGCTGCCTTCTGGTTGACTGCCTTCTGATTGGCTGCCTTCTGGTTGACTGCCTTCTGATTGGATGTCTTGTGCTTGACTGCCTTGGGCTTGACTGATTTCACTGTCTGGTACATCACGGCTTTCACTGTCTTGTTTTTGACTGCCTTCTGCTGGACCGTCTTGTGCTTGACTGTCTTGTGCTTGACTGATTTCACTGTCTGGAACATCACGGCTTTCACTGTCTTGTTTTTGACTGCCTTCTGCTGGACTGTCTTGTGCTTGACTGATACCAGAGTCTTCTGCTTCACCGTCCGGTGCTTCTTGGCTTTCACTGTCTTCAGGTTCTTCACTGCTTGAGTCCTCTTCACTGGATTCCTCTCCTCTGAAACATACATTAACATTCACTGTATTCGTTGTGCGTTCAGAATTAAAAGTAATCGCGAAGATTAATAACTCTATTAAACGTACCTAACTATTTTGATGTATTAAAAACTATTTTTTTTTCTTTTAAATTGTTTTTTTCTTTCATCTAAACGTGACACCTAATTTTTTACAGAAGTTTTGGATCACTTATTTACAAAATTAAAAGCATCAATGAAGGGTCATAAAGGATCAGTGGAGGAGGGTCATAAAGGATCAATGGAAGATCATAAAGGATTAATGGGGGAGGGTCATAAAGGGTCAATGGTGGGTCATAAAGGATAAGTGGAGGGTCATAAAGGATCAATGGACTGTCATAAAAAATCAATGGAGGGTCATAAAGAATCAATGGAGGGTCATAAAGAATCAATGGAGGATCATAAAGGATAAATAAAGGGTCATAAAGGATCAATGGAGGGTCATAAATGATCAATGGAGGGTCATAAAGGATAAATGGGGGGTCATATAGAATCGATGGAGGGTCATAAAGGATCAATGGAGGGTCATAAAGAATCAATGGAGGGACATAAAGGATCAATGTAGGAGGGTCAAAAAGGATCAATGAAGGGTCATAAAGGATCAATTAAGGGTCATAAAGAATCAATGGAGGGTCATAAAGAATCAATGGAAGGTCATAATGAATCAATAGAGGGTCATAAAGGATCAGTGGAGGAGGGTTATAAAGGATCAATGGAGAGTCATACAGGATCAATGAAGGTCCATAAAGAATCAATTGAGGGTCATAAAGGATCAATGGAGGGGGGTCATAAAGGATCAATGGAGGGTCATAAAGGATCAATGGAGGGTCATAAAGGATCAATGGAGGGTCATAAAGAATCAATGGAGGGTCATAATGAATCAATGGAGGGTCAAAAAGGATCTGTGGAGGAGGGTTATAAAGGATCAATGGAGGGTCATACAGGATCAATGAAGGTCCATAAAAAATCAATGGAGGGTCATAAAGGATCAATAGAGGAGGGTCATAAAGGATCAATGGAGGGTCATAAAGGATCAATGGAGGGTCATAAAGGATCAATGGAGGGTCATAATGAATCAATGGAGGGTCATAAAGGATCAATGGAGGGTCATAAAGAATGAATGAAGGGTCATAAAGAATCAATGGAGGGTCATAAAGGATCAGTGGAGAAGGGTTATAAAGGATCAATGGAGGGTCATACAGGATCAATGAAGGTCCATAAAGAATCAATGCAGGGTCAAGGATCAATGGAGGAGGGTCATAAAGGATCAATGGAGGGTCATAAAGGATCAATGGAGGGTCATAAAGGATCAATGGAGGGTCATAATGAATCAATGAAGGGTCATAAAGGATTAATGGAGGGTCATAAAGAATGAATGAAGGGTCATAAAGAATCAATGGAGGGTCATAAATGATCAATTTTAGGGTCATAAAGGATAAATGGGGGGTCATATAGAATCGATGGAGGGTCATAAAGGATCAATGGAGGGTCATAAAGAATCAATGGAGGGTCATAATGAATCAATGGAGGGTCATAAAGAATCAATGAAGGGTCGTAAAGGATCAATGGAGGGTCATAAATGACAAATGGAGGGTCATATAGATTCAATGCAGCAATCTTTAAAGCATCCAATTTCTATTCTGTGCCATGAGCCTTAATTAAGGCAACAAATATTTATTTTATTTTCATAAACACTCTAGTATTCCCAGATTTTTAACAAAACTCACAATAGCAAAATCAAAACAAAAAATATATTTCTTTGTTCAATTCTCTGTAAGTGAATCTTGATTTTTTTCCAATGTTATTTACAAAATTAACCTAAAAGTTTGCCAACAGAATGCGCTCCACGGTTCCCATTTACACATGTGGTTACTATGGAAACCATTGGATCTCATCCTATGCATTTGTAAGTAGGTGGTTCTAGTGTGTTTACACCGAGAGCAGTTTCAAAAAGTTAAAAGTAATTTGATAACTAAAAACGTTAATAACAACAATGGATAACTTTACACAAAAATAACTTGGATGAATTAAAGAATCTAAAAGTAATTCGCAACTTAAAACACTAATAAAACAACGGACAGCTTAAAATAATAATCAATACATGTAGTGGTAGTTAAAGAAAGCCAAAAGTATTGGTTTGCTAAAAACACTATTATCATTAATGGAACAAACAACATGAATGCATTGGATAACTTTATATACTAATAAATGTAATGAAAGCTTAAAGAAACTAAAACTAATGGACAGCTAAAAACATGAATAATATAAAAAAGCTCAAAATACTAAAAAATATAATGCAAATGGAAGAAAGCCGAAAGTAATGGTTAGCTAAAAACACTATTAACGTTATTGGATAACTTTAAACATCAATGGATAGGATAATGGACTGCTAAAAACACGAATAATATCAAAGGATAGCTTAAAATACTGAAATATGTAATGGAATCTGCAGAAAGCCAAAGGTAATGGATAGCAAAAACACTATTAACATTACTGGATAACTTTAAACTTCAATTGATTTTATACCTTTAAATATGAATAAATGCAATGGAAAGGGTAAACTTAGCTAGGGACTGGGTAAAACTTGGATAAACTTAGTTTGGGACTTAGTAAAACTTGGATAAACTTAACTTGAGACTTAGTAAAACTTGGATAAACTTAACTTGAGACTTAGTAAAACTTGATTAAACTTAGCTTAGGATTTAGTAAAACTTGGATAAACTTAAATTGGGACTTAGTAGCACTTGGATAAACTTAGCTTGGGACTTATTAATACTTGGATAAACTTAACTTGAGACTTAGTAAAACTTGATTAAACTTAGCTTGGGATTTAGTAAAACTTCGATAAACTTAGCTTGAAACTTAGTAAAACTTGGATAAACTTAACTTGAGACTTAGTAAAACTTGATTAAACTTAGCTTGGGATTTAGTAAAACTTCGATAAACTTAGCTTGAAACTTAGTAAAACTTGGATAAAGTTAGCTTGGGGCTTACTAAAACTTGGATAAACTTAACTTGTGACTTAGTAAAACTTGGAGAAACTTAGCTTGGAACTTAGAAAAACAAGGATAAACTTAATTGGGATTTAGTAAAACTTACATTGGTTTGCATTTATCCCCTTTCACATCTATAAAGCCGTCGCAGCATATATGTGTCTTGATACGCGAGTATCCTAAAACCCTGAAAAAAGAAGAACCACTTTATTTTCTCAGTCAAATGTTCATTTACATAGGGGCTAACAGGGCCCATGCCTTCTTCCCTTGAAACCCACTCCAGATGAAGCATATAACACATAGATTATAAATTTTTAATAAACATAAATAGTTCATCTAATTTATTTTTCAATGTTGATACCATCCAAGAAAGAAGAATTTTTCGAATTTCGAACTTGACCATATTTTTTTAACTGGAAAACCATATATTTTTAAACTACTTATAGCAGTTTTAATTTTTCACAATTGAACAAACGTGTAAAATTGGCGATTATTTTAGACATTTCGTCAGTTGTTTGAAAATTTAAAAACAAACAAACTAAATCGAATTTTCAAAAACGTTCTGGATTATTGGTAGCCGATATTTCAAACTATATCCTGAATTTTTTTAATTTTTTTTATTGAAAATTGGAAGACAAGTATTCAAAAATATATGAATTTGTTTCGAAATTTTTATGAAATTGTGATTTTAACATTAAATAACGTCTAAAATACTAATCGTATTGCAAAAAATATATATTCACCTGGGCCTTGAGCCTGTTGTTGGTCGTCAATATTTGTATTTGTATTTGTATTATTCCTCAAGCATTTCTTAACAAACTGACACAATTTCATAATTTTAGGACATTTACTTTTTGAGATGTCCATTTACCATCTTTCTACATACTTTTCGTCTGCAACATTTGTCATTTACACATTTTTTTTTTTTAAATTTCGGTCAAGTTGAAAATGCAACGTCTTTGTGAAATATTAACTTAAAACTAAATTGTTAATAGTTTTTGAAGCTTTAATATTTGTTTTATAAACGTATGTATAGCTTTTTTTTAAAATTAGGTTATAATTTTTTTTTAAGTTTTTTTACGAATTACTAAACATAGCACTTTGAAAAAAATTTGGTTTTGAAGTTCAAATAAGTTTTTGAAAACTATTAAAACCCACATCTGCAAAAGTCTATTCATACGTCTGTAGTCCCAGCAAAAAAAGTCGCATGAAACCTTCATCAAAATTGTCAAATTGAAGGTTGTTTGAAGGTTTTATAAAGGATATTGAAACAAAAAACTGCAGTTTTTATTAAGTTTTTAATTTTCCTGCATAAAACCTTTAAAATATCTGCATTTTCCATTCATGATTAAAAATTGAAGGTTTTTTGCAGTTTTTTTTATGAAGGTTTTTTTGCAGTTTTTATGAAGGACATTGAAACAAAAACCTTTAATTTTATAGATGTTTAAAAAACCTGCAGTTTTCCTGCTTAAAAAACTTTCAATTTCAAAATTTTGATGAAGGTTTTATGCTGACTTTTTAATATACTTTGAGGTTATTTAATAATTTTTTTTTAAAATAAACATTACAAATTGAAAAAGGAGAAGGAAATTTTAAAAAATGTATAATTAAGCCAAAAAAAATTACATATTTTTGTTTTTGATTATTGTTCAGAAAAATATGTGCTAATATTGCAAACAAAATTATGTTTCAGAATTCATTAATAAAAAAATTAGGATTTGGGGCTCGGGAATCCCTTAAAAAAAATTTTAAACTTATTTCAATGGGTGCTCGTATAAATGCTCACTACTTCACTTACGTTGTGTTACACGTAATTCTTGTGATAGTTCCGTCGCATTCTTCATTTACAGTTTTATTGTTCAGATCACCAACAGGATAGAAGAACGATTCGTACGCACACACATGTGATCTGCAATGGATTCAGTAAAATAAACACACGTGAATTTCTATTTATAAAGTAGTAACCACACATAAGTAGGAAGCAGTAAACACACATAAGTAGAAAGTAGTAATAACACATTAGTAGAGAGTAGTAATAACACATAAAGTAGAAAGTGGTAATAACACATAAAGTAGAAAGTAGTAATAACACATTAGTAGAAAGTGGTAATAACACATAGATAGAAAGTAGTAATAATACATAAGTAGAGAGTAGTAATAACACATTAGTAGAGAGTAGTAATAACACATAAAGTAGAAAGTAGTAATAACACATAAGTAGAAAGTAGTAATAACACATTAGTAGAAAGTAGTAATAACACATTAGTAGAGAGTAGTAATAACACATAAAGTAGAAAGTAGTAATAACACATAAGTAGAAAGTAGTAATAACACATTAGTAGAAAGTAGTAATAACACATTAGTAGAGAGTAGTAATAACACATAAAGTAGAAAGTAGTAATAACACATAAGTAGAAAGTAGTAATAACACATTAGTAGAAAGTAGTAATAACACATTAGTAGAGAGTAGTAATAACACATAAAGTAGAAAGTAGTAATAACACATAAGTAGAAAGTAGTAATAACACATTAGTAGAAAGTAGTAATAACACATTAGTAGAGAGTAGTAATAACACATAAAGTAGAAAGTGGTAATAACACATAAAGTAGAAAGTAGTAATAACACATTAGTAGAAAGTGGTAATAACACATAGATAGAAAGTAGTAATAATACATAAGTAGAGAGTAGTAATAACACATTAGTAGAGAGTAGTAATAACACATAAAGTAGAAAATAGTAATAACACATAAGTAGAAAGTAGTAATAACACATTAGTAGAAAGTAGTAATAACACATTAGTAGAGAGTAGTAATAACACATAAAGTAGAAAGTGGTAATAACACATAAAGTAGAAAGTAGTAATAACACATTAGTAGAAAGTGGTAATAACACATAGATAGAAAGTAGTAATAATACATAAGTAGAGAGTAGTAATAACACATAAAGTAGAAAGTAGTAATAAGACATAAGTAGAAAGTAGAAATAACACAAGTAGAAAGTAGTAATAAGACATAAGTAGAGAGTAGTAATAACACATTAGTAGAAAGTAGAAATAACACATACATAGAGAGTAGTAATAACACATGAAGTAGAAAGTAGTAATAACACATTAGTAGATAGTAGTAATAACACAGAAGTAGAAAGTAGTAATAACACATGAGCACTGTATGCAAGAAACTAACACTAATCACTGCATATAGCAGGGCTGTCACAAATTGTTGGACAATGGTCCTGTTGGCTGTTTATTTCTGCTGTCAATTACTAGTATACGGACCCCCCCCCCCCCTGATATTTGGCGACCAGTAAGCGATGTATTTCATATTTTTGGGAACCCTAAATGGTAGCGCGCAGATCACTGGCATGATTTATGGTAACCCTAAATAGGGGCAATACTGGCATCCTAAATGACTGCTCGAAGGTAGTATTAAAATAATACTGAACAGAGTGTCCGTACGCCACTAGTGACATTCTCCCGGAGCCTCAATGTGTCAACTTCTCAATTTGTTCTACTTGTTATTTGAAGAAATAGAGAAACAAATTAATGAAAGGGGGAGAAAATGTCACTTTAAGAGGCAGGACAAAGAGTTCTTTAGAGCATTATGGAAGGACGACTTTCCTTATAAAAGGAGGCGTGAAACTGTTGACGGACGGATCGTTAACTATTCTTACTCAAATCAGGTAGATTCGCAGTTGGGGGTAGGGTCACTTGATGGGTTGAAAACTGAAAAGTCAAGCTGAAGACGATCTGTAGAAACCATTAGTCAAGCGTCACATGTCTGAAGCCATGTAAACTACCTGTTCTGCTACAAACAGCATACTTCAGACATCACATGCTTTAAACATTCTCCCCCTCTGAGGTCAAAATTGTCCCATCTCACACGTAAAGATTAATAACCGAAACATTAATTAAAAATAGATTCTAGTGCGAGATTACCAAAAGTATTTTCTTTATATTTCTACCGAGTTTTAATCTAAAATATATCATAAAATTATAAATTAAAACACTGAATTGAGGAGATTATTTTCAAAAGTGAGCCGAGCTTCAGCAGCTGTTGCGAGCCGAAAGTCACGCGCGAACGCTGCTTGGCGACGAAATTCAAGCGATTCACATATACTGTCCCAACTCCAAATTTATTAGCGAATCGTTTGAATTTCGCTGAAAAGCAATGTCATTGCGGCGGCTCTATATCAGGCAGGAAAACATTCCTTTTTGAAAACAAGTTCCTCGAATCACATAAAATAAATGGCACTGTACTAAATTAAAGCTGTGTAGGATCAATTATAATTAGAATACTTTCCTTCGAAACCAAAGTTTGCGCTGCAAAGTTTTTTGTTCTTCATCAAACTTCTTTAGAAGTTCTATTCTGTAAAAATAAGGAACAACAGTAAGAGAACTTACAAATGCATTGTTTATGTTACTAAAAATAAGGAACAATAGTAAGAAAAATTACAAATGCATTGTTATGTTACTAAAAATAAGGAACAATAGTAAGAGAACTTACAAATGCATTATTATGTAACTAAAAATAAGGAACAACAGTAAGAGAACTTACAAATGCATTGTTATGTTACTAAAAATAAGGAACAATAGTAAGAGAACTTACAAATGCATTGTTATGTTACTAAAAATAAGGAACAATAGTAAGAGAACTTACACATGCACTGTTATGTTACTAAAAATAAGGAAAAATAGTAAGAGAACGTACAAATACTTTTTTATAAAACTAAAATAATTTGGTTTCCTTTATAATGACTAATTGAACTAAAGTAAAATTATATAAAAACACTGCAGTGATAGAAATACACAAATTTTACGATTAACTGATTATTATTTTCTTTCCACTGATCTAATATGCATGTACAATAAATCGGGTAGTAGGTACAGGCCACACTTCACCATAAGTTTTGATGTGTGAATACTTTTGGGTCCCACGAGGTCAGAGAGAGAATAGGTAGAGGTTTAAGGTCAGAGAGAGAATAGATAAATGACCAACCTGGTTGACGCGACTCACCTTCCTCTACACGGCGATAGGTAATTTATCCTTATAGGATGTTTCTCAATGGATATATTACTGCGGAAACGTGCATACTTTAGCCAATAACACGAAATTCCCATCCACGCGATAAAACTGTCAGAAATGTGTAAACAACCTACCTGGTTGACGTAGCTAGATATATATATATATATATATATATATATATATATATATATATATATATATATATATATATATATATATATATATATATATATATATATATATATATAGATAGATAGATAGATAGATAGAGATATAGAGATATAGAGATAGAGAGATAGAGAGATAGAGAGAGATAGAGAGAGATAGAGAGAGATAGAGAGAGATAGAGAGAGAGATAGAGAGATAGAGAGATAGAGAGAGATATAGATATAGAGAGATATAGATATAGAGAGAGATATAGATATAGAGATAGATATAGATATAGAGAGAGGTAGATATAGATATAGAGAGAGATAGATATAGATATAGAGAGAGAGATATAGAGAGAGATATATAGAGAGAGATATATAGAGAGATATAGATAGATAGAGAGAGATAGAGATAGATAGATAGATAGATAGATAGATAGATAGATAGATAGATAGATAGATAGATAGATAGATAGATAGATAGATAGATAGAGAGATAGAGAGATAGAGATAGATAGATAGATATATAGAGATATAGATAGATAGATAGATAGATATATAGAGATATAGATAGATATAGAGAGATAGAGGGGGATAGAGAGAGAGAGAGAGATAGAGAGAGATAGAGAGAGAGAAAGAGAGAGAGATAGAGAGAGAGATAGAGAGAGAGACAGAGAGAGAGAGAGAAATAGAGAGAGATAGACAGAGATAGAGAGAAATAGAGAGAGATAGAGATATATAGATAGAGAGAATTAGAGAGATATAGATAGAGAGAGATAGAGAGAGATAGAGAGAGATAGAGAGGGAGAGAGATATAGAGAGAGATAGAGAGGGAGAGAGATATAGAGAGAGATATATAGAGAGAGATAGAGAGAGATATATAGAGAGAGATAGAGAGAGATATATAGAGAGAGATAGAGAGAGATATATAGAGAGAGATATCCAGAAAGAGATAGAGATATATATATAGAGAGAGAAATAGAGAGAGATATAGAGAGAGATATATAGAGAGTGATAGAGAGAGATATATAGAGAGATATCAAGAGAGAGATAGAGATATATAGATAGAGAGAAATAGAGAGAGATATAGAGAGATATATAGAGAGAGATATCCAGAGAGAGAGATAAATAGATAGATAGATAGATTAATTCAGGCGCTGAGTATACGACTCCGTGCGGAGGGGTTCCCCATACCATTTTCTTAGACATATTTACATCAAATTATTTTAATTGACAACAAAAAACATATTTTGATTTATTTAACAATAATCCATATAAATCCACTTACATTTCAGATGTGGGCTCCACTTTTCTAGCATTATTTGCGCAAACAAAATAAAACGAAATCAACGCCACAACTGTTAAGATTTTCATTGTGAAGCAAATGAACATCGTTTTTAGAGAGAGCGTTCCTTATTATTTCACCGCATCTTGGGCAATCGAACGTTTCCAGAACAACTCGAAAATCTACGAAATAATTTCGATACGCGGATAAAAGTTTAATCATTCATTCGCACAAGACTTCAAAAGTTACCGATGTCAAACCCTGAATACCCAATACGATTTCGAAATACCCAATTCGATTCGACATACCCATTTTTTAGACGCCATAAATGGGTCGCAGTTATGCAAAAAGGATCCAGCGATAATCTTTCTTTGAAAAGTGTTGGATCTTTTCCGCATAACAGCGCCAAATTTCTCAGTTGTTTAGGAAATCATAGTTGGTTTGGTTAAGGAACGTCGCACTAGAGCTGCACAGTGGGCTATTGGCGACGGTTCGGGGTCTACCTCGAAGGAAAGACCCGGGAACACATACACATTCATACACACATTCATACATGCACCTTGTTATTTTTGAACCATGGTCAGATGACGAGGAAACACCTGAACTGGCACCCAACGCCTTCAATAGACGTCGGGACTTTGGACCCCGATCAGATGAATCGTGCACCAGTCGCGTATACACGCCGTTCGAATCCGTGAAATGGACTTGACATAGAAAAGTAAAAAAGTAGTGATCTTGCGATCGGAGGGTAGCCAGCTTCGCAACAAAAATACTATAAAGTCGTCCAGAATATCCAACAAATTATACTGGCGTGTATACGGGACTGGTGCACGATAAATCTGATCGGGGGTCCAACGTCCCGACGTCTATTGAAGGTGTTGGGTGCCAGTTCAGGTGTTTCCTCGTCATCTGACCATGGTTCTAAAATAACGAGGTGCATGTATGAATGTGTGTGTGAATGTGTATGTGTTCCAGGGTCTTTCCTTCGAGATAGACTCCGAACCGTCGCCAATAGCAAACTGTGCAGCTCTAGTGCGACGTTAATTAACAAAAACCAAACCAAACCCGTATACACGCCGTTAATTTTTGCGGATGTTCTGGACGACTTTTCTAGTATTTATGTAGCGAAGCTGGCAACCCTCCGATCACAAGATCACTACTTCATTAGTCAAGTCCATCGCACGGGTTCGAACCACCAATCCTCGGATTAGTAGCTGAACGCCTTAGCCGCTCAGCCACGGAGGCCTAGGAAATCATAGAGTTGACTATTTTAAGTGCTTGACACGTGTAAACATTTGTAATTTTATTAAGAAATGTTTTCATTTAAAGAACCCGATCCCCTAATTCCGAAACAATTATTATTATTATTCTTGCAGTAAACGATAGCTATACATATAACCACTGACGCTCACTCTATTTTAGCAATTGCAAAGTTGCTTTCAATGTTTGAAGGTTTAAATATTTTTTGCCTAGACGTGCACTTATAATTTTTTTACCGAAATTTTATTTTATTGTAAAGAGGTAGCTTTTAAGTTTTACTTAAAAAAATTAGATTAAAAAAAATATTGTAAAATTGACGAATTTTTATGAGTTTAAAAACTGTATGCATTGATAAAAAATTATAGATCCCTGGACGTAATATCATCTCCATGAGCTTCAGAGGGCTAACGCCGCACATAAAAACCAAATCACAAACGCAGGGGAAAACAGAGTATTAAAGTTCAGATGTGTAAATGGATTAATAGCCAACCTTGCTGACGTGACATATCTTCTTCAACACGACAGTAGGTCTATTATCCCCATACACTGTTTCACAGTAAAGTTTATGAGGGCGGAAACGTGCGTACAGCAGCCAAAAACCAAATTCCTCTCCACGCGGTAAAATTGTCAGAGTTAAGAATGGGTTAACAGTCAACCCGATTGACGCGCTTCACCTTACTCTACACGACAGTAAAATAATATCCCCATGCATTGTTTCCCAATGACGTTATGAGGGCGGAAACGTGCATACTGTAGACAAGAACGAAATTCCTCTCCACGCGGTACAAACGTTAGAGAAAAGAATGGATTAACAATCAACCCGGTTGACGCGGTACACCTTACTCTACACAATGATATGTCATGTATCGTTATAATATAATTCTATGGGGGTGTAAGCGTACACTACAGTTATGGGTGCCCCCCCCCCTCCACCCACACAATACAAATGCCAAAAGGGGGAATGGATTGATAATTAACCATTCGAAGCGTTTCTATTTTTTGGGTAAAAGGTACTTAAATTGTGTCTATTTTTATCAGTATATAAGATACAAATTCCTCTAAACAAAATATCATACATTAAAATATTCGCATACAACTTCAAATTTATAACTACATTTATTTCTTCTCCTATAAGACAAATTTAATAATCAAAATCAAGATGAACGATGTTAAAAAATACCTGAAAAATAGACATATTTTACGTAAGAAAATTCGGATATCTACGTTTATTATTTTTTGGGTAAAAGGTACCTAAATTGTGTCAATTTTTACCAATATATACTATACCTACTCTCTTTAACAAATAATCACACATTAAAATATTCGAATACAACTTCAAATTTATAACTACATTTATTTATTTTCAAGACTTAGATTTAATGATCAAAACGAAGATGAACGATGTTAAAAATCCTTTAAAATATAGACGTGTTCACGTAAGAAAATTCGGATATCTACGTTTATTATTTTTTGGGTAAAAGGTACCTAAATTGTGTCAATTTTTACCAATATATACTATACCTACTCTCTTTAACAAATAATCACACATTAAAATATTCGAATACAACTTCAAATTTATAACTACATTTATTTATTTTCAAGACTTAGATTTAATGATCAAAACGAAGATGAACGATGTTAAAAATCCTTTAAAATATAGACGTGTTCACGTAAGAAAATTCGGATATCTACGTTTATTATTTTTTGGGTAAAAAGTACCTAAAGTGTGTCAATTTTTACCAATATATACTATACCTATTATCCTTATCAAATTATCACGCATTAAAATATTCGAATACAACTTCAAATTTATAACTACATTTATTTTCTTCTCCTATAAGACAGATATAATGATCAAAACAAAGATGAACGATGTTAAAAATCCTTAAAAAATAGACGTGTTAACGTAAGAAAATTCGGATATCTACGTTTATTATTTTTTGGGTAAAAGGTACTTAAATTGTGTCAATTTTTACCAGTATATAAGATACGAATTCCTCTAAACAAAATATCACACATTAAAATATTCGCATACAACTTCAAATTTATAAATACATTTATTTATTTTCTTTAAGACTTAGATTTAATGATCAAAACAAAGATGAGGGATGTTAAAAATCCTGAAAAAATAGACGTGTTGACGTAAGAAAATTCGGATATCTACGTTTATTATGTTTTGGGTAAAAAGTACTTAAATTGTGTCAATTTTTACCAGTATATACGATACAAACTCCTCTAAACAAAATATTACACATTAAAATATTCGCATACAACTTCAAATTTATAACTACATTTATTTATTTTCTTCAAGACTTAGATTTAATGATCAAAATCAAGATGAACGATGTTAAAAATCCTTAAAAAATAGACGTGTTAACGTAAGAAAATTCGGATATCTACGTTTATTATTTTTTGGGTAAAAAGTACCTAAAGTGTGTCAATTTTTACCAATATATACTATACCTATTCTCCTTATCAAATTATCACGCATTAAAATATTCGAATACAACTTCAAATTTATAACTACATATATTTTTTTCCAGACTTAGATTTAATGATCAAAACGAAGATGAACGATGTTAAAAATCCTTAAAAAATAGACGTGTTAACGTAAGAAAATTCAGATATCTACGTTTATTATTTTTTGGGGAAAAGGTACTTAAATTGTGCCAATGTTTACCAGTATTTAAGATACAAATTCCTCTTAACAAATTATCACACATTAAAATATTCGAATACAACTTCAAATTTATAACTACATTTATTTTCTTCTCCTATAAGACAAATTTAATGATCAAAATCAAGATGAACGATGTTAAAAAATACCTGAAAAATAGACATATTTTACTTCAGAAAATTCGGATATCTACGTTTATTATTTTTTGGGTAAAAGGTACCTAAAGTGTGTCAATTTTTACCAGTATATACGATACAAACTCCTCTAAACAAAATGGCACACATTAAAATATTCGAGAAAAAAATACAACTTCAAATTTATAACTACATACATTTATTATCTTCAACACTTAGATTTAATTATCAAACGAAGATGAACGATGTTAAAAATCCTTCAAAAAACAGACGTGTTAACGTAAGAAAATTCGGATATCTACGTTTATAATTTTTTGAGTAAAAGGTACTTAAATTGTGTCTATTTTTACCAATATATACGATACAAATTCCTCTAAACAAAATATCACACATTAAAATATTCGCATACAACTTCAAATTTATAACTACATTTATTTTCTTCTCCTATAAGACAGATTTAATGATCAAAACCAAACGATGTTAAAAAATACCTAAATAATAGACATATTTTACGTCAGAAAATTCGAATATCTACGTTTAGTATTTTTTGGGTAAAAGGTACTTAAATTGTGTTCATTTTTACCAACATATACGATACCAACTCCCCTTAAAAAATTATCACACATTAAAGTATTTGCATACAACTTCAAATTTATAACTACATATATTTATTTTCTTCAAGACTTAGATTTAATGATCAAAACGAAGATGAACGATGTTAAAAATCCTTTAAAATTAGACAAGTTTTACGTCAGAAAAGTCGGATATCTACGTTTATTATTTTTTGGGTAAAAGGTACTTAAATTGTGTCAATTTTTACCAGTATATAAGATACAAATTCCTCTAAACAAAATATCACACATTTAAATATTCGCATACAACTTTAAATTTATAACTACATATATTTATTTTCTTCAAGACTTAGATTTAATGATCAAAACGAAGATGAACGATGTTAAAAATCCTTTAAAATTAGACGAGTTTTACGTTAGAAAAGTCGGTTATCTAGGTTTATTATTTTTTGAGTAAAAGATACATAATTAGATACATACCAAAATTGTGTCAATTTTTACCAATGTTTACATTACCAACTCCCTTTAACAAATTATCACGCACTAAAACATTCTAATACAACTTTACATTTATAACTACATTTAATTTCATCAACCATAAGATTTAGTTTTAATGGCCAAAACCAAGGTTTGGTTATGTTTGGTTTTGGTTATGTTAATTAACGTCGCACTAGAGCTGCACAGTGGGCTATTGGCGGCGGTTCGGGGTCAAGCTCGAAGGAAAGTCCCGGGAACACATACACATTCACATACATATTCATACATGCACCTCGTTATTTTAGAACCATGGTCAGATGACGAGGAAACACCTGAACTGGCACCCAACGCCTTCAATAGACGTCGGGACTTTGGACCCCGATCAGATTGATCGTGCACCAGTCCCGTATACACGCCAGTATAATTTGTTGGATATTCTGGACGACTTTCTAGTATTTTTGTAGCGAAGCTTGCAACCCTCCGATCGCAAGATCACTATTTTTTTACTTTTCTATGCCAAGTCCATTGCACGGATTCGAACCACCAATCCTCAGATTAGTAGCTGAACGCCTTAACTGCTTGGCCACGGAGGCCTAGGAAATCATAGAGTTGGCTATTAAAGTGTTTGGCACGTGTAAACATTTGTAATTTTATTAAGAAATGTTTTCATTTAAAGAACCCGATCCCCTAATTCCGAAACAATTATTATTATTATTCTTGCAGTAAACGATAGCTATACATATAACCACTGACGCTCACTCTATTTTAGCAATTGCAAAGTTGCTTTCAATGTTTGAAGGTTTAAATATTTTTTGCCTAGACGTGCACTTATAATTTTTTTACCGAAATTTTATTTTATTGTAAAGAGGTAGCTTTTAAGTTTTACTTAAAAAAATTAGATTAAAAAAAATATTGTAAAATTGACGAATTTTTATGAGTTTAAAAACTGTATGCATTGATAAAAAATTATAGATCCCTGGACGTAATATCATCTCCATGAGCTTCAGAGGGCTAACGCCGCACATAAAAACCAAATCACAAACGCAGGGGAAAACAGAGTATTAAAGTTCAGATGTGTAAATGGATTAATAGCCAACCTTGTTGACGTGACATATCTTCTTCAACACGACAGTAGGTCTATTATCCCCAAGATCACTACTTTTTTACTTTTCTATGTCAAGTCCATTGCACGGATTCGAACCAAAAATCCTCTGATTAGTAGCTGAACGCCTTACCAACTGAGCAACTGGGGCTCCGGCCAAAACCAAGAAGAACGATGTTAAAATTCCTTAAAAAATAAAAAATTTACAAACGCAACACAAAATTTCAGAAGCATCAATTAACAAGTAGAATCGTCCTGTCATTCAAAAACTACCCTTCGACGCTAACCCTAAATCCCACTCGAATCCACATCGCGAATTTGCTTTCGCCCCAAAACTTCAAACGCACAAATTAAATTTTTCGTTAATTACAGCTCGGCAATTAACAAGCCCCCCCCCCCTCCCCCACTTCACCAAAAGACTGATTTCGGAATATTCTCCCCGAAAGCATCCAAAGAATAAAACCGGACAGAATTGAAAGTGTAGAAACCTTCTTCAAAATAATAAATATTAAGCACTTCAAGGGTTTTCCGTGCAAATGATTTTATTGATTGCAGAAGCGCCTCTTCAAACAGTTTGAGAATGGTTTTCGCTTTTATTCCGGTGCTGTCGTCTCAGTGCATTTACTCAAATTAACGAGATACGCGCTTTGAGAATCTCCCGGCGTCATGTGTTTGAAGTTTTCTTTGAAATGTAATTGGTTTCTTTAGATGTGAGAATGCACTAGACGCATTGAGCATGTATAGCTACCGAGTTTGGTTTGGTTTATTAACGTCGCACTAGAACTGCACAGTGTGCTATTGCCAAGCAAAAAAAGTCAGCATAAAACCTTCATCAAAATTTTGAAATTGAAGGTTTTATGCAGGAAAACTGCAGTTTTTTTGAAGATCTATAAAATTAAAAGTTTTTGTTTCAATGTTCTTCATAAAAACTACAAAAAAACCTTCATAAGAACATGCAAAAAACCTTTAATTTTTAATCATGAAGGGAAAATGCAGATATTTTAAAGGTTTTATGCAGAAAAATTAAAAACTTAAAAAACCTGCAGTTTTTTGTTTCAATATCCTTTATAAAACCTTCAAAAAACCTTTAATTTGACAATTTTGATGAAGGTTATATGCTGACTTTTTTTGTTGGGTGGCGACGTTTCGGAGCTTCGAGTATGGATCCTTTGTAGTAGAGGAATCATGACGTCACTCTCGCTAACATCAAAGTGAAGCCAACATGTGTGGCCTCAGACACGTGCTTAATTACGTCATTCCATTAATTAATTTTCACTGTTACACATTTCCCAATTTATCAGCCAATCGCGAGTATTTTTTCATTCATAATTTTGAAGAGATGACACGTGATATGGGCCTTTTGCTCTGAGATGTGTGTTTCACGATTATGACGTCATATTTTCTCTACTACAGACAATTCATGCTCGAAGGTTCGGAGCCTATCTCGAAGGAAAGACCCCGGAACGATGCTTCGTATTTTTGAACCATGGTCACATGACGAGGAAAACGTCTGAGCTGGCACCCAACGCCTTCAATAGACGTCGGGACTTTGGACCCTGATCAGATTCATCGTGCACCAGTCCCGTATACACGTTGATAATTTTTATGGATGTTCTGGACGACATTCCTAGTATTTTGTAGGGAAGCTGGCAAGCCTCCGATCACAAGATCACTACTTTTTTTACTTTTCATTGTCAAATCCGTCGCACAGGATATCGAACCAGAAACCCTCTGATTCCCGCCTTTATCCACTCGGCCACGGAGACCCCTAACTACCTAGGGGTCCTGAACTGATAAAAACGCAATCTCACATTTGACGAAATTTTTGTCATTTTTGACGAAACAGACACCTGCTATATGCTCGGATAAAATATTTCGTCAAACTGAAAATATTAATTTTTTTTATTTCTTAATGAAATTTATTCCGTCAAAAATGAGGACGATTTTATTAATATATTGTACGATTTTTAATATAATGTACGATTTTTAATATAATGTAAGATTTTTAATATAATGTACGATTTTTAATAATATAATGTACGATTTTTAATATAATGTACGATTTTTAATAATATAATGTACGATTTTTAATAATGCATGATTCATAAATCACTTTCAATAAATATAGACAATTACAACCAGGATATACCGGGAATCGAACCCAGAACTGCAGGCACCGCCGTCCAGTGTCTTATCCGTTGTACTACCAGGACGACGTGAAGAAGTTATAAACAGAGATATTATTTAAAGGTGTGTTAAAAGAATGGGAAGTAAGATAATTGAGTTGTAATAACTTGAGTTGTTATCATTTTTGAAAAAGACATGTACTCAAAAATGGGTAAAAATGAATAAAAAGTAGCTTGCCTACAGAGGCTGCCTTCATAAATCACTTTCAATAAATATCGACAATTACAACTTATAATAACCGGGAATCGAATACAGGTTTCAGCACCACTCTCCACGGTCTTATCCGTTAAGGTATCCAGGCGACGTGAAGAAGTTATAATAAAAAAGTAATGTTAAAAAGGTTTACCTATTAAACGGGAAATAAGATAATTGAATTGTAATAATTCAGTTTCCATATAAGCAATTGACATCAAGTAACGTGGAAAACCCTCTTCTGAACAATTATTTTAATTGTGTCATGTCGCTTTGTTGAAATGGCTTAAACAGAAGCTGAGATGAGCACTATTAAATAACACTGCTCATTTTTGCGAAAGTTTAACTACTTAAATTTGAGTACATGATCGCTCATTTACAATTCAATTGGACTGAATAAAAAACGAGTACGTTCATGTACTCATTTTAAAGCACCTTTTTTTACAGTCTAAACAAAGCTAAATCTATTGGCTTCACAATTAACAATTGACTTAATTGGAAGCACCACCTTCAACAAGTTAAAAACAAATCTGTCAAATCTCCACTCCCTAATGGGTCGTATATCAAAATCACATGTCAATGAAAAGAGACATAAACACATCTTCAATCAGACCCATACTAAAGTACGCTTCTCTAAAGTCGGGGACAACCTAAGTTGAACCTGAAGCAGAAGCTATGATATGTGTAAATAGTCAATTGCTTTAGGCTCAACTTAGGTTGTCCCCGAGTATAGTTGTCACCACGGAGTAAAGAAAAAGGTGTAGATGATTTGGCGAGATTTCATGAGACGTAAGTTAGCAACCCCAAAGTAGGCACACACAAACCTAGTTTGCAGTGATTTTTCTACGAGGGATGCATTATTTTCAAATTAAGAAAACGCATGCTAAAACTTAAAAAATAACTGTTTGTGCAGTTGTGAGATGCAGAACAAGTTCTAAAACGATAAATTTACCTATTATTTCTTATTCATAGGTAAATTAAATTATAAAATAAATTATCGCCAAGTACTGGTACATAGTAGTGCTTTGGAATAGCGCCAAATACTTCGCCAGTTCCTACTTTTTAAGCGATTGCTTACTTCACATTGCAAACCGGTTTTAGACTTGTTCGCACCTCCACCTTCTTCTTTACTCAGTGAGTTTCCACGGCCCTAAACAAGATTGACACCACCAGAACCCAGCGATGCCAGAACTCAATTCTAAAAGAAATGGTTAACGCCGAACGATATGTTTTGGATACCCTAATTCAAACAGACCTTAAAACCGATACTTTGGACGCTTTTATGGCAAAGATCAATACCATATTTTACATGAAGATCTTGGAGCGTGAAGGAAGATTTCAGGAGTTCCATGCAGTGGGAAATACTGAGAGAAGATAAAAATTTAAGACTTTCCGCGGCATTTTACATGCCAGGCGTCGTTATTTCCTGCATCTAACATACAGCCAATTTATAGATATATATTACTTATGCAATAAATAAATAAACTCTTAACAGTATTTAAATCCATTCTCATTTCATGGAAACAAGTTTTATCTAGTTCATGACTAACTAACTGCTAACTAACTACTTACTGCTTACTAACTAAACTGCCTAACGGTTTCACTTAGATAAACTATTTTGACCTAGCCTATCCCAGCAAAAAAGTCAGCATGAAAGCTTCATCAAAATTGTCAAATTGAAGGTTTTTTGAAGGTTTTATAAAAGATATTGAAACAAAAAAAATCAGTTTTTTTTTTAAGTTTTTAATTTTCCTGCATAAAACCTTTAAAATATCTGCATTTTCCCTTCATGATTAAAAATTGAAGGTTTTTTGAGGGTTTTAATGAAGGTTTTTTACAGTTTTTATGAAGGACATTGAAGCAAAAACCTTTAATTTTATACATCTTCAAAAAAACTGCAGTTTTCCAGCATAAAACCTTCAATTTTAAAATTTTTATGAAGGCTTTATGCTGACTTTTTTGCTGTACACACTGTTAAAAATAGGTACTCAAAAATAAGTATATTGTACTCATTTCTGAGTAGATTCGATGCTCATGGAAAAAGACATGTACTCAAAAATGAGTACAATGATAAAAATAATAAAAAGTCCAGTTGCTTACCTATGTAGGTTGCCTTCATAAATCAATATCAATAACTTTCAACAATTACAATCATTAGTTACCGGGAATCGAACCCATATACTCAGGCATCGTAGTCCAGTGCCCTATGCGTTGTACTACCAGGGCGACGTGAAAAAGTTATAAACTGAAGAACTGTTAAAAAGGCGTGCCGAAAAAATGGCAAATAAGATAATTGAATTGTAAAAACAATTCCATTTAAGCAATCGACATCAAACAATGTGGAAAACCATCTTCTGAATAACTATTTTAAGTGTGTCAGGTCGCTTTGTTAAGATGGCTTGAACAGAAGCTGAGATTATAAATATTAAATCACACTGCTCATTTTTGAGAAAGTAATGGTACTTAAATTTAAGTGCGGCATCGCTCATTTACGATGTAATTGTCCTCAAAGAAAAACGAGTATGTTTAGGTACTCACTTTTAAGTACCTTTTTTTACAGTGCAGCATCACAGAAACTAGATTTTTTTTTTTTATGAGAGTGCATTTTGATACTCGTGTAAAACATAAAAGTTTACTGAGAAAAATTGAGTGTGTACCCAATTGCATAGTTCAGCGATTCTCAACCTTTCAGTATTCGCGGCCCAGTTTTCAATCATAATTTTCATCGCCCCCTCCCCCCCTCCCCCCTCCCTCGCCTACAATAAAATGTTTACAACAATAATGTATATTGAGTATTTTGGATTCTGTTTTCAAATTATTTTTAACTAACTGCCAAAACAAGAGTAAAAGTAAGCCAACGTTGGCAAGAAACCACATCTGGCATTTTGCCAAGCGGGTGGTGAACAGATGAAGCGAATGAAAGCGGGGAAAATTTAAATATTATATTTGAAATGAAAGCCAAACAGGGAAATAACGTTAAAAGAATATGAAAGTAGAAAAATTCGTTAATGAAAGTTAACCTAGACGGGGTGAGCTAAATTTAGAAACTGGGAATACAATTTTTCGAATAATAAAGAAAGAAAACAGAAGCATGACTAAACAAAAGAGAAAAAAATAAGTAATGTTTGTGGAAGGGAATCCACACGACCGATATCATCTCGAGCCAGTGGCGTACACAGGAAATTTATAAGGGGGGGGGAGGGAGGGTTGATCATCAGATTACTTTACACGTGTATAAATATATATATATATATATATTTATATATATACGCAGGGTGCGGCAAGTTAACTTCCTTTTTTGAAGTGAGTGGTCTGAAGCTTACAGCAGCCCCAGGCAGGTAGGCGTGGTCTCGAATAGATTTTAAAGTTTTGTGGCTTGTGGTTCAGACGCCATCATACGTTGGAGTAACGAATAGCATGCATTTGCCGTAAAGGCCTATTTTTCCAACAGAAGTTCGGTGGTTTCAACCCAGCGCGCTTTCCGAAATCGCTTCAATATTGAGCCTTTGGGACATATCCCGGACCGGAAATCTATTTTTTGATGGGTGACAACGCTCAGGGAAACTGGTTGTGTGCAGAAAAAAAGAAGTGGAGACGCACGTCCCATCAGATCACCCATGGTTTTTCGAGGAAAATGAACAGACTATCACAGTCTCTTCAGACCATTATGTAAACATGCTCGAAGATGTTTAATTTGCTGATTGATTTAAAAATATATATATATACTTTAAGAAATAAAATACTACAAAGTACAAAAATTTTAATTTAGGGACTAGTGGAAAAAAATAATTATTTAGAATTAATTTTGTACTTTTTACGACTCTTTAAAAAATTTGTGCCAATTCACAAAAAAACCACACCTAAATTTTAGAACCAATTTCAAAAAGTGATAATGACCATAAAATTGAAACTTAAATGTTTAAAAAAAATTCCACTTTTGTTCCTTAAATTAATAATTATTTAAAAAAAAAACGTTTTAGAGCTTTTTTTAAAGCCGGTTTTTATTTTGAAAAAAAGATTATTTTATACTATATTTTATTCACATTAACTATTGATTATTATGCTTGAGTTTACTTGTCATTCGGGCCCAATTATTTTTCATACTTACGAATCTGCCATTGTTTTTCACATACATAAAAAAAAATTGCATATGTTTGCACAAAATATAAGTCATTTGTATTTTAGCAATTGAATTTTAAAGTAAAAGCAGTACAAATGTTATAATTCTTCTAAATTAGTATGCATGGGAACTGACAATAGGAATGAAGTCTTTTAAAAACACATATGGAATAATCTCACCTTTCCTGATTAATCGTTGGGTTGTCTTTTCATTCGCTTTTTTTTAAAAGAAAAAAAGCAACTAAACTGGATTGTTATTGCCTTAGCTTTCTTCTAGAAAATAATTTAACACAATCATCTGATACATGTTTCATTTTGGCTTTAAAAGGCAAAACAAAGCACCATAACTTTCAGAAATACTAAACAAATAAAAGGCCTCAAAAACTAAAGTCCAATTTTCAGGAGTACAAAAAGTAGAAACTGTTCAAAACATCTTTTCATTTGACCTTTATTTTTGACCTGACTATTTTAGTCATCCTTTACTTCTACACTACGACAAATTTTTTGAAACAAAATATTCCAAACCAAAAAAAAAATAGTCATCCTTTACTTCTACACTACGACAAATTTTTTGAAACAAAATATTCCAAACCAAAAAAAAAATGCGATATTTTATTTACCATTTAAAAAAAAATATTTGGTATTGACTTATTAAATTTTCAACGTAGATATATATCGGCGCCAAAATTGTTCCCGCCATTATAATCGAAAGAGATTGCTTTTTGTTTATTTTACATTTTCTTTTTATTTCCTGTTAAACGATGAATATTTTGTAATGACGAAAACGGGAAGGCGCCTAAATGGCTGTTAGCTGTCTGCCTGTTGGGAAAGATGATACGAGACCCCCCCCTCACACACACTTTTAAATAAAAAAAAACTTTGTATTTTTTCTAAATTTTTTGTTTTGTTTTGGAAATGTTTATTAATTGGGGAAAAAAGCATTACTTTTGTATTAATTTTTTTTAAACTTCATACCGATGAGGGAAGGGGGGGGCTGCGTACGCCACTGTCTCGAGCATGCGCAGCAGTCAGTTAATCAATTTTTTTAAATAATATTTTCTCTTGGATATTCTCGCGCCCCCCTTCTAGTGTGCTCGCGCCCCCCTAGGGGGGCGCGCCCCACAGGTTGAGAATCGCTGGCATAGTTAGATTTGGTTATTGAATACTTTTTAGCAGGGCCTTCTCAGCCTGCCCCTTCATACGTCTTCAGTAAGCTCTAGATCTCTTCGTACTTTCAATAAGTTTACACATTTCCCTCAACAATCAGTACAAAGGTAAAATGGAGAGTTAAAATATATTAAATCTTTCATATATATTTAGGATGGTTGAACGACAACATAGTCTTAGTATAATTATGACGTGAATAACACTTTAAAATCGGTCTATGTACAGCGATCATCAGTAGAGAAATGACCAACCATCGTGTAGAGGAAGTGTCACCGTATTTTCATTTAATTAACCCCCATCACACCTGTGACCTTTGCTCGAAATCTAACTTATGTATTTTCAATCTAAATAACGAATCGTACACTGTAAAAAAAGGTACTTAAAAATGAGTACCTGAAAATACTCGTTTTTCTTTGAGTACAATTACATCGCAAATGATCGATGACGTACTAAAAATTTAAGTAACCGTACTTTCTCAATTATGAGCAGTGTGATTTAATATTACTAATCTCAGATTCCGTTCCAGTCATCTTAACAAAGAGACTTGACAAACTTAAAGTAGTTGTTCAGAAGATGGTTTTCCACATTATTTGATGTCAATTGCTTATATGGAAACTGAGTTATAACAACTCTGTTATTTTACTGCCCATTTTTTTTTGGCACACCCTTTTAACACTACTTCTGTTAATAACTTCTTAATGTCGCCCTGGCAGTACGACGGATAAGGCATTGGACGGTGGTTCAATGAATATATGAGTTCGATTCCCGGCAAGTCTTGGTTGTACTTGTCGATATCTGTTGAAAGTGATTTATGAAGGCAGCCTATGTAGGCAAGCATCTACTCTTTTTTTTTTACTCATTGTACTCATTTTTGAGAATGTATTTTTTTTTAATGTAAACGTATGTATTCAGAGCCATGATAAGCATCGAATGTACTCAAAAATGAGTATCTTCTACTTGTTTTTGAGTACAATGTAACTTGAGCGAGCTTAAATTGAAGATGGTGACGAGTTCTACAATACTCTTTTTGAGTAGTTGATGGCATAAACTATTTGTATCAAAATTGTGTCTAGTGGAAAGTGACGATTTGCCGAATATTTCAATATGAAGCCATTATATTGCTCTACAGTTCAATAAGAAGGTTGGAAGAGCAGTTATAAGACAAAAAGAATTATACCAAGAAATATATACCAATGACAAGTACGATGAAATCTGGAACTTTCCGAAGACTGAAGAAGGAGACAAACGCTCGTACAATGTATTCACAAGTTTTACGGTACAGCGATGAATGTACATACTCGACATTTCTTACAACAGTACAAGAACTTTTTTTTTTTACACGTGCATCATAGTGCACGCTTAGTAAAACAGAATGAACATAAATGGAATATTATAAACAGGAAAAAAAATATTTATTACAATCTTTTAATACAAAAAAGTGGTAGATAAATTTAATTTAAACTACTGGCTATAAAATTATATATGTCCTTCAAATATCTTAAATCGTTCATATGTTTGACGAACAAAAGAGTTATAGTTTTGACCTGAACGTATAATAAATATTAAGAGATCTGGAGTTTAACGAAGACTTAAGAAGGGGTAGGGATTAACGAAACCAAACTATACAAGTATAATTTTTTTTTTTTTGCAAATACCTTATATGGAATTTTTGGGAAAACGAAAATTCATGTTGAAGTAAATGGGTTCATTATTAATGTTTTTTTTTAAGAAAAATAGTGTAAGTTAAAATTTAATAATTAATTATATAATAATAATAATTATGTAGTTATATTAAATAATTAATAATATATTAAAACTTCCAATACCTATTTTAATATACTAAAATAAAAGTTAACCATATTAAAAAGATAATCTCATCCTTTTTTTAAGAACACTAGGTATTTATATTTCAAAATTTTAAAATTATTTAAAAAGGGATTTTTTTACAGAAGCCACAGTGGTACAATTATTTTTTTTGCTATAATGAAACAAAATAGTTTACATTAAAATATCGTAATTTTTTTTCATATATTTTTTTTTAATTTCCAAAATCATATTGTTTTTTACTTTAGCAGTCATTTCACAATCGATAGTTGAACGAGATATTTTCTAATCAATACTGTAGTGTATTCTCCACGTCCTTATAAAAACAATTTCTTATAATAAGGACATGGAGAATAAATATGTTGTATATTTTCATAACAGTAATATTTATATTCAAAACTAAAGTTTTATTATGATTATTTTACTCTACCATTAAAATATTTTTTTTTTACAATATCAATAAAAAAAATTAAAAACATATATCTCTTAAAAAAATGTTTTAGTGTCAATATAAAAAAAAATCACAATTTTTTTTTCTGAATATAAATAATACTGTTATAAAAAAAAAAAAAAACATTACTATTCTCCATATTTACATAAAATTGAGTTTATTCACTACTATAGTGATTAGAAAATATCCCATTCAAATATCGATTGTAAAAAGACATATGAAGTTAAAAACAATACAAATTTTGGAAATCTTAAAAAAATATTTTTTTAAAAAAACTGTTTAATATATTTTAATACAAGTCATTTTGTTTTATTAATGCAAAAATATATAATTGTTACACTGTGGCTTATTATATTTTTTCCATCGCTTTTTAAATATATTAGTACATTTCGTAAAATAAAAATATATTTTATTACTTTTTGGCGCATTTTCCTTAAAGTCGGTTTTCCTTTTTTCTAGAAACATTATTTTATTAAAAATATTATTTTATTAAAAATGTTATTTTATTAAAAATATTATTTTATTAAAAATATTATTTTATTAAAAATATTATTTTATTAAAATATGAAATTCAATACAAAACAAACAAAAAATCCAAGTAGTTCCAAAAATAAACTGATAAAATAATGTATCTCCTTGTAGAAACTTTAAATAGAATTTGTTTATAAACCTTTTTCCATCATTTGCACGCCGATAAACGGCACGCACATAAAAAAATTCATCTTCCTGGAAATCTTATTAAAAACAATTCAACCGTTCATTTTTCTAATTTAAGTAATGGTCCGCAAACAGCAGCCAGAATTATCTATTTCGCTTCTTATGCAACAATTCCTTCTTCTTTATCGACCTGGCATAGATTACATTAACGCGACCGAGAAAATGTGCCAACAACGTAAAAAGCTCGCCAAGCAGGCAGATACTCTAATGATGATAAATCTGCGCTATAGAGAAGCCAAAAACTGCTTCTTTAGGTAAACACTACTTGCTGAGATAACCGCAACGTGGCGCTGATGATGCGCGAGCGATTCTTGCTGAGATTTCTTTTACTTCTTGAAGTTTGGCAACAAATCGGGTAAATTAAAAGTAATAGAGGTTTCTCGGGATGGTTGTAATGGTTATTTATTGTAAAATACGGTCGTCAGTAATGATTAAGGAGGATGCGCTAAGTATTTTACGGGGGATCGGTCGTTAGAATTCATCGCAAAATGGCGACACTTTTATTTAAATGGATTGTATTTAGGGACAAGTAGTTTTTCGTGTTGAGACTGTACATAAAAAATATATTTAAAGATGTGTAATTTTGCCTCTTCGGGATTTCGCCAAAGTGATTTAGTTCTAAATCTAGTAACCTGGAATTTTGTTCAGTTGAATTAACTCGCACTTTGGTTTCCACAATAAATTGAAGCCCATTCTATATGAACGTAATAGACGCGCGTGGCATTTTCCAGAAGCCCCTGTGATTGGTACATACAAACCACGTGATTTGAATGTACAAATCAAAGGACTTCTGCAAAATACCACGCGTGTCAATTACGTTCGTGTAGAATGTTACTTAGTTTATTGAGGTTAGTATAGCTTATATGCCTCAGTATACTGAAATGAGAATCACATGGTTTCAATTTACCAATCACAGGTGCTTCTATAAAATACCTGGCATGTTTATTACGTTCGTGTAGAATATGCCATATAGTTTCGGTATCAAACATATCCTAATTGATTGCTTGGATAAACCCTTTTCAAGGAGCCTCCATAATAGAAAAGTTGCCTGGATATGAGCAAATTCCTAAACGATGGAAAATGTTTGCTTTGGGAGACAGGACAAGAAGTTCTAAAAGTTTTCTGGAAGTACAACTTGCCTTGCAATAGGAGGCGTGTAACTGTCTGACGGACGGTTAGTTAACGATCCTTTTTCAAAACTCGGAGAATCGCAAATTTGGGGTAGGTGTATTGAAGGGTGGAAATACAGAAAAGCCCAACCGAAAACGATATTTAGAAACCATTAGTCAAATGTCATCTGTCCGAAGCTATGTAAACACCTGTTCTGCCGCAAACAGAATGCTTCAATCCTCATGCCTTTTAAAAATTCTCCCCCTCCCCCTTCCGGGTCGAAAGTGTCCCAAGTCCATCGCTAGACCTCTGTACTGCATGAGGTATGTGTTCTCCCAGCCCACGTTAACGTCGTACTATTTACAATATTATTATTGTAAGTTATAGTACATGTTAAACTCTTCACAGCTCTCACAATAGTCTATACGTTAGTATTGCCTATAGTAATTTTCCAACACGAAATCACAGAAAATTTGCACAATTTTCCTCCCTCATTTTGTGGGGACATGTACCATAATGCCCTCAATGTTTATGTTTTATCGAACAAATTTTTACTTCGTAGCGAATCTGACAATCCTCCGATCAGAGTTCACTGCATTTGAACATTTTTCTAACTCGCTACTCTCAATTCTAGAGTCACGTTAAATCACCCAAACTACTAATATATCATCAAACATTAATATTTTACGCTAAAGTGTCCCCAGCTGTCCAGTAGTTAAAGGTGTTCGGCCTCGCCCGACTGATGGACTTGACAAAGAAAAGTAAAAATTTAATGATATTGTGATCGGAAGATTACCAGCTTCGACACTGAAATGCTAGGAAGTCGTCTAAAAATATCCAAAGAATTATACTGGCGTGTATACGGGACTGGTCACAATAAATCTAATCGGGGACCAATGTTCTGGCGTCTATTGAAGTTGCGTCGGGTGCCAAATCAGGTGTTGTTCCTCGTCATGTGACCATGGTTCAAAAATACGAAGTATCATTCCCGGATTGTTCCTTTGAGATAGGCCTAGAAACGTCGGCAATAGCCCACTGTGCAGCTGTAATGCGACATTAATTAACCAAACAAAACTATTTCGCTAAAACTGACTAAAATAACAATATTTGTATACAAAAAAATGGTTCTAAATTTCCAACAACAAAAAATTTGAATGCGAGCCAAAACATATATCAACCTTCTACAAACCCAAAATGGCGATATTTAGAAAAAAAGAAAGAAATTTAAAAGCCCACATATCCGCATCCTATTCCATCCACAATGATTCAAACCACTAACAAAATAAACTACTACTTTCTTTTCAGCTGCGAAACGTGCTCAATCGAGTCCGTTTGAGTTCGAAAATACCCCCAAAAATAAAATATTAAATATGGCTCCTTTTAAGAAACAAAACAATACAAAAAAAACACGTACATCGTAGAGCTCCATGAAAGACAAACAGCCGTTAACATGCTGTTATTCTTATAGAGTGCGTAGTCCTTACGTCACTTTACCTACAACACGTGATCCTGAATACTAAGTTGCCAAACTTGGAATTGGAATATTGAAATTGGGTGGATCTATAAGGATATGAAAGATTTAGTCATAACATTGGATCTATTCTTATTGACTTTTACTTGCGGAGAAGGTCTGCTCTTATTGGTTGCTTCTCAGAAATATTTTAGTGGGATGTATTCCTTGGTGATTTTGTAGTGGAATTTGTGATTTTGGAGTGGAAAGTCTAAATCAGAAATTCAAAATAATCTAAGAACGGATGTATTCTGTGTCAGTATATAACTGTAGAATATATAATGCTCGTTGTTATATTTATTACTATTGTAGCTGTTCGTCTCTGCGTTGCCGAAGAACTCAAAAAGAAGACAATACCCAAAATTTGTATAAATCCCGATTTTTTTTTATATGTCAAAATTATAGTTTAGAATCTTCTAAATATGGTCGCAAAATTCTAAACCTGTATCTATTTTTATAATGAGCTAATTTAGATTTTACGCTAATTTAGATTTTTCCCTGTATTATGTTTAGCAGAGAACGAAAACTTTATATCGTTTTTTTCTCAATGTTTTGCTTTCCTTGATAATAAGTTTTTTGACAAAAATACATCATTTTAAGTACACAAAAAATTTGTAGTGTATTACATTTTAACGTAGTCACCATTTTGCAATTTATTTATTTGTGAGTACCTAAATAACCTTTTTAAAAATGTAAAATAGTATTACTGAAATTACAAAATAATGCGCAAATCCATACAACAATTCAGAAAAAAGATCGAGTGCAAAAATCGATTATTTATGTAATCTGATTTTTTTTTAAACTTCGAGTCAGACATAAAAAATTATATTATATATCAAGGATAGTGAAGACCATATATATATATATAAGGTGTGCTCGTGTTTCGCTTTTTGAAAGGGGCAAGGAAAGAATTCTTTTGACGTCATTTTAGATCCGCCTTACTATGAGTTTTTGATCATTCTCATTGGCTGTATGTTTCAAGCATTGCTACTTAGGTTCGATCCCCGTGGGTAACGACTGGTGATTTAATTTTTAATTAGCAAAATAATGTAAATATCTGTAAATAATTGTGTTCAGGTAGCTTCACTGCTAATCCGTCCTTGTTTAGTTATGTCCCCGTATTTTACTTGATTGAAATTGTAACTCATTTAATATGTCCAATACAAATGCATTTGCCTGATGGTTCCTAACCTCATTTTACTTTTTCAAAATTCATGGACATGCTCTCGTGGCAGCTAATATTATTTTAATACGCTTAATTTATTAAGCAACTTTTTTGAACCTTTTACATACTAAATACAATCCTTAAAATATAATTTAAACTCTTAAAATTTAGCGAATTCTAAATAAAATTAACGATTATCACTTTTAAATAGTTCACAAAAAAACAAATAGATGGCAGCACGTCAAGAACCATTGTTTCAAATGGTTTCTGAATATTTTAATAACGAAACGACTTTGGAAATCGATTCAAATTGTTTTTTGAAGCAAATTTTAACTGTTTTCTTTTAAATAAATTCATGATTAGTTAAAAACAAGAATTCTTGTTAAATTAAGTACTCCTTGAGAATAGCGATAATTACTCTTAAAACGACTGTCGAGAGCATTAGACACGCCCACAGACAGTTGAAGGCGGAGGAAAGCGTCACTATGACGTCAAAAGAATCCTTTTCCCCGCCCTCCATCAGCAAGAGCGAGTACCAGCACACCTTTTATATATAGTCTCCACTATCCTTGATTATATATAACGTATTTATATTTCATATTTAAACTAAACCAAATAATATCACTAAAAATATCCTTGTTCACTCTTGTTAATGTATGCACTTGCCTTGGTATGAAAATACATGTTAAGTTTAAAAAAATGCAGTAGAATTTTCTATTGCTATTTATATTTTACGTTATACTAAAACACAACCTTCATTAATTATACATTCATTTATTCACAAAATTACCTTAATATTCCCTTTTCCCCTCAAATTCCCTACAAATCGAATTCTTAAATAATAAATTAAATTCCCAGCGCACATCCCTCAAATCTATTTTTACCTCCATTTAGCAAAATTTCATCACCAACATCAAATAGAAAGACTCGATGTTTTAAAAAAATCGGATTACATAAATAATCGATTTTTGCACTCGATCTTTTTTTTTGTTTTGTTTTGTTCCATTTGCATATTTTTTTTTTCTTTTGTAAGAGTCACGTGACCCTAACTTCTCGTGCTGCCAACATCCAACTTCTAATTTGACACGTTCGCGAGCCTTTTAAGTTGACTTCTGGAAATTAATTACGTTTTCTGAGGAAACCGCTTTGAGGTTTTATTTTATGGAAGGAAACCCCACCTAACTTTAAATTAATGAGAGAGTAACGCAGTGACAGGTAGACGCTGTAAAACTTGAAGTTTTCACGTGGAAAAGTTTTCGTCAATATCGTCAATTATAACTTTGTTTTCGTCAATTATAACTTTGTTCAGTTGCTGAGTGGGGATTTGTGGGATTATTTTTATAGCGAATGTAAAGATAAATAGCGATTAAAGTTTGTTTAAATAATATATCCGCGCCTTCGTTGTCTATTATTTGTACTTCCTGTAATTTTCCTTATTTATCTAATGTACTTATAGCTACATATTGTCTTTGCTTGTTTTATTTTATAGCTATTATTTTGGTTTTGTTGCTTCAAGGTTTTGAAAGCATTATTAAGTATATTTTTCTTATTTGATTATTCATATGTATTGTTCAATACTAAATATTTTCACAAACACATGGATAGATAAAATAAATAGATAAGATATATAGATAGATAAGATAGATAGATAAGATATATAAGGTAGATAAGATAGATAAGATATATAAGGTAGATAATATAGATAAGATATATAAGGTAGATAATATAGATAAGATATATATATATAAGATAGATAGATAGATAAGGTAGATAATATAGATAAGATATATATATATATATAAGATAGATAAGATATATAAGGTAGATAATATAGATAAGATATATAAGGTAGATAATATAGATAAGATATATATATATAAGATAGATAGATAGATAAGATAAGATAGATAAGGTAGATAATATAGATAAGATATATATATATAAGATAGATAGATAGATAAGATAAGATAGATAAGGTAGATAATATAGATAAGATATATATATATATATAAGATAGATAAGATAGATAGATAAGATAGATAGATAGATAAGATAGATAGATAGATAAGATAAGATAGATAGATAGATAAGATAGATAGATAGATAAGATAGATAGATAGATAGATAAGATAGATAGATAAGATAGATAGATAAGATAGATAGATAAGATAGATAGATAAGATAGATAGATAAGATAGATAGATAAGATAGATAGATAGATAAGATAGATAGATAGATAGATAGATAAGATAGATAGATAGATAAGATAGATAGATAGATAAGATAGATAGATAAGATAGATAGATAAGATAGATAGATAAGATAGATAGATAAGATAGATAGATAAGATAGATAGATAAGATAGATAGATAAGATAGATAGATAGATAAGATAGATAGATAGATAAGATAGATAGATAAGATAGATAGATAAGATAGATAGATAAGATAGATAGATAAGATAGATAGATAAGATAGATAGATAAGATAGATAGATAAGATAGATAGATAAGATAGATAGATAAGATAGATAGATAAGATAGATAGATAAGATAGATAGATAAGATAGATAGATAAGATAGATAGATAAGATAGATAGATAAGATAGATAGATAAGATAGATAGATAAGATAGATGAGATAGATAGATGGGATAAGATAAGATAGATTTTCTTAAACTGAAATATTTTAAAGCTATGTAATTGATAAAAGTTTGGATGGTTAAATTAACTGTGTACTGGAGCTATACAATGAGCTATTGGCAACGGTTTGAGATATCGTGAAGAAAATATGGGAGAACTCTGCTTCGTAATTATTGCTAATTAAAACATTTTACTACTACATTAATTACTGAATTCATATTAAATGCTTTCGAAAAAAGTTTAAATACCGAATATCATTTAAATCGATGGAAACAGCTAAGAGACACCACGCATAATTGTATTAAAGAATTGAATCTCTCAAATCCAAAATCATATATTTACCTACCAATCTTTTACTAATAAAATTAAAATAAACTTTACAAAATGCTTTATATTTAATAATTCAGTATTTATTCTTTACATTTAACTACAGTATTCTATAACTTAAATCGGACTTTTTATTGCTCAGACCGAAATCTACAGAATAAACATGTTTAACAAGAGAAATATACATTTGTGAGATTCTTTAGAAATTGCTTTTAATTCATACTCATTCAATCGTATACAGTATTTTAAACCGATGACAATTAATATTCCGATATACCATCTGTGTTCTTGCAGCATACATTAATGGTAATTACTTCCTACTTTTACACATGCATCGATAAACATTTAAACAATGTAGGATGCGTCATAAACACATCCTACATTCCCATTTTACAAAATGCGTATAATATTTACATTTATATTCACCGCAGTAATCATGCATCCTGAATAAAAGCTATCAAAGAGCGTTATGTTAATTTCTTTTACACTTCCATTGAAAATGGCCATTGAACAGTAGAAAATATTCCCAAATTGTTCCGAGCAGTGGAGAACTTCAGTTTTAATTTTAGCTATGAGAGAATCTGTTGCAAGTCCTTTGTAAAGGAATACATCGCATGACTTTGATATTATGTTGGTGACATTTAACACATATAATATTAGATGGTTCTTTTATGAATTAATTAATGTTTCAGTTTCAAACTAAGTACTATGGAAGCACTAATTAATGTACTAGAGAGGTGTTTAACGTCATTTGAGGGAGAGAGGGGGGAAAATCCAAGAGATCTTAATGTACCAGAGACGTGTTTAACGTCATTTGAGGAGGTGAGAATCCAAGAGGTTCTAATGTACTAGACAGTTGTCTAACGTCATGTGAAGGGGGTGGGTGGAGTGAGAATCCAAAAGGTTTTGATGTACTGGAAACGTGTTTAACGTCATTTGAGGGTGTGAGAATCCAAGAGGTGTTTATGTACCAGAGACGTGTTTAACGTCATTTGAGGAGGTGAGAATCCAAGAGGTTTAAATGTACTAGAGAGGTGTCTAACGTCATGTGAGGGGGGTGGAGTTAGAATCCAAAAGGTTTTGATGTACTGGAAACGTGTTTAACGTCATTTGAGGGTGTGAGAATCCAAGAGGTTCTGATGTACTGGAGAGGTGTTTAATGTAATTTGAGGGAGGTGAGAATCCAAGAGGTTCTGATGTACTAAAGAGGTGTTTAACGTCATTTGAGGGGGAGAGAATCCAAAAAGTTATGATGTACTAAAGAGGTGTTTAACGTCATTTGAGGGGGTGAGAATCCAAAAAGTTATGATGTACTACAGAGGTGTTTAATGTCATTTGAGGGAGGTGAGAATCCAAGAGGTTCTAGTGGATTTTTGTAAAATATAGTTAATTGCGGTTATGAATAGTCGATACATATGAAATGTTGATGACAAGGGAGTATAAGTAAATGTCTGTCAGGTCTTGCTCCCGAGTCTTTCCGTCTCTGTACCGTCGTCAATATATATATATATATATATATATATATATATATATATATATATATATATATATATATATATATATATATATATATATATATATATATATATATATTCAAACTTTAAATCATAACACCCAGGCAACAAGAAATCTCAAAATCCCATACTAAAGTATTTTTTCAATTCACCGGAATGGCTTTATACATTATGGATGAACCGCTAAAAATCCAGGTCAAGTGATTGTTACGCTTCTGCAACGGGTAAAAACCTGGTTGTTTATTTTTAACTCGAATCCAACTTGTTATGGCACGTTACTTTAAGAGAAAAGGTGGGTGTTGGGGAGCTACAGTGAGCAAGGGGGAGCTGTATGGTAATGAGCAGATTCGACGCTTGTTTAACATGTTCTAGAACGAACATGTTCTAGAACAGAAGAGATTACAATATCGGAGATGTTCTTTGTTCTTTGGTAGCGGTGATTCTCTTAAATGCAGCTGTTAGAAGTTATTTTTTGAAAATTTGTAGTTGCGTGTTGCTATGGTTATTGCTCTTTTTTTATTTTAAATTGCAGGATTCTGAATTAATTTAGCATCTGGAAATGAAAGAAATGTTCGAGTTGTGTTTGAATATAAATTGTAGAAAACGTTTCTGAGGGAAATGTTTAGTATTGAAAGTAATTTGAATATATATTTCAAAGCATTTGTTGATACAAAATTTATATATATATAAAGCCCGTAAGATCAGAGAAAATCAACAAATGTTATATTTTAACAAACATATGTTTAATGAAAATTGTGGTCACAAATTGTTGAGTGATAGTCACTGTTTAGCTGGATCACATTTAGCTGTATTACCACAATGTAAAAAAAAAGGTATTTAAAAATTAATACCTGAACATATTCGTTTTTCTTTGAGTACAATTGAATCGTAAATTGACGTACTCAATTTAAAGTAATCGTACTTTCTCAGAAATGAACAGTGTTATTTATTATTGCTAATCTCAGCTTCTGTTCAAGCCATCTTAACCTTCGAGAGTGGATCCTTTGTAGTAGAGGAGTCATGATGCCACTATCGCTAACATTAAAGTGAAGCCAACATGTATGACCCAAGACACGTGGTTAACTACGTCATTCCATTCATAAATTTTTACAGTTACACATTTCCCAATTCACAAGCCAATCGCGAGTATTTTTTCATTCATAATTTTCAAGAGATGGCACGTGATATGGGCCTTACACTCCGAGATGTGGGCTTCACGATTATGACGATCATATTCTCTCTACTACAGTTCATTCATGCTGTCAGACTTAAAATAGTTGATCAGAAGATGGTTTTCCACAGTATTTGATATCTGTGATTGGAGAATCCAAACCACGTGGTGTGTATGCTCAAACACAGAGTCCATCTGAAAATGCTCATGCGCGTATTACTCCTTCATGTAGAATTGGCCTAAAGGATATATTTAATATAAAAATATTCAATATAAAACAATCTTTCTAAAAAACGGAAAACCGACTTTAAGGAAAATGCGCTAAAAAGTAAAAAAATAATTTTTAATTTTACGAACGAGTTTGAAAAAATTGAATTATTTGATATAAATTTTATACTTATTACAACTTTTTGAAATCGGCACCAAAATTTAGGTGTGATTTTTCTAAATTGGGACCAACTTCAAAAAGTTCTAATAAGTATAAAATTGATATTAAATAATTCAATTTTTTCCAACTCGTTCGTAAAATTACAAATTATTTTGTACTTTTTAGCGCATTTTCCTTAAAGTCGGTTTCCTTTTTTTTAGAAAGATTAATTTATTTATTTTCCCTTTTTAGTTTTTAATTTAGCGGTGGACTTCGCCCCCTGATATTATTCACCAAGAAATTTAAGTAACAACATTTTGTGCTTACATTTTGTCTCAACAATGTATATCGTAAAACAATCCCTATCCATGGCAATAAATTCTGGGTAAGCGAAATGTTATTGTTGTACAACTTCTGTTAAGGGGGTCCGATACCCAAAATTCACAAAAAAAGTCATTTTTTTTTTATATTTAAAAAATAATATTCAAACTTATCTTAATAACTCACAAAAAACTGCTTCAAAAAATTCCTATTACTTTTTTAGTTATGAATGTTTTAATGATGTGTTCCTATAACATAGTTGTATCATATGTAAACTTTAGAAGCAAATATCTCTGTTCGTGGTTTTGAAATTTAATGAACACTAAAAATGCTAAGGCTTTTTTACTATTATACTTAAAATCATAATTTTTGTGTGTATAGCAAGATAAATATATTTTAAATAGATGTATGCATTCAGATTTCCTATTTTTACCATAATTTGTTTTTTAAAACCACTTAAAATGGAATTTTATTTTTTTTCGTCAATTTTTTTTTCCAAAATTTCTAATATATTTTATTTTTTTAAAGTGATGTATCTGAATCAAAATTTGAATGCATACATCTATTTACATATTATTCAAGATCTTAAATAAAAAAAATTGCTTCAAAATATTGAAAACAAAAAAGGAGTAGGAATTTTAAAATTGTTAAAAAATTTACTAAAATTTTAATTTAAAAATAAATGTGCAATTTAAAAAAAAAATTGAGCGTCTTAAAATGGTTTTTTATGCATATTTAGAAAGAGAAAAAAAATTGGATTGTACAAGTATAAAAATAAAGAAAAAAATGTCGAAGGTATCGGACCCCCTTAAACAATGAAAACATTTTGAAACGGATAAATTATTTAAAAAACTCCGGTTAATCGACATTTCCTGGTATATAACATCCGGAAAACCGATTATTGTTTTGCAGATTTTGCCTAAGGGGATTTTTCTCTATCCAACAAAAAAATAATTTTTAAAATCGGACAATATTTTTTTTCAAACAGTCCGGTTAATTGAAAATTCCGGATAGTTAAATGCCGCATAACCGAATATTTTTTCAAATTGCTCCCAATTGAAACATTCGATATCCAACAAAAAAAATTGTCCAAATATCTGAAATAGAACCGAAATTCCGCGCAAACATACATAAAAAAATATACATAACAGACGAATTGATAACCTCTTGACTTGGCGCCCGTTGGCGGTTTTAATTTAAAGTTTCTGGCGGTTTAATTTTGGAGTTTTGATGGGCGCGTCGGTTAAAAAAAAAATGTTTTCACTCTGAAATAAAATATTAGTAAATTCTATTACATATTAAAAATTCATTAATCATTAGTTTAGTAAATATTTGGCACCATTATAATAATAGAATCATATGAAAATATTTTTTTTTCTTTATTAAAGTTTTTATGGAACTTAATCCGTTTACAGGCTATTTTATTTTTCATGCAAACGTTTTATTTTACTATTTTACGAAACTGACAATTAATTTAATTATAGACCTCGACAATTACAATAAAAATGTACATTATGATACACTGCAAAGTTTTCTAATCAACTAAATAAACTTAAAAAAATCAATCTTAGGAAATAATTGTTTAACTAAAAAATCCAAACAACTATAATTAGTCCTAATATTCACAAATGCAATTACATTTAAAATTAATTACACATTCTAATAGTTAATTAATAAAGCAATAAAAAAAATCGCAAGTATATTTTCTTTCTAATAGTTAACATTATAAATAGAAAACTAACAGTAAATAAGTGACGAAGTCAACTCAACAATAATGATTAAATAATATTAGTAACTTAATTAACTATACGATGTGAATATTTGACTAGATGCTTGGATTAGATGGTTATTGCCTTGAATATAGCAATGCAGTTGTAATTTAATTTTCTTAAAGATATTTAATTCATTTATTGCATTAAACAAACCTAATGGTATATTAAATAAAAGTTCGTAAGTATACTGTAATAAAAGGTACTTAAAAATAAGTACTTGAACCTACTCGTTTTTCTTTGAGTACAATTGCAATGTAAATGAGCGATGACGTACTCAAAATTAAGAAACCGAAATTTCCCAAAAAAAAAGCAGTGTGATTTAATACTGTTAATATCAGCTTCTGCTGAAGCCCTCTTAACAAAGCGACCTAACACATTTTAAATAAGTGTTCAGAAGCTGGTTTTCCACATTATTTGATGTCGATTGTTAAATGGAAACTGAGTTATTACAACTCAATTATCTTATTTACCATTCTTTTGCAACACCTTTTTAACCTTTCTTCTGTTTATAAATTCTTCACGTCGCTCTGGTAGAACAACTGATAACGCTCTGGACTTAGGTGCCTGAGTATCTGTGTTCGGTTCCCAGAAAGTTTTGGTTGCAGTTGTCGATAATTATTCAAAAATATTTATAAAGGCAGTCTATGTAGGTTAGCATCTGCTTTTTTTAATCATTGCTTATTTTTAAGTACATGTCTTTTTCAAAATTGCAACTTATGTATTCGGGGTCATGATAAGCATCGAATGTACTCAAAAATTAGTATATTTTACTTATTTTGAGAACTTATTATTAACAGTGTATATTTGTATTGACCTAAAATGCCTGTCGCCAATAGCCCACAGTGCAGCTCTAGTACGACGTTTTTAACAAAAACCAAATCAAACCAACCTAAAATGTCTGGATGCCCGTTTCATTGTATTCTTCAGAGCCCCAGTTGCTCAGTTGGTAAGGCGTTCAGCTACTAATCAAAGGATTGGTGGTTCGAATCCGTGCAATGGACTTGACATAGAAAAGTAAAAAAAGTAGTGATCTTGTGATCGGAGGGTTGCCAGCTTTGCTACAAAAATACTAGAAAGTCGTCCAGAATATCCAACAAATTATACTGGCGTGTATACGGGACTGGTGCACGATAAATCTGATCGGGGTTCCAAAGTCCCGACGTCTATTGAGGGCGTTGGGTGCCAGTTCAGGTGTTTCCCCGTCGTCTGACTATGGTTCTAAAATAATGAGGTGCATGTGTGTGTGTGTGAATGTGTATGTGTTCCCGGGTCTTTCCTTCGAGATTGACCCCGAACAGTCGCCAATAGCCCACTGTGTTGCTCTAGTGCGACGTTAATTAACAAAACCAAACCAAACCTTGATATTTCATTTGATGTAAATTAAGTTAAAATAGCAACTTTTGAATAATTTTATATGGATAACTAATTCTGCTATGGTATCATCAAACCTTGCAATTCAATTTGATCTCGTTCCAAACCTACTTGAAACTTGGCATGCATATTGCATACGTTATTTCAATAGTTATGTTACATTCAGTTAAGGTAACTACCAATTAATATTTTTTTCTAATTAATAATTAGTGTAATTTTGCATTGAGAAACTTGGACGTACCCAAGTTTCAAGTCTAAGTTTTTGGTACAACGTTGTTTGCCAATTGCCCTATGGGAATTATTTTTATATTAAAGATTCCTTTTACCGGTTCTTGTACTCAATGGATCTTAACACATGAAGTATCAAAAGAAGGAGAATTTTCGGTAACAGGGACAAATTGTACGTTCATCTTAAAAATAGCAACGTTTTTTTTTAATCCGTTTAAAATAATTCATTTTAAACTAATTATTTTAAACAAACCATTCATAGTGTTGTCATCTATGAATAAGCAGTAGAGTTAAACTTTTATGATTTTTTGGGTATAAGAAATGCGCGAATATATTTCGCCCTTACAACGAATGGGTGTGTGTGGGGAGGAGGGGGTTCATGCGATAATTTTCGCATGGTAATGCTAGTGTGTAATTAAAAACATACGATTATTTTCAAGTTCGTTATTTCAGAAATATATGAAAAACTACCAAAAGTGACAAATATATACTACTAATAGTTATGGGAACAGTAGACTTCGCAACAACAAAAATCATATATATTGTTTTTACGTGATAATACTATAATAGTTAACATAAAATTCAATAGAATTTTTAATTTTGTATTTAAATATCGTTTTTTTGAACGAGTGGCACAATTTAAGGGAGTTTAACAGATATATTAAGGAGATTTTTCTTACTTTGTAGTTTTAAAATAATTGCATTACGTGTTTATGTAAAAAATTTACCATAAGCGAAGTTCTTTTAATTGTTATTTTTTATATTTCAATAAGAAAATATGAACAATAAAACCTGAGAAATATAAAGAGTTTTGCTTCTTCGAGTATTGAACACAAATAAAATATTTTCGTTTCGTTAATGAAGAGGAAATATTTAGCGCATATTGTTTGAAAATAAATAAATACGTACATGTATGTTAAAAAGTTGAATACGGACAGAACTCCTTATCACCAAAAGAGAAGAAAGTGCGCCAAATTTGAAACTCCTGCAAATGTCTGAATGCCAAATGTGGCAGCGCTATAACCACGTGATGTGAGTTTTTCTTTTCAATGTTGACACCGCGGCCTTACGATAGTTTAGCAGTGAAGGCGCTCTCTATTTAATATTACAACTCTCTGTTTGTTACAGTATTAAAATTACATAAAATAGAAATTTTATTTTGTAAATTTACAAAAAAAATATAAAACAGAGACTTTAATAAAACCGTAAGTCGTAACTCTACATCATAATAACAAAACTACTATACTCCTTGCAAAGAACACAAAGTCTTATAAGATTAAAAAGTAAATAAATAACAAGTCGTTTCATTTCTCGGAACTTTCTCAGAAAAATAACTACATTTTGATCAAAAATTTCGCATGCGCCCAAAACTTCGGGCACTTTACTCATTGATTCGCATGCATTCTTTTTTTCCCACAAAAACTTAAATGCAGGATTTAAGGAATAAAACTTTCAGAAATCAATTTATTTTCTAAAATTGAATTACATTTCTTCTCCAGTATACAATCATACTTTAAGCAGAATAAAAAAAATTCGAAGTAGATTTCGGTAGCTAATTTGATTTCTTTTCATCTAATATATAATTCACTTTTCTGAATGCGCATTCTTATTGGAAACTTCAAATAAAATTGCCTTCCTACGTTTTAATCTCCGTAAGATGTATTAATAAACAATTCCGGAATATTTAAAGAACCGAGTTCATAATTGGCTGCATAAATAAGTTAAACATTCCAAGAACCGAAAAGTGTTCTTAAGTAGTAAAAAACTTTGTTCTAACTGATAAATATAATTAGGAATACTAATTGCATTAGAATAATCCAATTAGCAGTGAAACACTGTTGTACTAATTAGTATTCTTACTTTCTTAATTGTAAATTATTTCGAATTTTAATTTTCTTTGCTGTTTCCATAATTATCAGCAATTTGGGATCTCCGTTAATAGATGTAAGATTTTAAATTCGTGTTAACTGGCTTTTCAAGACGAAACTGTACGTTCAGCCAATAACTGTACGTTCAGCCAATAAATATACATGTTTATATGTATTTGTGTATTTGTAAGAGTATGTGTATAGAGCTACCACATAGAGCTACCACACAGTAAACAAATGTGCTTAAAAATGAGTACATGGACGTACTGTTTTTTTCTTTGAGTACAATTGCATCGTAAATGAGCGATGACGTACTCAAATTTAAGTGTATTATGTGTATTTATTTATGTGTATTTGTAAGAGTATATCTATAGATAGGGCTACCACACAGTAAAAAATGTGCTTAAAAATGAGTACATGGACGTACTCTTTTTTTTCTTTGAGTACAATTGCATCGTAAATGAGCGATGACGTACTCAAATTTAAGTAATCGTACTTTCGCAAAATGAGCAGTGTGATTTAATATTGCTAATATCAGCTTCTGTTCTAGCCATCTTAACAATGAAGGTTGGCACACTTAAAATATGTGTTCAGAACATGGTTTTCCATATTACTTGATGTAGATTGATTAAATGGCGACTGAGTTATTACGACTCAATAATCCTTCACAATTTTTTGCCACGCCTTATAAACATTTCTTCTTTTTATAACTTCTTTAAGTCATCCTGGTAGTTTAAGGGATAAGGCACTGGACTGCGGTATCAGGGGATCTGGGTTTGATTCCTGTTCAATTTTGATCGTAATTGTCAATACCAATCGAAAGTGATAAATGAAGGCAGTCTATGATGGCTATCATCTGCTTTACTTATTAATGTAACTCACTTATGAGTACATGTCTTTTTCAAAATTGAATTTTATGTATTCGGAGCCTTGATAAGCATCGAATGTACTCATAAATGAGGACGTCGTCGCTCATTTACGATGCAATTGTACTCAAAGAAAAACGAATATATTCATGTACTCATTTTTAAGCACCTTTTTTTACAGGGTTTGTTCTACAACACGATATGTACTTGTAGTAGGTACTTCAAATACCCGATACTCCCACTTGAGCTCCAGTTATTACTTTAGACTGATTGGTAGAATATCGGCGTAGCATGCAGAACAACCTATGTTTAATTCCGAGCGATTGCTAAGCGCACTGATAGTTACTAGTGATAGTTAGCACTAAATAGTTAAATAGTTTTAAATTATATATATACATTTTGCTTATGTGTTTTAATTAAACTCTCTAAATACTTTAAACCGTGTATTTTTGATGTATCAGTTTGTTGTTTTATGTATTTATATTTCAACTTCAATAATAACAGAACTATCAAAGTAATCAATAAAATAAACAAACTGACGGTTTAAACACATAATAGATATAGTTTCAATACTGGAAAATAAAATATTCGAATAACTATACTTAAACCATTTTTATTTTAGTTAAAACTGTGCGCTATATAACATGCCTGTTTATTGGCGAAGGCTTTTACACCACATATAAACAAAAAACACAACCAATATAAATCTTAAAATCTCACAACAAAATACGAGTGTAATATAAACACGACAAAAAAAACGAACAACAAAAAAATTCAATATCTCAAACCCAAGCCCTGAAAGCAAACTGGAGATCACAAACAAAAGTATATATTCTGCAATTCACATGCCCCCTTCCCCCCCCCCCCCCCCCCCCCGCTTCCCCCTGAAAAGATTTATGTTTTTAAAATTGTCGACAAAAAGCAGTATCCAATGAATTTTCATTGTCTTTCTATTATTTTTAACTTCCATTTTTCAAACACACACCTGGTTACAGTTAAAGTCCCTGCAAAATACTCTGAAAAATATCGAGCGAGAAATATTTCTTTTGAGCATTGCGAGTTTTGCCATTCTTAAACTTGAAGATTCCTGGAAATGGCGCGGGAGTTTTTCTATTCACTTTTTCTTTTTAGGTATCAGGTTGGGATAAAAACTTTTTATTTCTTCGAAACATTTATTTTTCAGTTTCACGCATTATAAGGGGAATTTGTAGGCTGCGTCCGGATTTTTTGTTTAGATACTTTTCTGGCACTGCTTTTGTAAACAATGGATTTAAAAAAAAGTTGTCGAATATTTCGAATTGTCTATGTATTGTCAATACTCAAAGGGATGTCTGTTTGTTTATCTCAATGCATTGTATATGAAAAAATTATATTTTGTGATCATTTTTAAAATGAATTACATTTTTATCCATATTAAATACACTGAAACCAGTTTTTGTGCGGTCTTTTTTTGTCCGATTTTTTTGTGCGATTTTTTTTGTGCGGTATATAAAAATTTCAATCAAATTGGAACATAATTGATTATCTGGCTACCGAGACATATACAAGCGTCCAGTGAAACAACAGTCGTCGCAAAAACTGATCACTGACTACATGGTAACTGAAAAAAAGTCAACTCTAAACGAGTGCGAGGTAGTATCTTCAAGTAACGAAAGCTATTTTGAACTAAGTTCGCGTATTTGTCTGACTACGAAGGATAATGATTATACGTTTTGAAAAGTTTTGTATGTATAAAATAAGTAACTATGTAAATAAAATATTTAAAAATGTTCGCATGTGTATTTTCTAAATTAGATTTCAAAAGGTTTGGCGAGAATCCAAGTAGCTGTCAAGCCTCGTGTCTTGATTTCGTTTAAAAAAGCAATTCCTAGTTATTTCGTAAGGTTTTGAGTTATTTTCTATGGAGACTTTTTTTATGCGGTCCCTATCCACCGCATAAAAAAAATTAATTGTGTTTCGAAAACTATGCGAATTTTGTGGGAATTTTTTATGCGTTTTTTTATGCGGTCCCTATCCACCGCACAAAAACAGGTTTGAGTGTATGTAGAATCCATTCTTATGGATAGTTTTTTCCGAGTTTGCCTACAAAAACATTTCATGGAATGAAGCAGTAACTTGTTTTTGTGTTTGGAAACCCTAGTAGCGGTAAGAAAAAAAAGATAAAATAGCAGTTTTTTTTCTCTGCAAAATAGATTACTTTATATTTCCGATACATGAATATTATCATTTTATTATTTTAATAGATAACCTCCCCAAAAATTCCCTAATGCTTTATATTTGTAAAATATTTCAACATAGAACATTTTTATAAATTTAAAAGTATATGTGCTGCTCTTTTTCTTACATGTTCTTTTTTAACTTGCTCTTTTTTTGACAACTAAGATGTTCCCGGATAAAATAAAGCAGCGCATCCATTAATTATTTGAAGAACATATTTTTTCAATTTTTTTTTATTATTATTTTGATTTCGAAATACTGTTTTTTTTAGCAAATAAATAATTGTTATTTCTTATAAATAATATAATTATCGGAATTTGAAATAATGATGTTTTATAACTGTTATGAAAATATAGCTCAGCCCCACAAAAACTGGAACTCCTCGGACGCCTTAAATCATTCGGCACCTTAAAAAAAAGTACTTAAACATGAGTACCTGGACGTACTCGTATTTCTTTGAGCACAACTGCATCGTAAATGCGTAATGACGAACTCAAATTTAAGTAATCGTACTTTCTCAAATATGAGCAGTGGGATTTAATTTTGCTAATCTCAGCTTCTGTTCGGGCCATCTTAACGAAGCGACCTGACACACTTCAAATGGTTGTTCGGATGATGGTTTTTCCACATTATTTGATGTCGATTGCTTAAAAGGAAACTGAGTTATTACAACTCAATTTTCTTACTTTCTATTTTTTTGCACACCTCTTTAACGTTTCTTCTGTTTAAAACTTCTTCACGTCGCCCTGGTAGCACAACGGGTAATGCACTGGACTGCGGTGCCTAAGGATTTATGTTTGACTCCCGGTAAGTCTTGATTGTAATTGTTGATATTTATTGAAAGTGATTTATGAAGACAGCTTATGTAGGCAAGCAACTGATCTTTTTAATCATTTCACTCATTTTTCAGTACATGCCTTTTTTTAAAAATGAAACTTGCGTATTCGGAGCTATGATAAGCATCGAATATACTCAAACCCAGAGAGTTGTAATTTTAAATAGAGAGCGCCTTCAATACCAGACTCTCGTAAGGCCGCGGTGTCAACATTGAAAAGAAAAACTCACATCACCTGGTTATAGCGCTGCCACATTTGGCGTTCAGACATCTGCAGGAGTTTCAAATTTGGCGCACTTTCTTCTTTTTTGGTGATAAGGAGTTCTGTCCGTATTCAACTTTTTAACATATATGTACGTATTTACTTATTTTCAAACAATATGCGCTAAATATTTCCTCTTCATTAACGAAACGAAAATATTTTATTTGTGCTCAATACTCGAAGAAGCGAAACTCTTTATATTTCTCTGGTTTTATTGTTTATATTTTCTTATTGAAGTATACAAAATAACAATTGGAAGAACTTTGCTTATGGTAAATTTTTTACATAAAAACGTAATGTAATTATTTCAAAACTACAAAGTAAGACAAATCTCCTTAATATGTCTGTTAAACTCCCTTAAATTATGCCACTCGGTCAAAAAAAAAAACTATATTTAAATACAAAATTAAACACAAAACCATATTACAATACTTCGATCTCGCTTCGTTCTGAAAGTCGCCAAGGCCTGCCAAGTAATATTGGCGCATGAATGAATTGGCATTTCCACATATCACGTGGTTTCAATGATGGACACACGGAAATAAGCATTTTTATTCCTCTATTTGTATCATTACTCTATGCTCAAACCTCAGTACATTTTACTTATTTTAGTACTTATTTTTAACAGTGTCATCTAATAAAAAATATAAAATAACTCATTAAAAACATTAACACAGTACTTAAATTTTACAAGCATATGTAGAAGATTCCAAACTATAATTTTAACAAATAAAAAATATGTGAATTTTAAATTTTGTGGGAAAATCTGTTTCTTTAATCGATTGCTCCATTAATATGCTGATGCTGTTAATTTTGAAGTGTTGTTTAATAGATTAATATTCACCACTGACATGGGATAAATATAATATAATAACTTTATATTAAAACCCAAAAGGTTAATTCCGCTACTGAACCGCAGATCTAATCTCTCCATGACCAATAGGCTATAGATATATAAAGTCATTCTTACACATATTATTACATACGCAGCCCCAATATGGGCCTTTGCCTGTAAAACCAGACTTGTTAACTTTGACAAATTCCAAAGAAACCTACTGAGAGTCTACATCACGAGGTCCAAATGGTTCGAACGCGACATCGACATAGCGAGCTCACTACATATGCCCTCACTACTTCAATTTATTGGCAAGATAGCCACTAACTTCTATGGATAAATAGACCATATTGACAATGAAGAGTTAAATGATCTAGTGGTCTATGATCACACAGATATCTTACATATTCACCGTCCAAGGGCGGCGCTCTTGCTAGCAAGTTAACTCTCGTAAATAATTGATAACCTTTTGTAAATAAAATTATGTAAAGAAACAAAAATAATTAAAAAAATAAAATTCCTGAAGAAATAACAATCTGCCTAATACTCCTCTTGTTCAACAGTTATGCCAGTTGATAGGACCCTACCTTAACCGAGATGCCCCTTTCAAAGTTCATATTCGCAATGGTAAACTTCATTTATGTAGCATAGAGCTAATATTATGCTAAATTACTTGTCATACTGGAGGCGAAGCCTTCTACGGAGCCACGACAAAGAGTTGTAATATTAAATAGAGAGCGCCTTCAATGCCAGACTCTCGTAAGGCCGCGGTGTCAACATTGAAAAAAAAAACATCACGTGATTTAGCGCTGCCACATTTGGCGTTCAGACATCTGCAGGAATTCCAAATTTGGCTCACTTTCTTCGTTTTGGTGATAAGGCGTTCTGTCCGTATTCAACTTTTTAACATATATGTACGTATTTACTTATTTTCAAACAATATGCGCTAAATATTTCCTCTTCATTAACGAAACGAAAATATTTTATTTGTGCTCAATACTCGAAGAAGCGAAACTCTTTATATTTCTCTGGTTTTATTGTTTATATTTTCTTATTGAAGTATACAAAATAACAATTGGAAGAACTTTGCTTATGGTAAATTTTTTACATAAAAACGTAATGTAATTATTTCAAAACTACAAAGTAAGACAAATCTCCTTAATATGTCTGTTAAACACCCCTTAAATTATGCCACTCGGTCAAAAAAAAAAACTATATTTAAATACAAAATTAAACACAAAACCATATTACAATACTTCGATCTCGCTTCGTTCTGAAAGTCGCCAAGGCCTGCCAAGTAATATTGGCGCATGAATGAATTGGCATTTCCACATATCACGTGGTTTCAATGATGGACACACGGAAATAAGCATTTTTATTCCTCTATTTGTATCATTACTCTATGCTCAAACCTCAGTACATTTTACTTATTTTAGTACTTATTTTTAACAGTGTCATCTAATAAAAAATATAAAATAACTCATTAAAAACATTAACACAGTACTTAAATTTTACAAGCATATGTAGAAGATTCCAAACTATAATTTTAACAAATAAAAAATATGTGAATTTTAAATTTTGTGGGAAAATCTGTTTCTTTAATCGATTGCTCCATTAATATGCTGATGCTGTTAATTTTGAAGTGTTGTTTAATAGATTAATATTCACCACTGACATGGGATAAATATAATATAATAACTTTATATTAAAACCCAAAAGGTTAATTCCGCTACTGAACCGCAGATCTAATCTCTCCATGACCAATAGGCTATAGATATATAAAGTCATTCTTACACATATTATTACATACGCAGCCCCAATATGGGCCTTTGCCTGTAAAACCAGACTTGTTAACTTTGACAAATTCCAAAGAAACCTACTGAGAGTCTACATCACGAGGTCCAAATGGTTCGAACGCGACATCGACATAGCGAGCTCACTACATATGCCCTCACTACTTCAATTTATTGGCAAGATAGCCACTAACTTCTATGGATAAATAGACCATATTGACAATGAAGAGTTAAATGATCTAGTGGTCTATGATCACACAGATATCTTACATATTCACCGTCCAAGGGCGGCGCTCTTGCTAGCAAGTTAACTCTCGTAAATAATTGATAACCTTTTGTAAATAAAATTATGTAAAGAAACAAAAATAATTAAAAAAATAAAATTCCTGAAGAAATAACAATCTGCCTAATACTCCTCTTGTTCAACAGTTATGCCAGTTGATAGGACCCTACCTTAACCGAGATGCCCCTTTCAAAGTTCATATTCGCAATGGTAAACTTCATTTATGTAGCATAGAGCTAATATTATGCTAAATTACTTGTCATACTGGAGGCGAAGCCTTCTACGGAGCCACGACAAAGAGTTGTAATATTAAATAGAGAGCGCCTTCAATGCCAGACTCTCGTAAGGCCGCGGTGTCAACATTGAAAAAAAAAACATCACGTGATTTAGCGCTGCCACATTTGGCGTTCAGACATCTGCAGGAATTCCAAATTTGGCTCACTTTCTTCGTTTTGGTGATAAGGCGTTCTGTCCGTATTCAACTTCTTAACATATATGTAGGTATTTACTTATTTTCAAACAATATGCGCTAAATATTTCCTCTTCCTTAACGAAACGATAATGTCATTTTATTTGTGTTCAATACTCAAAGAAACGAAACTCTTTATATTTCTCAGGTTTTATTGTTCACATTTTCTTATTGAACTATACAAAATAACAATTGAAAGAACTTCGCTTATGGTAATTTTTTTACATAAAAACGTAATGCAATTATTTCAAAAGTATAAAGTAAGAAAAATATCTTTAATATATATGTTAAACTCCCTTGAATTGTGCCACTCGTTCAAAAAACGATATTTAAATACAAAACTAAACACAAAACCATATTACAATACTTCGATCTCGTTTAGTTCTGAAAGTCGCCAAGGCCTGCCAAGTAATATTGGCGCATGAGTGAATTGGCATTTCCACATATCACGTGGTTTCAATGATGCACACACGGAAATCAGCATTTTTATTTCTCTATTTGTATCATTACTCTATGAGCCACGATATTCGTAAACACTAAAGACTCAACCTAAAAAGTTAACTATTGATGTAACTGAATAAAACGACTAGCAAATGACTGAGTAAATAACTTTAACATTTCATAATAAGAGCCACCCACGTTTTCGCTATTGTTTGATAACAACAATAGTTTATTATTTGTTATTTATAACACTTAATAAAAGCGCATTTCAATAAATATTATATTAGCAATATTCTTTGTAGTGCACAATGATTCGCAATTTTCGAATATTTTCTATACTCACGACTACTTTTGTAAAACTCTAAAATACAACCACCAACACAAATCCCCTGATAATAATTAAACTCCTTTCATTCATTAAACTTTAAAATACATCCAATGTAAATCGAACCGATTTCCATGTAATTCCTATTGCAAAATGAATAACTTCCACGAATCACGAGACTTCTTGAAAAAAAAACTCGCGAATCAAAGAACATATTCTATGACTTAGTAATAAGCCTACTTTGTTCGAATGAAAATGGAAACTGCTTCACTTATTAATAGAAATAGGTTTCCAATTACCCAGCTGATAGGAATCGTATTGTATTCAGTGCTTTTAGTATCGAATTACTATTCTTCATATTCAAAAGATTTGTTCCCTGCGATGAATTCTTTATAAGATACAAAATGTGTATCTTGTAAATGGGAAAGTGTATTGTCAGTATGATATGGTTTTCTTGTAAATGTCATTTATTTTTGGATCTGAGATAGGAATTGAGTAAAATATTGGAGATTTGCGAAATCGCGTTTTTAATCGTTTGCTGGGTACTAGTTGTGTAGTCCAACGTTTCTGGAAACCTGTTGTAATTCGGGATGGTCACAAAGTTTTTGCGTGATGGTCATTGTTATGTTGTTTTTAACTACACATAAGAAATCATTCTATTTGCGATACCATAAATACTTTGTTTGTTGCTATTAAAGCTAAGTGACTAGTAACCAGGGCCGTCGCTAGTGGGGGGGGGGGGGCAGTTGTTGGTAAATTTCTGTTGATTTAGCAAAATCACAAAAGTAGCTGAAAAATTTGTGGGTAAAAAATCACTGTACGGTCACCCTTGGCGACTTTTTAAAAATCTCGCCAAAAGTCGCCATTTTGGGGACTTTTTGAACGAGCGAGATCTAATTGGGTTGATGCAATTCCTTGTGTAGTCGGAGGGGGGTTGCCATTTAAAAAAATGTATCGCCAAATGTGGAAAAATCGCGCCAAGTGTGACTGTACAGTAAATATGACCCAGTTTGTGAAACATTTGGCTATTGTTTCTAAATGAAACTAAGAAATTTCACTTCAAAAATAAAAAGGCCAAATGTTCCACATGTTTTCTAATTAAGTTTGTGGTTTGTCAAGTCAACAGGAATTTACCGACATTCTTACGTCCCACGTAAGTATGAAATATGTCGGGAAAATCATTGCAAAAATTGCAACATTTTAAGAAATTTTACTTCTGGTCGGGTTAGCAATTTCCCTTCTAGCTGGGAATCTAGTCAAGTCAGGAATTTACCAACATTCTTACGACCCGCGTATGCGTATAAAAAAATGGGGACATTTTTGTAAAAAACGGCAAATTTTTAATAAAATTTACTTTCTGGTCGTATTGGCAATTTTCCATCTAGTTTTAAAACGGCTTTTTTTTAATTGAAACCAAGACATTGAAATTTCGCTTTAAAAATAAAAAGGCCAAATGTTCCACAAGTTTACTGGATACGCCAATGGTCAATAATACAGTGGTAACACGTTTGGTGCCAAATCTAAATTAAAATTGTTCAAATACAGTTTATAATAGGCACTACATAAATACAGTTCATAATTTAGTACGAAAATATCATAATTTAAATCCTGACCAATAGTAAATATCTGGTATAGAATATATTACTACCTATCCAAATGAATTTTATCAACAGAATTGAGTGCTTACGAATATATTCAGTCAATCATACAAAACAAAAATGATCGTCAATCAAAACTGTTAATATTCATCGTTGAAATACTCAAAGAAATTGAGTTAGTAATTGTATCTCGCTGTAGCGCAAAGTGTTAAAAATCTATTCTAAATTCAAAATGTAGCTCGTTCATTTCCAGATGCTGGATATCACCGTGCAGCACAAATCAACTCGGATTGAAATGTGCCATGTATGTCATAAATAGAGCTTTCCGAAAAGCCATTCTGTAAATACTAATGGAAGCCAATTCCAACTAAATTCAGTTATAAAGAAACACTCGAGCATTGCATTACGGCTATTTCAAATGACTTTTATCAACATAATTTTATACTCACAAATATCTTCAGCCAATCAAACCAAAACAAAAATATCATCAATAAAAACTGTTAAATATTCATCGTTGAAATGCTCAAAGAAATTGAGTTAGTAATTGTATCTCACTGTAGCGCAAATTGTTAAAAATCCATTATAAAATCAGAAAGCAGCTAATTCATTTCCAGATACTGGATATTACAGTGCAACACAAATCAACTCGGATTGAAAAGTGCCATGTATGTCATAAATAGAGCTCTCCGAAAAGCCATTCTGTAAATACTAATGGAAGCCAATTCCAACTAAATTCGGATATAAAGAAAAATAAGGGCATTGTATTACGGCTATTTCAAATGACTTTTATCACCATAATTTTATGCTTATAAATATATTCAGCCAATCAAACCAAAACAAAAATATCATCAATCAAAACTGCTATTAATCATCGTTGAAATACTCAAAGAAATTGAGTTAGTATTGTATCAGGCTGTAGTGCAAATTGTTAAAAATCCATTCTAAAATCAGAATGCAGCTCGTTTATTTCTAGATACTGAATATAACTGTGCAAACAAATCAACTTGGATTGAAATGTGCCATGTATGTCATAAATAGAGCTCTCCGAAAAGCCATTCTGTAAATACTAATGGAGGCCAATTCCAACTAAATTCGGATATAAAGAAAAACACTGGCATTGTATTACGGCCAGGCCATTAGAGAGTGCAATTAACATTTTTTACAGTGTTTGGAAAAAATTAAGCAACATTACACCGTGGAGTTTCCAAATAAAAAAAATACAGTGAAATTATCCGAAGGCAATAGCCCCAAAACCATTAGAAAAAAAAAAGACTTAAGTCTTGCTCATTTGTATCTAATGATCCTCAAACTAAGTATCAAGAAAACAAAACGTTTTATTATTATTGCTATGAAAAAATAGCATTAATTGCAAGGCGGAGTTGAGTTGATTTTTCATTAGCAGCGAAAAATGGTCGATTTAATAATAAAAGTTTTATTCGTTTCATATAAGATGGCGTTTTTGTGTGATAGCTCATTTTCTTTTTTACGTATAGAAGTAATTTGTTTGTTGAAAGTTTTTAATTGAATTTTTGTTCTCTTTGTACAAAGGGATTAGCGGCAATTAAAAATGTTTTCGCAATAACCAAATCGAAGACTTGATTTTCGTTAATTAATAGTTTGTTTGCGCAGAATTTCATTTGTGTAATTAATATTGAAATAATTTTTTTGATGATTTAAGAAAATGCATGGAAGTATGTGTAATTAAGTACAAACAATTTTTTTGAAAGTTTATAAATTATGCTACTTAGCGTTACAGTAAACTTTAAAACATATTCGAATTTTTTAAAAGTTATTTTGTTCATTACCAAGAAAATTAATTATCTAAAGAACTTTGAAGCGGCAATTTTTACACTTTTAATCTTTTTAATGAAAATGCAACTGTTAAAATTAACAGCAGAATCATAATAATTAAAATATATAGTTCTATTTTTCAGAAGTAACATTTCAAAAATCGAATGTTATAAGACACTCATTATTTTAAAATATAATAATATCCTGTTTTTTGTACACGATTAAATAAAACGAAGCACCATAGGGAAAAAAAATTTCTAATAAAATTATTAAAGACCATAATTACCGGTAATACGCAGTGGTTTCACAAAATGTAATTATTCTAGACCAACTATAAATTATCATGAAAAGTAAATAGAATAGTACCAAAATACAAAGTATAAGGAGGCAATCCACCAAGGCGCCAAACTTAATGACGCCAAAATATGATTTCAGTTCAAATTGGAAACCCTTCGAAACACTTGCGTAAAATATTTTACACGTATGCGCCGATTCGAATTCAAATAGTGATTTTATTAGTTTACCATTCGTCGTTTTGTGATTACTTTATACGCTTATTTGATCTTTCTCTATTTCGTGATTTGTATATTTAGGAATGGTTTCGTATAAGTTATATATCATCGCCAAAATGACTTCATGTAAGTTTTCCACTCTGCGTATCTCATTGGTTTATCCACCGCAAGTAGCTCCACCCACTTGTTTACGTGACATCGATATCTCGGTGTTGGAAATGGGAACCCTAGGATTTCCACGCCAAAGTTGATTTGGCGGAGTGGCCCACCATTCTTTACTTTTACCCAATTTCCTACTGTCATTTGAAAAAAATATGAATAGATACGATTCATTTTTGAAGAAACATAAAAAAAATTGATAAACAATGAGAAATGATATAAGTAATTTTTAATAACTGAGTTTCTTTAAAACATATCGACCTAAAACAAAATGAAAAAATTCACTTTATGTCAGAGATAGGAGAGGACTGATTTCCAACCTGGTTGACGCGGTCTACCTTCTCCTATACGATGTTTTATCATTTATTTATATAGGGTGATTCCCCCTTGAGGTTTTCGGTCAGAAGCGCATACTGCAGCTGAGGGTACATTCCTCGCCACGTAGTACAAATATCAGAAGGGGGAATATGTTAACAGTCGGCTTGTTCGACGCGTCCTACTTTCCTCTACACGATGTTAGGTCATTTATCCACATGGCTTGATTCCCCATTGAGTAATGGGTCAGAAGCGTATACTTCAGACAAAGGACGACATTCAACTGACCCTTCTCCATGCGGTACCAAGATCAGAGGGTGGAAACGGATTAACAATCTGCCGCCTGGTCGAAACGTCCCACTTTCTTCTACACGCTGGTTGAATATTTACAAAGTCATTTTTTTTAGGCTGCAACACCTTGCAACTATGTACACGTACCAATTTGACCGACGTATTAATGCCAAAACCTAATTTTTTCGGGTTTCCATTTTTCAAACCTATTTACCATTATTTTTCTATTGTATATACTGCCTTATCTAAATATATATATCCTAAACCTGGAGTTTGTTCTTTCACAGTTCGATCGTACACGGTCCTCTATTCTGGCGAGCTTCTGATCCACGAAACTCAAGAAAAGGACGCCGAGTGGAGCTACCGGTGCCAAACTAGACACCGTCTCACTGGGGAAATGGTTGTAAGCATCAGCGCAGGAAAAATAACAGTAACAGGTAAAGTGCTTTTTGTGCTGTAGTTATCCATAAAAGAAAATTGCGTTGCAGAAAAAAGATGAAGCTAAGTGACTTTGAGTATGTTTGTGTCCCCCATGTACTACAGACAACCATTACAATTTGCTGGCGGTGTTTCTAAAAATGGGAATGCTTCTGTTTTGTATCTGACAATGTTAACTGATTTCTTAAATTGTTACTTAAATATATTTATGTTTCTCCCATGAGAGTAATAATATAAGAAAATATAACTTATTCTTTTAATTAAAATGTTTAAATCAGTTTTATAGTTGCAATATGGCCGCCGCGCATGCGCCGTTCAAGAAATATACCTTATCCTTTGTAATTAAAATGTTTAAGTCGGTTTTATAGTGCAGTATGGCCGCCGCGCATACGCCGTTCAAGGATACCTTATTATTTTTAATTAAAATGTTTAAATCGGTTTTATATTTGTAATATGGCCGCCGCGCATGCGCCGTTCAAGAAAAATACCTAATTCTTTTAATTACAATGTTTAAGCGGATTTTATAGTTGCAATATGGCCCTCGCGCATGCTCCGTTTAATAAATATAGATCAATCTTTTAGTTAAAATGTTTAAGTCGGTTTTATAGTTGCAATATGGCCGTCGCGCATGCACCGTTCAAGAAATATACCTCATTATTTTAATTAAAATGTTAAAGTCGGTTTTATAGTTGCAATGTGGCCGTCGCGCATGCGCCGTTCAAGAAATATACCTTCTTTTAATTCAAATGTTTAAGTAGGTTTTATAGTTGCAATATGGCCGTCGCGGATGCTCTGTTTAATAAATATAGATCAATCTTTTAGTTAAAATGTTTAAGTCGGTTTTATAGTTGCAATATAGCCGCCGCGAATGCGCCGTTAGAGAAATATACCTCATTATTTTAATTGAAATGTTTAAGTCGGTTTTATAGTTGCAATGTGGCCGTTGCGCATGCGCCGTTCAAGAAAGATACCTTATTTTAATTCAAAAGTTTAAGTAGGTTTTATAGTTGCAATATGGCCGTCGCGCATGCTCCGTTTAAGAAATATTCTTTGATCTTTTAGTTAAAATGTTTGAGTCGGTTTTATAGTTGCAATATGGCCGCCGCGCATGCGCCGTTCGAGAAATATACATTCTCTTAATTGAAATGTTTATGTCGGTTTTATAGTTAGAATATGGCCGTCGCGCATGCGCCGTTCAAGAGCATACAACGACCGTCGTATCGGCTTTGGCATAATTTAAAGTGGCAAGTTTAATAAACATCGCTGTAGAGCTGCAAAATGGGTTATTGGCGACGAATCGGGATCAATCTCGGGGGTCCTAGTTGCCCAGTGGATAAAGGCATTCGGCTAGTAATCGGAGGATTACGGGTTCTAACCCGACCGATGCACTTGACAAAGAAAAGTAAAAATGTAGTGATCTTTCGATCGGAGGATTGCCAGCTTCTGTACTAAAATGCTAGAAAGTCGTCTAAAATATCCAACAAATTATACTGGTGTGTACAATTTGCACTAGTGCACGATAAATCTGATCGAGGTCCAATGTCCTGAAGCCTTTTGAGGTTGCGTCGGGTGCCATCTCAGGTGTTGTCCTCGTCATCTGGCCATGGTTCAAAAATATGAGGCATTGTTTCCGAGTCTTTTTTCGAGATAAGCCTCGAACCGTTGCCAATAGCCTAATGTGCAGCTCTAGTGCGACGTTAATTAACCAAACCAACCGGGTTTGGTTTGGTTTGGTTAATTAACGTCGCACTAGAGCTGCACAGTGGGCTATTGGCGACGGTTCGGGGTCTATCTCGAAGGAAAGACCCGGGAACACATACACATTCACACACACATTCATACCTGCACCTCGTTATTTTAGAACCATGGTCAGATGACAAGGAAACACCTGAACTGGCACCCAACGCCTTCAATAGACGTCGGGACTTTGGACCCCGATCCGATTTATCGTGCACCAGTCCCGTATACACGCCGTTAACTTTCCAACAGGCGATGAGGGCCCTCTTTAGTTTATATCTATTATAATTATTGTAGGATTTAAAATTAGAAAGTTAACATACGTATTAAGAATATTTATTTTGTGTGTTAAAGCAAATACATTACGAATTTATACTAATGCCAATTTTGGAAATAAACTACATTTGTTCCCTAATTATTTGTAGATTAAACTAATTACGTCGAGGAAAGTACGCTAACTACTTCTTTAATTATCTAATTAAAGACACTCAATTAACGCATTTTAGATCCTTGGGAATATTCAAATTAGTTAGTATAATCAGCCTAAATAGTTGGCGACATTTAGATTGAAATATTTTTATTTTTAAGAAAATACTTTAAAGTAACGGTTAAAAAAGATCCTGAAACACAATTTTTTTTTTGTATGCATAATTAACTTTAACTTTTTATAAATTGTAGATACATGATTTTAATTAGCTGGATAGCCAATTAAAAAAAATTAAGTAATTATAATTTATTAAACCAATTAAATAAATTACATTCACTTAATTGTGTTTAATTATCTAAAATAATAGTACTTTAAAGTTATAGCCAATTAGAAAGTTAAATGTATTACATAAACAAAATTTAACCAAACATGTTTAAGTATTTAAAGTATTGTAATATTTTAACACTAAGTTATTAAAAATAATAATTTAATTTGTGATTGTTTAAAAATTTTAATTTATGTTGCATATTGGCATCATTTTGTAAGCTGAAATATAATAAATTATTTTATTTTTTGATATTTGAAACAATTTCACAACTTTCCTAAACGAAACAAAATGAATACTGTTTACTTTGAGTAGATTTTCCATTGAAATACCGAGGCCTCCGTGGTCGAGCGGTTAAAGGCGCCAGCTGGGAATCCGAAGATTCCTGGTTCGATACTAGGCGATGGACTTGACAAAGAAAAAGTAAAAAGTAGCGATCTTGTAATCGGAGGGTTGCCAGCTTTGCTACAAAATACTCGAAAAGTCGTCCAGAACATCCGCAAAAATTAACGGCGTGTATACGGGACTGTTGCACGACAAATCTGATAGGAGTCCAAAGTCCCGACGTCTATTGAAGGCGTTGGGTGCCAGTTCAGGTGTTTCCTCGTCATCTGACCATGGTTCTAAAATAACGAGGTGCATGTATGAATGTGTGTGTGAATGTGTATGCGTATGCGTTCCCGGGTCTTTCCTTTTCGAGATAGACCCCGAACCGCGCCAATAGCCCACTATTGAACCCACCCAGCTCTAGTGCGACGTTAATTAACCAAACCATTGAAATACCTTGGTTTGGTTTCGTTAATTAACGTCACACTAGAGCTGCAAAGTGGGCTATTGGCGACGGTTAGGGGCCTATCTCGAAGGTTTGGTTTGGTTTGGTTTGTTTAATTAACGTCGCACTAGAGCTTAACAGTAGGCTATTGGCGACGGTTCGGGGTCTATCACGAAGAAAAGACAGCGATGCCTCGTATTTTTGAACCATGGTCAGATGACGAGGGAAACACCTGATATGGCACCCAACGCTTTCAATAGACGTCGGGACTTTGTACCCCGATCAGATTTATCATGCCCCAGTCCCGTATACACGCCGCTCATTTTTGCGGATGTTCTGGACAACTTTTCTAGTTTTTGTAACGAATCTGGCAACCCTCCAATCACAAGATCACTGCTTTTTTACTTTTCCTTGTCAAGTCCGTCGCACAGGATCGAAGAAGATATCCGCTGATTCCCAGCTGACGCCTTTATCCTCTGGGCCACGGAGGCCGTGATTTTGTGGGGGGTTTTCTTCTCAAACCGTTATAGAAATGTTAAATATGTTTTGATGTTTTATTTTATTCATATAGAATCAATCCCCAAAAATATATTTTTGTCTTTTTGCTGCTTATCCATTTATTATTGGTTAAAATGGATTTCAAAGAATAGACATTTAAAACGGGTTTTAAAGGATAATTAAAAAAATAGCCAAAAGCGTTACATTTTGGCATATTATAGCATGAACAATATACGAAAATAGAGGTAGAAATGGAAGTGGGAAACAGTTTTTTAACCTTCAATTGCCTTCAAGTCAACAAACTACCTTAACCAATCCAGACTTTTTTTGCATTTTGCTTTTTTTTTTAATCCCCGTCTTAGAATTTTATATAATCGCTTTTTTAATACATTATCTCCCACTTTGTCGTATTTATTAAATAATCCATTTTTAAATAAGTCATTATTTATGTCTTTAAACTACACAGGATTTTTATCTTTGATTTGAAATTTAATTTTTTTATATGTATATTTTAGAATTTTAATGTTGGTTTGAATCATCTAGTGTTTGGCGCAGCTTGGCCATATTTGGCTCTTGCGCCATTAAACCCCAAACAACCAACCAACCAATCAACTTTTTTTTTAATATTTCTTTTTTTTACAACTTCTTCACGCCGGCCTAGTAGTATAACGGATATATCTCTGGGAAGTGTTACTGGAGGATTTGGGTTCGATTCCCACGTAACCCTCGGTTGTAATTTATAAAAAGTGATTTAGTAAGGCAGCCTATGTAGGCAAGTGTCTGCTCTTAACATTCATTGTACTCATTTTTCAATACATGTCTTTTTTCAAAATTGAAGTTATGTATTCGGAGTCAAGATAAGCATCGAATATACTCAAAAATGAGTATATTTTACTTATTTTTAATTAGTTATTTTTAACACTGTAGCTATATAAAGGTTTGGCCCTGCTCTGTTAGAGAGTTAGGCTAGATTTTAGAATTAACACGATCCTTTTTTTATATTGGCTAAACTAAAACTTTTAATCAAAAATCACCAAAAAAATACAATATATTTAATTTAAAGCTTAGCCCTTTGCATTTCATTGGCGCCGCTCAGGCGACAACATAACGACTCGTTCTTTTGGTTCCCTGTTCTTTAAAATAAACTAGAACAGCACGATCTTGTGTATAAAAAAACATCGATATTTTTTTCAACTCGTTCTTTTGCAGATCCAAAACAGATTAGGTTTCTCTTTTCAATAAGCATAACACATTTTAGGGAAAAGAACATGAGGATGAATAACTGTTCTGTAGAAAGAACGGAAAACGCAAAGAGTTCTTGGAGTGAAAAGGGTTAATAATGACAATTTTGAAATATTATTCATTAATTTTTAATTCCAATTAGTCCACATTATGACATTCACGCCCAGGTAAAAAAAAAAACGTTTTACAATAAAATAACTTATTACACAACTTTTATCCAATTCCCACATACCCCTAATATGAAATTCTCCTCACATATATCCCAAATCAAATTTACTTCCTTTCCCCCCAACATAAATTCTCTAGAGAACACTACATTTCACAGTTTCGCTTCATTACGTTAAAGGGAACAGTCTTATCGCCGCTTGGCGAGCAAAGGATTGTTATCTTTCGCCAAGGAAGGGTGTAAAGTAATATTTTATCTCGTTCCGAAAAGACAGTTTCCAAATTTCCTTTCCTAATATGCAAAATTTACTTTCTCCTTGATAATGATTCTGTGTGTGGATGCTGGTTTAGTTGGGTAGTTGTGTTTTGGTAGGCACGAAATGGTTTTTGTAAATCGAAAATGTGATTGTTTGGCTGAGCATGTAAATGTTATTGTGGAGAAATGAAGGTGCTCCAAATACGAATATAACAAATAAAAACTTGTAAAAAAATTTTAAGAAAATTACCTATGTATTCCTGTTATGTAGTAGGCATTCGTAACTATTTGTTGCTGTAGAATTTTTTTTAAAAAAACCGCGTGCTGCATTACATAATATAATTAGGATTGTTTGCTATCCTCATGACTTTCCATTAACTATTTCGTTAATTTCCATTAATTATTATACACATTTTTATGAATGTTCCTCAAATTTGCATCCTTTTTTTCGCAAATTTTCATACAGTATTTTACAAATTTCCATGCAACATTTCACAAATCACCATCCATAATTTAACAAATTTATATCACATCGTTTCACAAATTTTCATTCATATTTTGAGAAATCTCCATACATTATGTCACTAATTTGTATCCATTTTTTCACAAATTTCCATCTATTATTTTTCAAATCTCGATATATTATTTCACAAATTCCCCTCCATTATTTCACAATTTTTCCATATATAATTTCACAAATTTATATCACACCGTGTCAAATTTCCAAACGTTAGTTCACAAATTTTCATTCATAATTACACAAATTTATATCACCATGTATCAAATTTCCAAACATTATTCACAAATTTTCCTTCATAATTACACAAATTTATATCACATCGTGTCACAAAGTTCTAGACATTATTTCACAAATTTTCATACATAACTTCACAAATTTACATTACATCGTGTCTCAAATTTCCATTCATTATATCAGAAATTTCCATACATTTTATCATAAATTTGTATCCATTATTTCACAAATTATCATTCATTATTTTTCAAAATTCAATACATTATTTCCATCCATTATTTCACAATTTTCCATCCATAATTTCACAATTTTCCATCCATAATTTCACAAATTTTTATCATATCATGTCACAAATTTCCATACATTATTTCACAAGTTTCCATACATTATTTCACAAATTTAAATCCATAATTTTACAAAGTTATATCACATCGTGTCACAATTTTTCATACATTATTTCACAAATTTTCATACATAATGTCACAAATTTCCATACATAATGTCACAATCAATTTTGAATCCATTATTTCACAGTTTACCATTTATTATTTCACAAATTTCTATCACACTATGTCAAACATTTCCATTCGTTATTTTTAAACTTATATCACTAACATCCATTAGTTTGTTAACACCCACTGATGTCATTCGCTGCTATATCCCTATGGCAAGCTGCAGTTTTCTGTGATAATAATTACAAAATATCTAACGTCCTCTCATCTCAAAGACGCATAAGATATTTTTCATATCATGAAAATTACAGCCATCACCTATCTTTAACAATAACAATATGTATCAAAATTCAACTATTGGCTGATAAATTCAAAATATATGCCAAATACCTTCTATATATTCCAATACGAAACCTGACTATTCGACGAATGTCAATTTTAAACATAGCCATATATATCGCTATATAGCACTCCAGAAAATATATTCCCTCCAAGTTTCTTACCAAGAAAATACACTCATGCAAAGTATTTCCGAGCAGCAGAGAGTAGCTTTGTTTTTCAAAGTATACATGAAGCGTGAAAATTTGCCTTAAAGTTTATTTCGAAACTTCGGATACATTCAAATCCGAAGAAAAGTTTCGGAAGCCACGGAGTATTGGCCTCCTACGAATGCTGTCTTGCGACATGCTTTTTCGATGTGGAATTAATAGCTTCTCCATATTTGTGAGTCGGGGGGGGGGGATATAGGCAGAATGCAGCATGTTTGTTATATTTCGTCAAACTATACTTAAAAACTATATGGAATTTTTGTTATTTCCACATGTGTCTCTCTGTTTATAAGGCCTCCGTGGCCGAGTGGATTAAGGCGTCAGCTGGGAATCCGAGGGTTCCCGGTTCGAACCTGTGTGACGGACTAGACTAATAATAATTAAAAAAATAGTGATATTGCGATCGGGTTGCCAGCTTTGCTACAAAATATAAGAAAAGTCGTCCGGAACATCCACGAAAATTATCGGCGTGTATACGGGACTGGTGCACGATATATCTGATTTGGGTCCAAAGTCCCGACGTATATTGAAGGCGTTGGGTGCCAGCTCAAGTGTTTCCTCGTCATCTGACCATGGTTCTAAATTAACGGGGTGCATGTATGAATGTGTGTATGAATGTGTGTGTGTTCCCGGGTCTTTTCTTCGAGTATGACCCCGAACCGTCGCCAATAGCCGACTGTGCAGCTCTAGTGCGACGTTAATTAACAAAACCAAAACCAAACAGAACCAACTGGCAACCCTCCGATCTCAAGAACAACAACATTTTTACTTTCCTTCATCAAGTCTATCAGTCGGGTTCGAACCCACAATCCTCTAATTAACAGCCGAACGTCTTTATCCAATGGGCAACTGGGAGCCCCCTGTCTATTTTGAAACACAACCTTATTAGCTAAAACTTCCTAAAATCAATTTCGTTCCATTCTAAGTTAGGGTTAGGCACTGAGTTATAACCGTTAATAATGCCCCATCTAATAACTGCAGGGAAAGCCGTAACAGCGTTGTCCTCTTCATCTGACCATGGTTCAAAAATACGAGGCATCATTGCCGGGTCTTTCGTCCGAGATAGGCCCCGAACCGTCACCAAAAGCCCACTGTGCAGCTCTAGTGCGATGTTTTTTAACCAAACCAAACCAACTCTTTATTTATAATACATTTGAGTTTTTAAGCTGTTATATTACCGTTTGTTGGTGCATTCCTTATCACTGCAGAGCTCGCGATGTGCCTGAGATGCACAATCCAAGGCGAATATATATATATATATATAATATATATATATATATATATATATATATATATATATATATATATATATATATATATATATATATATATATATATATATATATATATATATATATATATATATATATAATATAATATATATATATATATATATATATATATATATATATATATATATATAATAATATATATATATATATATATATATATATATATATATATATATATATATATATATATATATATATATATATATATATATATATATATATATATATATATATATATATATATATATATATATATATATATATATATATATATATATATATATATATATATATATATATATATATATATATATATATATATATATATATATATATATATATATATATATATATATATATATATATATATATATATATATATATATATATATATATATGGCACCCAACGCCTTCAATATCTGTCGGGGCTTTGGACCCCGATCAGATTTATCGTGCACACGCCGTTAATTTTTGCGTATGTTCTGGACGACTTTTCTAGTATTTTTGTAGCGAAGCTGGCAACCCTCCGATCACAAGATCACTACTTTTTTACTTTTCCTTGTCAAGTCCATCGCACCACCAATCCTCGAACCACCAATCCTCGGATTAGTAGTTGAACGCCTTTACCGCTCGGCCACGGAGGCCTCTTGTTATTTTAGAACCATGGTCAGATGACGTGGGAACACCTGAACTGGCACCCGACGCCTGCAATAGACGTCGGGACTTTGGACCCCGATCAGATTCATCGTGCACCAGTCATGCCGATAATTTTAGCGGATGCACCTCGTTATTTTAAAACCATTGAACAGTAAGAGGAATAACTGTTCCGTAGAACAAACTGAAACGTCAAAGATGGCGTACAAAGCGATAAAATATAGATTCTTTTTAAAGAAATAGAAACACAAATCTTCGGTGTCAAAATACTTGTAAGATGTACTGCTAGTAATAACACAGCTTATCACGAGTATTATTACTATCCGGTCAAACGAATCTCAGAAACTTTAAAACCCTGTGCATTGACGATCTTTTAATTATGGGTTGTGCCGAGAAAAGCCGCGAATTAACATGGCAATAACTCAAGCTGGTTATTAAGTCTCCAGCTCGTCCATTACTGAAAAAGGTAGCGGTTAGATACGCTGTTGTGGTGTTCCCTGCAGTTATTGGATGGGGCATTATTAACGGTTATAACTCAGTGCCCTAACCCTAACTTAGAATGGAACGAAATTGATTTTAGGAAGTTTTAACTAACGACGTTATGTTTCAAAATAGACAGGGGGCTCCCAGTTGCCCATTGGATAAAGACGTACGGCTGTTAATTAGAGGATTGCGAGTTCAAGCCCGACTGATAGACTTGATTAAGAAAAGTAAAAATGTTGGTGTTCTTGAGATCGGAGGGTTGCCAGTTGGTTTTGTTTGGTTTTGGTTTTGTTAATTAACGTCGCACTAGAGCTGCACAGTGGGCTATTGGCGACGGTTCGGAGTCAATCTCGAAGGAAAGACCCGGGAACACACACACATTCATACATGCACCTCGTTATTTTAGAACCATGGTCAGATGACAAGGAAACACCTAAACTGGCACCCAACGCCTTCAATAGACGTCGGGACTTTGGACCCCGATCAGATGTATCGTGCACCAGTCCCGTATACACGCCAATATAATTTGTTCGATATTCTGGACGACTTTCTAGTATTTTTGTAGCGAAGCTGGCAACCCTCCGATCGCAAGATCACTACTTTTTTACTTTTCTATGTCAAGTCAATTTCACGGATTCGAACCACCAATCCTCTGATTAGTAGCTGAACGCCTTACCAACTGAGCAACTGGGGCTCCGGAGGGTTGCCAGATTCGCTATTAATATACTACTAAGTTGTTTAAAAATATCCAAAAAATTATATATGTTTGGTTTGGTTTGATTTGGTTAAATAACGTCGCACTAGAGCTGCACAGTGGGCTATTGGCGACGCTTCGGGGTCTAGTTCGAAGGAAAGACCCGGGAACACATACACATTCATACGGGCACCTCCCTATTTTAGAACCATGGTCAAATGACGAGGAAACACCTGAGCTGGCACCCAACGCCTTCAATAGTTAATTAACCAAACCAAACTTAAGTCGCATTAGAGCCTAATGAGCTTTTGGTGACAGTTCGTGTTCTATCTCGATGTGTGGTTCGTCATCTGACCATTGTTCAAAAATGCGAGGCATCGTTCCCGGGTCTTTCTTTCGAGATAGGCCCCGAACCGTCGCCAATTGCCCACTGTGCAGCTCTAGTGCGACATTACCAACCAACCAACCATCGATGTGTGGTTGATTAAAACAATGTCTCACTTGAGCTGTACAGTATGCTATTGGCGCCGGTTCGGGGTCTATATTGAAGAAAATAGCCCCGTTACAATGTATCTTATTTTTGAACCATGGTCAGAAGACCAAGCCAGTATATGGGCTGGCACCCGAAACAAACTCAATAGACGTCTGGACATCGGACCACGACTGATTTAACGTGCACATGTTCCTTATACACCGCAGATGTTTTTTTTATGTGAACGACTAGTAGCGAAACTGGAATACACATGCTGATAATTGAACTCTGGTCCTTCTGGTCTAGTCCGAGGCAAAGAGAACAAAGAGTATCCAATAAGCAACCTCCCGATTACCAGCTCGGAGCTCTTTTCTGAGTTGAGGGTACAAAATACTAAAAAAATCGTCAAGAACTTCCGCGAAAATTAACGGCTTATATACGGGACAGGTGCACTGATACATCTGATCGGGGTCCAAAGTCCCGACGTCTATTGAAGGCGTTGGGTGCCAGTTCAGGTGTTTCCTCGAGCCCCAGTTGCTCAGTTGGTAAGGCGTTCAGCTACTAATCAGAGGATTGGTGGTTCGAATCCGTGAAATGGACTTGACATAGAAAAGTAAAAAAGTAGTGATCTTGCGATCGGAGGGTTGCCAGCTTCGCTACAAAAATACTAGAAAGTCGTCCAGAATATCCAACAAATTATACTGGAGTGTATACGGGACTGGTGCACGATAAATCTGATCGGGGTCCAAAGTCCCGATGTCTATTGAAGGCGTTGGGTGCCAGTTCAGGTGTTTCTTCGTCATCTGACCATGGTTCTAAAATAACGAGGTACTTGTATGAATGTGTGTGTGAATGTGTATGTGTTCCCGGGTCTTTCCTTCGAGATTGACCCCGAACCGTCGCCAATAGCCCACTGTGCAGCTCTAGTGCAATGTTAATTAACAAAACCAAACCAAACCAAACCAGGTGTTTCCTCGTCATCTGACCATGGTTCTAAAATAACCAGGTGCAGTATGAATGAATGTGTGTGTGAATGTGTGAGTGTTCCCGGGTCTTTCCTTCGAGATAGACCCCGAACCGTCACCAATAGCCCACTATGCAGCTCTAGCGGGACGTTAATTAACCAAACCAGCTTCGCTACTAAAATACTACAAAGTCGTCCAAAACATCCAACAAATTCTACTTTCCAGTATACGGGACTGGTGCATGAAAAATCGGATCAAGTCCAATGTCTGGACGCCTAATGAGGTAGCGTCGGGTGCCAGCTCAGGTGTTAACCTCGTCATGTGACCATGGTTCGAAACTACGAGGCTTTGTTCCCGGATCTTTCCTTCGAGATAAGCCCCAAACCGTGTCGAAAAATGCAATATGCACCTGTATTGAAACCTTAATTAAGCAAACCAATCAACTACCTTTAATTCAGGTATTGAATTCGTATATTAACACAAAAAATGCATTGTTGAATAAAAGAAGGAAAACCGAATCTTCAAAGACGAGTGAATGGATCGTAAAGGCAATTATTTTACGATCTTCGTAGAAACTTAAATGTTACAAATACGACTATCAAACAATTTCCAGTTCTAGATATATAAAAGACACTGAAAATACTTTAAAACAATTTCATGAAACTCGGTTCGGTTTGTATAATTAACGTCGCACTAGAGCTGCACATTGGGCTATTGGCGACGGTTCGGGGTCTATCTCGAAGGAAAGACCCAGGAACACATACACATTCACACACACATTCATTCATACCTGCCCCTCGTTATTTTAGAACCATGGTCAGATGACGAGGAAACACCTGAACTGGCACCCAACGCCTTCAAAAGACGTCGGGACTTTGGACCCCGATCAGATTTATCGTTCACCCGTCCCGTATACACGCCGTTAATTTTTGCGGATGTTCTGGACGACTTTTCTAGTATTTTTGTAGCGAAGCTGGTAACCCTCCGATCACAAGATCACTACTTTATTACTTTTTTTTGTCAAGTCCATCGCCCGGGTTTGAACCACCAATCCTCGGATTAGTAGTTGAACGCCTTTAACCGCTCGGCCACGGAAGCCTTGCGTGTATACGGGACTGGTGCACGATAAATCTGATGGGGGGTCCAAAGTCCCGACGTCTATTGAAGGCGTTGAGTACCAGTTCAGGTGTTTCCTCGTCATCTGACCATGGTTCTAAAATAACGAGGTGCATGTATGAATGTGTGTGTGAATGTGTATGTGTTCCCGGGTCTTTCCTTCGAGATTGACCCCGAACCGTGGCCAATAGCCCACTGTGCAGCTCTAGTGCGACGTTAATTAACAAACCAACCAACCAACCCAGGAACGATGGCTCTCTATTTTGGAACCATGGTCAGATGACGAGGAAACACCTGAACTGGCGCCCAACGCCTTCAATAGACGTCGGGACTTAGGACCCCCATCAGATTTATCGTGCACCAGTCCCGTATACACGCCGTTAATTTTTGCGGATGTTCTGGACGACTTTTCTAGTATTTTTGTAGCGAAGCTGGTAACCCTCCGATCACAAGATCACTACTTTATTACTTTTCTTTGTCAAGTCCATCGCCCGGGTTTGAACCATCAATCCTGGGATTAGTAGCTGAACGCCTTTAATCGCTCGGCCACGGAGGCCCACGGACTAGTGAATGGATAGTAAAGGCAATTATTTTACAATCTTCGTAGAAACTTAAATGTTACAAATAGGACTATCAAACCATTTCCAGTTCTAGATATATAAAACACACGGAAAATACTTTAAAACAATTTCATGAAACTCGGTTCGGTTTGGTTAATTAACGTCGCACTAGAGCTGCACAGTGGGCTATTGGCGACGGTTTGGGGTCTATCTCGAAGGAAAGACCCAGGAACACATACACATTCACACACACATTCATTCATACCTGCACCTCGTTATTTTAGAACCATAGTCAGATGACGAGGAAACACCTGAACTGGCACCCAACGCCTTCAATAGACGTCGGGACTTTGGACCCCGATCAGATTTATCGTGCACCAGTCCCGTATACGTTATGTTGAATAAAAGATGGAAAACCGAATGTTTAAGAACAAGTGAATGGATTATAAAGGCAATTATTTTACAATCTTCGTCGAAACTTAAATGTTACAAATAGAACTATCAAACCATTTCCAGTTCTAGATATATAAAAGACAGTGAAAATACTTTAAAACAATTTCATGAAACTCGGTGAAATTTAAACCATGTATCCCAGAAAGGCAACACCAAAACGTGCTCTCTAAATATATCTCGAAATCATTTCTCTATATTTAATATGTAAAAGAGAAAGGAAAATAAAAGATCTTCATTTTAAATTCCTTAAGCAAACGATTTTTTAAAAGAATAGAATATTCCTAGAGCGGAAATTCGAACGCAGTTAGAATTCTGATTCCAGAAATAAACGTCTAATAACCTTCGAGCCATTTCAGAGCATTGCAGTTTTCCATTTTATGAAATTGCGAGCCATTTTTTTTTAAATAAAATAAGCAGAAGAATATATTCACAATATCCACTTTCATTTTGCAAACTGAAGTGACATGAAATATACACGCATATCGCGTTTCACTCAAAATTGTTTTGGAATATGGTTTTGAGCGAATTGTTTTGGTGAAAGACTGTTTTGAGATAAGACATATTGTATAAGACATATTGTGACTGGAGATTATAGGGCGGTGCTTTAGAATAGAAAGGTAAACATCTTTAATATTGTGTGCATAATATATATTTTGATTTTAATGACTTTGTTATTTTTTATTTGTATATATTCGATTTAAATTTGGCGGTATATTGAATTTGCCGATCGCGCTGTGCCTGAAAGGGACAATCTAAGCAGAATCGTAAGAACTGGAAAAACATATTCTTGTTATGGGCCGTTGCTTGTTAAATCACGAATCGCGATTTGATCAGATTTTTGTTTTTTTCATTAAACCCTGTCTAGGACCAAGTCACATTCCACAGTTTTATTCTAGACACTATCAACGTAACACATAAATATATTTACATATTGCACAGTAGACAGTTATTTTCTCATTTTAATAAATATTTTCACTCGATGTAAAATAATGTTTTATTACTACTTTCCCGAGTAGTACAATACCTAATTTACCTACCTTATACCTAATTTAATTATAATACCAAATTTAAGGGTACCTAGACCCCTTAAAGAAAATAAATAAACAACCACTCGAACCCAGGGACCGACTTACAAGCTTAGGGGCCCAGGGCAAAAGAACATTAGGGGGCCCCTCGACGTAATTCAAAATAAAACTGCTAAATTTATGCACAAGCACACAATACAAAATGACGTAATCAGTCTCAGCTCTAATTTTCTTCTTTTAAGAATTTGAATTAACGTTAATGATCAATACTGCAACAGAGTTTTTTCATATGTTTCTAGTTCTGTTCTTTCTTCCTTTTTAGCTTTTTTTTAGTTGAGCCAGATTAGTATGTTCTATCCATTTTATAGCTAGCAAATCCCTAATGATTACAATATTAGGAAATTTGGTATAGGAAAAAAGTATCCGTAAACGACAAATCTACGTGCGAGTAGTAAACACAGCTTGTTTATGGTCGTGGACCTTGGTTATTAATTTAATTTTACTAGTGATCCAAAGCGCATATCTTTGAAAAACGCGACGCAAAACGTGACATACATCATGAACGTGCTGAAAAGTGAAATTGATTTAATTGGGTAAAATAATATCAGTTTTGCAAAACAATTAATGATTGATTTTTTTTTAAAAATTTGATGAAAATAAATTTAATTGATTTTCAAAAAAAATTCAGTACATTTATTTTTAACTTTCACATATATTTAGCATTATATCATTTTTGGGGGCCCCTTTAAAATGGAGGCCATGGGCAAGTGCCCCGAATGCCCTCCCGTAAATCAGTCTCTGCTCGAACCACTGCTCATCCTTTTCTGCTAATGAGGAAATTATCCGGTTGAAAATAAAATTAATATGTTGTTTGCATTTATATATTTAATTAAAATTAATTAGTACCTGTCATTTGTTACAAAACATTTATATAAATAATTGTTAAATCAGTATTAATTTTAAATCCGAATTGCTTGCTAATTGAATCTATTGCTAATTGAAATTGCTTGCTAATTGAATCTATTGCTAATTGAAATTGCTTGCTAATTGAATCTATTGCTAATTGAAATTGCTTGCTAATTGAATCTATTGCTAATTGAAATTGCTTGCTAATTGAATCTTGCTAATATCCCTTTGCTAATTGAAGTTTTGTCTACCTGAAAAAGGTTAATTGAATTTTTTTAATAGCACTAATTCAATACAAAAAATGTATATAAAAAAATTGTTATTTCAGCCTCAATTGTAAATCGAAATTGTTTATTTTATTTTGCGAACTAAAGTTTTGGTTACGTTAAAAAGTTTAAATAAAATTATTTAGTGCTAGTAACTTAAAAAAAAATTATATATATATAAATAATTGTTAAATCAGTAATAATAGTTCATGAAGTTGTGAAACTTTGTGACAAGTGGGGAGGGGGTTACAAGAAGTGTGACGTCATCGCCTAAATGGCATTGCAAATCGACAGGAACAACAAACTAAAAAAATTAGAAAAATAATCCATTTTGGTTCCGGTTTGAATCGATATAGTTGCAGTTGTAAAATAAATTTTAAAATATCATTTATATCTAAGGCCCTTGTTTCTGAACTGACAGTATATGTAGATATAATTTATTAATTGGTAGATTGATCGTTGGCAGAAGACAGCGGGGTAGCAATTAAAAAATTACAGGGTACAGCTAGTTTCACTCCCAGAATATTTACCATTATGAAAAAATAAAATGTTAATAATTAGTTATAATTAATAATTACAGTGAGTTATTAATAATTATAGTGAGTTATTAATAATTAGTTAGTAACTAATAATTATTCTAATTTTTAATAATTTGTTAATTTTAATAATTTATTTATAAGTTTAATAATTTATTAATAATTTTAATAATTTATTAATAATTTTAATAATTTATTAATAATTTTAATATTTTATTAATAATTTATTAATAATTTTAATAATTTATTAATAACTTTAATAATTTATTAATAATTTTAATAATTTATTAATATTTTTTTTAATTTTAATAATATATTAATATTTTTTAATTTTAATAATTTGTTAATTATTAATAATTTGTTAATTATTAATAATTTGTTAATTATTAATAATTTGTTAATTATTAATAATTTGTTAATTATTAATAAGAGTGATTTGTTATATATTAATAAGAGTGATTTGTTATATATTAATAAGAGTGATTTGTTAATTATTAATAAGAGTGATTTGTTAATTATTAATAAGAGTGATTTGTTAATTATTAATAAGAGTGATTTGTTAATTATTGATAAGAGTGATTTGTTAATTATTAATAAGAGTGATTTGTTAATTATTAATAAGTGATTTGTTATATATTAATAAGAGTGATTTGTTATATATTAATAAGAGTGATTTGTTATATATTAATAAGAGTGATTTGTTATATGTTAATAAGAGTGATTTGTTAATTATTAATAATTTGTTAATTATTAATAATTTATTAATTATTAAAAAATATATTAATATATTTTTAATTAATAATAATTTTAATTAATAAACATTTTATCAATACTTAGTTAATTATTAATACTTAGTTAATTATTAATACTTAGTTAATTATTAATAAGTTAATTATTAATAAGTTAATTATTAATATTTTTTTAATTATTAATAAATAGTTAATTAGTAATAATTTGTTAATTACTGAGGAACTTGCAGACATATTTTAAGATAATAAAAAAACATCGTAGAAAATTTTGACTATGGGTTAGGACTTGAGCCCCCTTCCCCCTTTTTCCTACGCCTATGGTAAAAAAACGGGACATGTGACAGAAGGGGGAAAGAATATGGTGATAGTTTGTGACATGGGGGAGGGTGTCAAAAATATGGAGAAAAGCTATGACATTATTTATGAACGACCCCTACATACATATAATTTCATTGTCTACGGTAGAGAATTTATATTGATTAATATTTGTTATTCTAGAAATTTTAAATAATTTTTGATATAGTGGCCAAAACTAAATAAGTTATAACAGCTCATTTATTTTAATGGTACTTAAGTATGGTAATATTGCGCCATTAAACCCAATCAACCATAATTATGGTAGTAATATTTTGCTAGAAGGCCATCCCCCGGATAGTTTCTAAGCAAACAATGGTACCACTTGCATGCCTACCTTTATTTATTTTTTTCAACGTTATTCCCATGCCTTTCCGGTGTTTTAGCTGAATGTCGAACATTATTAGTAGTTTGTTTTATATATAATTTACCATAATCTTGTCCACCGGAAATTTTAAATTTACTTAGTAACGACGTCATACAGGTGAAGTTAACGGGAATCTAGTTTTCAATACTGCCAACAGATGGCGCCACCTTAATTTCCAGTTCTTGTTCAGTTCGGATATGTTTTACATGACATCTTTTTTTAAATATAATTAGCCTTGTATTCTTCTTAATTTAAGTTGGTATCCTCAAAATAATTATTCATCAATGAATTTAAGGTATTAATCGTCAAAATGGCTTACATAATGGCAAAAAACAAGTGCGGACGCATCAGATTCTTGTAAACGAACTGATGTTGCCATTCCAGGTAGAGGAAAACGGTGTTTTTTAATCACGGCGCAAGAGAATTATATATAGATTTTAAAAAATACGATTTAGTTTTACCCATTCCCCACCTAATTTTAGGGGTCCGCATCTAGCTTCACACCCAGCTCTACGGGTGTTAATAGCGCCCCCATATGCACTCTCAAATGTCGAACGTACAACAAAATGACAAAACACAGATGTCGGATTTTACAGCTAATAACACCACGCTTCACTGCCTAAAATGAACTCTCAAATTTTAATGCTTTACAGGCGGATAACTAACAATGAAAACCAACAATACCGCAGCCATAACTCACTATTCATTTCCATTACGAAATCTTGTTTGAGCACGGGCAATTTCACGTTCAAACAATAAATCTTTTCACGTTCAAAGCATTTAAAATCGCCCCAACCCACCACGAACAATCAAACTGTTCAATTAGTCACTTTTAGCTGGGTGATTTCATACATATGAGCTATTACAGGCCGCTGTACTTATTATTATTATTTGGTAACTGATTGGTCCATGATGTAGATTAGATGACGTCACCCAATGTAGTCTCGAAACCGGAACGCAAGCGCCACGGTTAGAGGGTACTGATTTATCTTTTTCAAAGAAATTAACTCGGTTATCGGTTGCGGCTCTGTGGGTTGGCTTCAAAAAGGCCATGATTTGTGTCTGTTTAAATTAATTTTAGAGGGTGGTTCCGATTGGGTAAATGAATTAGGGGTATATAAATGTCTGGCTGTGTTTGAAACTGAATTCCCTGTTGATGCTGCTGTGGCGTTTCGATGTATGGTTTCGGAATTAAAATTGATATGTTTGTTTTCTGACGTAGTTATGTATGTCAAAATAACTAATTGAATTGCGCAAGATGAGATAATGGGATTATGATTAGTTTCGTAACGAAATGGTCCTGTTTAGTTTAACTATATCAAATATTTTCTAGCCCACATTTAATTATTTGTGATAAACGCAATCAGTTGCTTCGAGGTCTGTTGTTCTAAAACTGGCTCGTGAAGGTAAAGTTTTCGAAGATTTTTTTCTTACTTATAAGTATAATCTGGCTCTACAAAAAATCCTAGCAAATACCAGAGGTATGTAGATTGTATTTAACTATATTTTCACACTTTTTGAAAATTACTTTATTAATTGCACATTATGTTGCATATACGCTACACAACGGTTTTAATTAATTATTTAATTAAATAGGCACTTAAATTTTGTAATGAAATAATTTTTTTTCGTTTTCATTTTGCCCCTGAACCTTTGTAAAAATATACAGAAAACTCCTAAGTCCCTATTTAATTAAATAATTAATTAACACCGTTGTGTAGCGTATATGCAACATAATGTGCAATTACTAAAGTAATTTTCAAAAAGTGTGCAAAATATAGTTAAATACAACCTAAGTACCTCTGGTATTTGCTAGGATTTTTTGTAGATCCATATTATACTTATAAGTAATAAAACAATCTACGAATCTTCACGAGCCAGTTTTAGAACAACAGATCTCGAAGCAACTGATTGCCTCTATGACAATATATTTTATAAAGAAAAGGAACCTAGCGGCGGTTATAAGAACTAGGCACATAGTTCTCTACGTGACAGTACTATAATAGTTAACATAAAACTCAATATATGCAACTAGGGGTCATTTTAAAGTTGCACTAGAAGGTTAATGAAACCTTTTCCGTGCCAATTTTTCTCGCTTGCTGGAACACAATATTTAACTCCAACAAATTGAAATAATTATTGTTTTTGACAACATTTTCATTTCTGATTTTATATTTTCATTCTACTATTCACATAGACTGTTTGTTTTACATTTCTGTTGATGAAGGGAGATGCAGCTCCGGCAACATGTCCGGATTTTATGTATTTTAATAGAGTTTTTTTTACGTTATATTTCTAATTCTTAAGAATACTGTGAACTATCAAAAACTTTTTTTTTAGTTTACAAGCTAACGGTTTGAAATTTTTACCATGTATTTATAATGTTCATTCAATATGAGGAAAAAACTTTGGTATGAAAATAATAACAAGTTTATAATTTAATTAAAAAATATATACAATACATTTTAAAAAAATTTAATGTTCAATACGTAATTTTTTTGAGAATATTTTTTATTATAGCATTTTTAACACCGTATTATATACCTAATTAATTCTTTACATGAGTAAAACAATTTTTTAAGAAAAATTATTTAAAATAATTTAACTTATTAGGATTTCAATTAAAAAATATTTGGAAAAAAATTGCTAATTTCAAACAATATTCATTATATAAAATTATTATTCAACTTTCATATACAAGAAACATGCAAAGATCATTTTCCATAAGTATGTAGTTAATTTTAAAAAAGTTGCATGGAACGTTTCCAAATATTACCTGCATTCAAATTTAACAATATGAGAAAAATATGTTTTTATGAAAGTAGTATTAATTAAAACTTAGAAAAAAATATGGGTGCTATACACATTAAATAGGACTTTTGTATATCTGTACTTATAAATATAAACAACAGTGTTAATTATAGCAAAAAAATAACAAAAAAATCATAATTTTGAAGGATTTTTGCTATTTTGAAAGTTAACTGTATCCTTAACGGACGATTCTTTTGACGAGTTTTTATCATCTATACTACACTCGGCAGCCAATGTGACCATCCACTTTAAAAAAAAGTACTTAAAAAAGAGTACCTGAACCTACTCATTTTTCTTTGAGTGCAATTGCATCGTAAATGAAGGATGACGTACTCAAATTTAAGCAACCGTACTTTCTAAAAATTAAGCAGTGCGATTTAATATTGCTGATTTCAGCTTCTGTTTAAGCCATTTTGACAAAGCGACCTGACAAACTTGAAGAGAAAATTACTTGCAAGTCTTCCGCAATTACATAATGGAAAAAAAGAAGTGGGCCGGTCTGGGAAGGGGCACGGGCCCTATGCCCTCCATTGGATCTGTCAATATATTACATTTATATAATAAACATAAATAAAATACATACTTACTGTTATATATATTAACCTGTACACGTGGACTAAGTTAAAGAAAAATATCCCTGCCTGTGGGCCAATTCCTAAAAAGGAAGAGACTATTTCGCTTTTGGGAGGCAGAACAAAGAGTTCTCCAAGCATTGTAAAAGAACGACGTGCTTTACAAAAAGGGGAGCAGTGTAACTGTCTGACGGACTGATCGTTAACAATTCTTTCTCAGAGCAGGTAGATTCGCAAATGAGGGTAGGGTCACTTTAGGGGTTGCAAAACTGAAAAGCCAAGCTGAAAACTATCTGTAGAAACAATTAGTCAAGCGTCACATGTCCGAAACCCACTTGTTCTGTCGTAAACAGTATACTTCAGACCTCGCATGCATTAAAAATCCCACTCCTCTTCCGCGCTCAAAATTGTCCCAAACCCATAGCTAGACATGTAAAAGTCCAGCCCACACGTAATGGTTAAGATTAAACCTTCGAGCATGAATGGACTGTAGTAGAGCGAATATGACGTCATAATCGTAAAACCAACATCTCAGACCGAATGGCCTGAGACACGTGACTTCTTTTTAAAATTACGAATTAAAAAATACTCGCGATTGGCTGATGACTTGGGAAATGTGTAACAGTGGAAATTTATGAATGGAAGGAAGTAATTTACCACGTGTTTGAGGCCATACATGTTGTCCTGATGTTAGCGAGATTATAACATCATGTTTTCTCTACTATGAAGAATCCATGCTCGAAGGATTAAACCTTCCTTTTGGTATAAGTCTATTAGGTTTTCATATATTTGCTCAATATGTCTTAGCGTGATGGAATAAAGTAAAATTACATATTCCTCTTCAATCGAAGATTTTCAGAATTTAATTGCATTGGATTATTTAAAGAATATCTAATGCAATCTAACACGCAATATCCATCTATATTTCTCCTACTACAACAGAAATACCAATTCCGCAAACATTGTTTACGACTTTTCAAATGCATCTCAAAAGACACAAAATACAGAGACAGAACTCGATTATTTTTCCTTTTTGTTTACCGTTCTTATTTCCCCCTGCACAATAAAAAAAAAACCAGATGGGTGCACTTATATTTAAGACTCATCCAGCAGTTTCTATTCAAACCTACATAACAAAAAGAGATCATCAACTGGGACTCGCTAAGAGCATTTCTGTTAGTGACTCTGATGATCTATTGCTTGGGCCCCGGGCCGAGGTTTATTACTGCGTTTTTATTTACTGTGGAATGGCATCACCGAATCGGAATTCTTCATTTAAATTTCGTGTTTGTATTCGGAGTGTGTTATAGCATTTGCATCGGGATGCGAGTGTGTTGTGTTGTGTGTTCTTCGTGAATGAAAAATAAATGTGTTCGTGAAAATGGTATTAATAAATAAAGTTTGGTGGGGGGGGGGGAGCTTTTGTCGTGCGTCGTTTTATTGTTGTCGTTGATGTGTATGAATCTGGAATTTGTTTCTGGAAGTTTGGAAGGAAACAATAAAAAAAATGTTTGTGAATATGTGGATGGATGTCAAAGTTATTTAGGGGATATATGTAACTGTGTGGGAAGTCTAAGTCCATTCGCGAGTTTTATTTATTTGGGGTTGTGGAAATCTTTTATGAAAGAGTAATAGCAGAAACTGCATAATAACAAAACGAGTTTCTATACATAACTGAAATTTTTGTGTAAAAATGTTGTTAGTATATACCCTTTTGTTATAAGTTTTATTACAAACGTAAAATTATTTTTAGTATTACGTAAGGAACATAATGTTATGGGCTAGTTTTCCTATTTACGCAAGAAGTTACTATTTAGTATATACACTGTTGTTATAAGTTTTATTATATAAAAATTAATTCTATAAGAAGAAAATATAATATTTTTAAGCATTTAATATTTCTACAATGCTATGGTTTTAAAAAACACAACTAAATCGATTTTTGGAAAAAGTTGGGGTACAGTATGATTGCTTCCACATTGGCTTCACAGCTCCCATAGAGGAATCAAGTTTTAAGCCTTCCGGAAGTTGCAGTTAGATTTCAGTAGATTAAAGATGTATTCATTTCAAAAGAATCAAAGTTGTATGTTTTCTATAAAAAAAAAATGTTGGGGCATTGTACGGCTGCTCCCACATTTGCTTCACCCCCTCCATTAGAGGAAACAAGTTTTGAGCATTCCAGAAGTTACAGTTAGATTTCAGTGGATTAAAGATGTATTCATGTCAAAAGAATCGAAGTCATTTGTTTTCTACAAAAAAATGTTGGATTACATTATGGCTGCTTCCACATTGGCTTCACCTCTCCCGTAGAGGACACAAGTTTTGAGCCTTCCCGAAGTTACATTTACAGTTCAGTGGGTTAAAATGTATTTCTGTCAAAAGAATCGAAGTCATTTGTTTTCTACAAAAAAAATGTTGGATTACAGTACGGCTGCTTCCACATTAGCTTCACCGCTCCAATAGAGGAAACACGTTTTGAGCATTCCAGGAGTTACAGTTAGAGTTCAGTGGATAAAAGATGTATTCCTGTCAAAAGAATCAAAGTCACGTGTTTTCTACAAAAGAATGTTGGTGTACAGTATGGCTGCTTCCACATTGGCTTCACCGCTCCATTAGAGGAAACAAGTTTTGAGCACTCCAGAAGTTACAGTTAGAGTTCAGTGGATTAAAGATGTATTCATTTCAAAAGAATCGAAGTCACGTGTTTTCTACAAAAAAAATGTTGGATTACAGTACGGCTGCTTCCACATTAGCTTCACCGCTCCAATAGAGGAAACACGTTTTGAGCATTCCAGGAGTTACAGTTAGAGTTCAGTGGATAAAAGATGTATTCCTGTCAAAAGAATCAAAGTCATTTGTTTTCTACAAAAAAAATGTTGGATTACAGTACGGCTGCTTCCACATTGGCTTCACCGCTCCATTAGAGGAAACAAGTTTTGAGCACTCCAGAAGTTACAGTTAGAGTTCAGTGGATAAAAGATGTATTCCTGTCAAAAGAATCAGTCACGTGTTTTCTACAAAAGAATGTTGGTGTACAGTATGGCTGCTTCCACATTGGCTTCACCGCTCCATTAGAGGAAACAAGTTTTGAGCACTCCAGAAGTTACAGTTAGAGTTCAGTGGATAAAAGATGTATTCCTGTCAAAAGAATCAGTCACGTGTTTTCTACAAAAGAATGTTGGTGTACAGTATGGCTGCTTCCACGTTGGCTTCACCGCTCCATTAGAGGAAACAAGTTTTGAGCACTCCAGAAGTTACAGTTAGAGTTCAGTGGATAAAAGATGTATTCCTGTCAAAAGAATCAGTCACGTGTTTTCTACAAAAGAATGTTGGTGTACAGTATGGCTGCTTCCACATTGGCTTCACCGCTCCATTAGAGGAAACAAGTTTTGAGCACTCCAGAAGTTACAGTTAGAGTTCAGTGGATAAAAGATGTATTCCTGTCAAAAGAATCAGACACGTGTTTTCTACAAAAGAATGTTGGTGTACAGTATGGCTGCTTCCACATTGGCTTCACCGCTCCATTAGAGGAAACAAGTTTTGAGCACTCCAGAAGTTACAGTTAGAGTTCAGTGGATAAAAGATGTATTCCTGTCAAAAGAATCAGTCACGTGTTTTCTACAAAAGAATGTTGGTGTACAGTATGGCTGCTTCCACATTGGCTTCACCGCTCCATTAGAGGAAACAAGTTTTGAGCACTCCAGAAGTTACAGTTAGAGTTCAGTGGATAAAAGATGTATTCCTGTCAAAAGAATCAGACACGTGTTTTCTACAAAAGAATGTTGGTGTACAGTATGGCTGCTTCCACATTGGCTTCACCGCTCCATTAGAGGAAACAAGTTTTGAGCACTCCAGAAGTTACAGTTAGAGTTCAGTGGATAAAAGATGTATTCCTGTCAAAAGAATCAGTCACGTGTTTTCTACAAAAGAATGTTGGTGTACAGTATGGCTGCTTCCACATTGGCTTCACCGCTCCATTAGAGGAAACAAGTTTTGAGCACTCCAGAAGTTACAGTTAGAGTTCAGTGGATAAAAGATGTATTCCTGTCAAAAGAATCAGTCACGTGTTTTCTACAAAAGAATGTTGGTGTACAGTATGGCTGCTTCCACATTGGCTTCACCGCTCCATTAGAGGAAACAAGTTTTGAGCACTCCAGAAGTTACAGTTAGAGTTCAGTGGATAAAAGATGTATTCCTGTCAAAAGAATCAGTCACGTGTTTTCTACAAAAGAATGTTGGTGTACAGTATGGCTGCTTCCACATTGGCTTCACCGCTCCATTAGAGGAAACAAGTTTTGAGCACTCCAGAAGTTACAGTTAGAGTTCAGTGGATAAAAGATGTATTCCTGTCAAAAGAATCAGTCACGTGTTTTCTACAAAAGAATGTTGGTGTACAGTATGGCTGCTTCCACATTGGCTTCACCGCTCCATTAGAGGAAACAAGTTTTGAGCACTCCAGAAGTTACAGTTAGAGTTCAGTGGATTAAAGATGTATTCATTTCAAAAGAATCGAAGTCACGTGTTTTCTACAAAAAAAATTTGGATTACAGTTTGGCTGCTTCCACATTGGCTTCACCGCTCCCATAAAGAAAACACGTTTTGAGCCTTCCAGAAGTTACAGTTTAATGGATTAAAGACATATTTCTATCAAAATAATGAAAGTCAAGTGTGTTCTACAAAAGAATGTTGGTGTACAGTATGGCTGCTTCCACATTGGCTTCACCGCTCCCATAGAGAAAACACGTTTTTAGCCTTCCAGAAGTTACAGTTTAATGGATTAAAGACATATTTCTATCAAAATAATGAAAGTCACGTGTTTTCTACAAAAGAATGTTGGTGTACAGTATGGCTGCTTCCACATTGGCTTCACCGCTCCCATAGAGAAAACACGTTTTTAGCCTTCCAGAAGTTACAGTTTAATGGATTAAAGACATATTTCTATAAAAATAATGAAAGTCACGTGTTTTCTACAAAAGAATGTTGGTGTACAGTATGGCTGCTTCCACATTGGCTTCACCGCTCCCATAGAGAAAACACGTTTTTAGCCTTCCAGAAGTTACAGTTTAATGGATTAAAGACATATTTCTATCAAAATAATGAAAGTCACGTGTTTTCTACAAAAGAATGTTGGTGTACAGTATGGCTGCTTCCACATTGGCTTCACCGCTCCCATAGAGGAAACAAGTTTTGAGCACTCCAGAAGTTACAGTTAGAGTTCAGTGGATAAAAGATGTATTCCTGTCAAAAGAATCAGTCACGTGTTTTCTACAAAAGAATGTTGGTGTACAGTATGGCTGCTTCCACATTGGCTTCACCGCTCCATTAGAGGAAACAAGTTTTGAGCACTCCAGAAGTTACAGTTAGAGTTCAGTGGATAAAAGATGTATTCCTGTCAAAAGAATCAGTCACGTGTTTTCTACAAAAGAATGTTGGTGTACAGTATGGCTGCTTCCACATTGGCTTCACCGCTCCATTAGAGGAAACAAGTTTTGAGCACTCCAGAAGTTACAGTTAGAGTTCAGTGGATAAAAGATGTATTCCTGTCAAAAGAATCAGTCACGTGTTTTCTACAAAAGAATGTTGGTGTACAGTATGGCTGCTTCCACATTGGCTTCACCGCTCCATTAGAGGAAACAAGTTTTGAGCACTCCAGAAGTTACAGTTAGAGTTCAGTGGATAAAAGATGTATTCCTGTCAAAAGAATCAGTCACGTGTTTTCTACAAAAGAATGTTGGTGTACAGTATGGCTGCTTCCACATTGGCTTCACCGCTCCATTAGAGGAAACAAGTTTTGAGCACTCCAGAAGTTACAGTTAGAGTTCAGTGGATTAAAGATGTATTCATTTCAAAAGAATCGAAGTCACGTGTTTTCTACAAAAAAAATTTGGATTACAGTTTGGCTGCTTCCACATTGGCTTCACCGCTCCCATAAAGAAAACACGTTTTGAGCCTTCCAGAAGTTACAGTTTAATGGATTAAAGACATATTTCTATCAAAATAATGAAAGTCAAGTGTGTTCTACAAAAGAATGTTGGTGTACAGTATGGCTGCTTCCACATTGGCTTCACCGCTCCCATAGAGAAAACACGTTTTTAGCCTTCCAGAAGTTACAGTTTAATGGATTAAAGTCATATTTCTATCAAAATAATGAAAGTCACGTGTTTTCTACAAAAGAATGTTGGTGTACAGTATGGCTGCTTCCACATTGGCTTCACCGCTCCCATAGAGAAAACACGTTTTTAGCCTTCCAGAAGTTACAGTTTAATGGATTAAAGACATATTTCTATAAAAATAATGAAAGTCACGTGTTTTCTACAAAAGAATGTTGGTGTACAGTATGGCTGCTTCCACATTGGCTTCACCGCTCCCATAGAGAAAACACGTTTTTAGCCTTCCAGAAGTTACAGTTTAATGGATTAAAGACATATTTCTATCAAAATAATGAAAGTCACGTGTTTTCTACAAAAGAATGTTGGTGTACAGTATGGCTGCTTCCACATTGGCTTCACCGCTCCCATAGAGAAAACACGTTTTGAGCCTTCCAGAAGTTACAGTTTAATGGATTAAAGACATATTTCTATCAAAATAATGAAAGTCAAGTGTGTTCTACAGAAAATAGAGCTCAAACACGATCTCTTTATGATAAGACTTTCGACACACCTAATCGAGATATATCGATCTCCCATCCGACCCCAAGCAAGTCAATCGAACTAGACGTTAATTAAAACTCCAACGGCAAGTAACACAACACAATAGGAACCCTTTACACCAATCCAGACAACACACTTTCAATGATTAAAATTTAAAAAATTAAAACATTCTATTGGCATTCTTATTCCAAAGACAGCAACACCCCCCCCCCCCCTCCCTTCCTCAAAGATACAGCCCCCGTGGGGCGTGGGATTTACGCCCTTCGATCAGCCCTGGACGTCTTTTACGCGACTCGAGGGGGGCGCTCCAGATTGAAGACTTCATAGAAGCGGTTCTTGGTTGAAGTTTTATGGGGGGCATGTATGGGCAGTTTTGGGGCTTTTAAATCTGATAAGGGGCTTTTGAGAGATTAGGGGGGGAAGGGGTCTCTTGTTCGGTTTTATATCGTCTTTTTACATGGGGGGAGCGGATGAAAGTTGTCACGTAAATTGGGTTTTTGAATTGTAAGAATGGGGAGTTAGGGGAGGGGGGTGGGGATTTTAAGAGGACAAGGTATCACGTAAACTTTTTATATTTGAACTTTTTGGGTAGATTTTATTTAAATGTATTTATTTTCGAACTAATGCGTTACTTTATTTGCTGACTTAATGCTGGTGATCGTGGTGCACCTAAGTCTCATTGTAGTCATCGAAGTGCAATTGCTATCTTTCCCAGGTAAATAGCCTTCTGAAGGTTAAACAAAATTTCATATATGTACCCTGTAAAAAAAAATGTTTAAAAAATAGTACGCAGGAAAAAAAGTCAGCATAAAACCTTCATCAAAATTGTCAAATTGAAGTTTTTTTTGAAGGATATTGAAACAAAAAACTGCAGTTTTTAATTTTAATGCATAAAACCATTAAAATATCCGCATTTTCCCTTCAAGATTAAAAATTGAAGGTTTTTTGCAGGTTTTTATAAAGGTTTTTTGCAGTTTTTATGAAGGACATTGAAACAAAAACCTTTAATTTTATAGATCTTCAAAAAAAAACTGCAGATTTCCCGCATAAAACCTTCCATTTCAAAATTTTGATTAAAGTTTTATGCTGACATTTTTTGCTGGGTACATGGACATACTCGTTTTTCTTTGAGTACAATTGCATCGTAAAAGTGCGATGACGTACTCAAATTTAAGTAATCGTACTTTCACAAAAATGAGGAGTATGGTTTAATATTGCTAATATCAGCTTCGTTTAAGCCATCTTAACAAAGCGACCTGGTAAACTTAAAATGTTTGTTTAGAAGATTGTTTTTCCCACATTATTTGATGTCGATTGCTTAAATAGAAACTGAGTTATTACAACTCAATTATCTGACTTCCCATTCTTTTGCCACGCCTAGTTAACATTACTTCTGCTTATATAACTTATTCACTTCGCTCTCGTTGTACAACGGATATGGCCCTGGACCTTGGTGCGGACCTTCGAGCATGGATCCCTCATAGTAAAGAAATCATAATATTATAATATCGCTAACATCAAAGTGAGGCCGTCATGTATGGCCTCAGACACGTGGTTTAACACGTCATCCATTCATATTTTTTTTCTAGTTCATTCTTAAAAATATCTTGTACTTCATGAAGTAACAGATTTACTATTATTTCCAAATCACAAGTCAATCGCAAAATTTTTTTCATTCATAAATTTTGAAATGAAGTCACGTGTCTGGTGCCATCAGGTCTGAGATGTTTGCATCACGATTATGACGTCATATTCGCTCTACTACAGTCCATTCAGGCTCGAAAGTGCGGACGACACCAGGTAGACGGATTGCGTTCGATTCCCGATAAGTCCTGGTTGTAATTCGATATTTATTGAAAGTCATTTATGACGGCAGACTAAGTAGGCAAGCAACTGCTCTTTTTATTCTTTTACTCATTTTTGAGTACATGTCTTCTTCAAAAATGAAACTTCAGAGCTATTATAAGCATCCAATGTAATCAAAATAGAATACATCTTACTCATTTTTAAGTACCAATTTTTAAAAGTGTAGGCTTGTTTTCACTGAAGGAAAGTTTAATTTATAATTCTAACTCATTCCTTTTTTTCACAAAATTTTTTTTAATGATATCACTAGATAAGGTTTTAAAAAGTCCTCTAAATGCTTTACATTTTAAAATTATATCAAAAAAGAAATTTTTTATCAATTTTTATATTATGTGTACTGGAAAAACTGGAGGTACTCGAACATATATACACCATAGAGTAATGATACAAATAGAGGAATAAAAATGCTGATTTCCGTGTGTCCATCATTGAAACCACGTGATATGTGGAAATGCCAATTCATTCACGCGCCAATATTACTTGGCAGGCCTTGGCGACTTTCAGAACTAAACGAGATCGAAGTATTGTAATATGGTTTTGTGCTTAATTTTGTATTTAAATATAGTTTTTTTTTTGAACGAGTGGTACAATTTAAGGGAGTTTAACAGATATATTAAGGAGGTTTTTCTTACTTTGTAGTTTTGAAATAATTGCATTACGTTTTTATGTAAAAAATTTACCATAAGCGAATTTCTTTCAATTGTTATTTTGTATACTTCAATAAGAAAATATGAACAATAAAACCTGAGAAATATAAAGAGTTTCGCTTCTTCGAGTATTGATCACAAATAAAATATTTTCGTTTCGTTAATGAAGCGGAAATATTTAGCGAATATTGTTTGAAAATAAGTAAATACGTACATATATGTTGAATACGGACAGAACTTATCACCAAAAGAAAAGAAAGTGCGCCAAATTTGAAACTTCTGCAGATGTCTGGACGCCAAATGTGGCAGCGCTAGAACCACGTGATGTGGGTTTTTCTTTTCAATGTTGACACCGCGGCCTTACGAGAGTCTGGTATTGAAGGCGCTCTCTATTTCATATTACAACTCTTTGATATACACGTTTGCATCCGTCAGGTGGATATACCTAAATTTGCTAAGATAATAGTTGATAATTTGAAAACGAACGATAAGAAAATGAACTATTTGAAAAACAATCATGCATCACCAAAATGTATCATAGAAACGCTATTTTTGCCACAAAAAATATATTAAAATTAAAATGAGATTCGTAAAGCTACTTATACCAAAACTAAAAAAGAAATGTTTTAAATCATTCTTGGGTCTGATGTCATAAAAAAAACATAATTCACATTTTCTCTAACAGTTAGGGATTTATCCAACAGGCAGGAATGATTTCATACATTTTTTTTAATCCAAATGTCCCCAAGTTACGGTACTTAACATAATTGAATTTATAAGTGCTGCAATAAAATATATAGGAAATTTGATTGTGTAAACTTGTGTAACAAGGAAGAAACAATAATATTGTATTTAACTCTTCTTAACCAATCTTAAATTTAGCCGTAGTAGTATTCAAAATGGCGCTATTCATAACATATTTTCTTTTCAAATATAGATATTCTTATTTGACTTTAAAGTTTAAGCAAATAATATCATAATTTTTCTTAGATATTTATAATTAATCTTTCAACAATAATCTTCATGTTATAAAAACGAATTAAATATTCAAGATTAAAATTACCAGCATTAAGTCAGCAAATAAAGTTCAGTGTCGAATCCAAAAGAAAATAAAACGTTATTTTCAGGACATATTCAGACGATAATTAATTTTGCAGAATTTCTTAAATTAAAAATTAATATATTAAAAGGCTTTATTCGATAGCATTATAAATAAGAAAATATTCACACTGCCGCGATAAAGCATATTTACATTTGTTAACTGTACATCCCAAAAGCGATTATTCTTGATTAAATATTGACATCGCGCCATCTCGCTAAAACCCTTTTAAACTGAATATTCGAACGCGAAAATGGAACGCACTATTTATTCTATCGAGGTGGCAACAGAAACTGGCGAAAGATATATTTTTTTCTTTTTGAAGTCGCGAACTGTAACCGCACTGGAAGTCAAAAGTGTAAATAAAATAAAAGAATAAAAATGAAAATATATCGACTTTATGAAAGGAAGTATTGCCACCGCATCAACAAATGTTGTGTTCTATTTACTGAAAAAGAATATTCTATCAGCAGAAATTAAATTTTATATCGGGTCGCGTATTCTTGTTTCTCGAATAAAAATGTCACTAAAGTCTTTTCTGTACGAACAATGCAAAACAAACTATTTACCATTTTTCACTAAGAATTTGAACAGAATTCTATTTGTTTATGTATACATTCGCCTTGAATTTGCGCTTTAAGTTGGATAGTACTACAATTCAAAGCGACAGGCATGGAGATTTGTAAACAATAATGTCGCATCGCCATTTTTTTAAAAATTATTCTACTTATTTTTATAAATATTTCTCGTCGAAAAGGGGAATTTAGAATAGATTTTTCAGATTTTGATGAGATTTGCAGAAATGGAACACAATATGGAACAGGGATTCAGCAAACAATGAACTTAATCTGTTTATTGGGATTGATTTCGTTTGAGTTTGTATTTTTTTGTTGTTGATAATATTGCATTGAACTCTAATTCTATTTGTATTTAAAAGAATTTTGTGAAGATTATTTATGTTGGATCTGGGTTTTTTAAAGATATGCAATGATTAGATTGATGACTGGTAGGAGTTTGGAATGTGCTATTAATTTCTTCGATCGAATTTTTATTTGATAATACAACTAATCCATAGAGTAATGATACAAATAGAGGAATAAAAATGCTGATTTCCGTGTGTCCATCATTGAAACCACGTGATATGTGGAAATGCCAATTCATTCATGCGCCAATATTACTTGGCAGGCCTTGGCGACTTTCAGAACTAAACGAGATCGAAGTATTGTAATATGGTTTTGTGTTTAATTTTGTATTTAAATATCGTTTTTTTTTTTTAAGGAGTGGCACAATTTAAGGGAGTTTAACAGATATATTAAAGAGATTTTTCTTACTTTGTAGTTTTGAAATAATTGCATTACGTTTTTATGTAAAAAATTTACCATAAGCGAAGTTCTTTCAATTGTTATTTTGTATACTTCAATAAGAAAATATGAATAATAAAATCTGAGAAATATAAAGAGTTTCGCTTCATCGAGTATTGAACACAAATAAAATATTTTCGTTTCGTTAATGAAGAGCAAATATTTAGCGCATATTGTTTGAAAATAAGTAAATATGTACATATATGTTAAAAAGTTGAATACGGACAGAACTCCTTATCACCAAAAGAGAAGAAAGTGCGCCAAATTTGAAACTCCTGCAGATATCTGAACGCCAAATGTGGCAGCGCTTAACCACGTGATGTGGGTTTTTCTTTTCAATGTTGACACCGCGGCCTTACGAGAGTCTGGTATTGAAGGCGCTTTCTATTTAATTTTACAACTCTCTGAACTAATCCAATACAACTAAAGTAATAAATAATCATAACAATAAGTGTTTCAAAACATATAAAAAATAAAAAATCATAACTTTTCAAGTAGAAATTTCTTTAAATTTACTTCATCAAATTTAACATTATCTTTTAAAAGTTATTGATTATTTTTTACATAAATACGTCTTTAAAATCGATACAGGTACGTCGTGCTCCCAAATCCACGCCCCGTATGTTCTTTGCTTTATCTCTTCCTTTTAAACGCAAGGGTACCTAATTACATATTGAACGAAACTAAATGTATGTCAATCATGCTATTCGTCACGGTGTTGGTCGGAATGGACAACCTAACATGATATTTCTATTTTGATTTGCAATAAAAATGGTTTTAAATATTTTTCGATTTAAAAACAAATTTTCTAATTTTTTGAAGAAATTGTTTCCTTATCAACGCTGGGCCCCACATAAAGCGCTTATATTTGGACGGGTTTAAACAAGAAATGTCCCAATTTAACGATTTCCTATTCCCAGCTGAACGGCATCGGTTGTCTGCTCAGGTGTTGTCCTCGTTATCTGACCATGGTTCAAAAATACGAGGTTTTATTCTCGGGTCTTTCCTTCGAGAGAGGCTCCGAACCGTGGCCAATAGCCTAATGTGCAGCTCTAGTACGACGTTAGTTAACCAAACCAAAGCAATAAAATATCCTTAATTGATTTATTAAGGGCCTCCACTAGATTGGGTTATATTAAACAGTTTCCTCAAAAGTATTGATTTGTCGTTGCACGCATGTTCCAATGCAATGTCCGTTCAGAGGTCTAATTTAATTTTAATCCTACAAGTTGGGCAATTTTTAATCATCCCTCGCTTTCATTCGCTAATAATATTAATTTTCTTCGGTCATAAATTTTCCCAATTCATGTAAGTTGCTCAGTTGGTAAGGCGTTCAGCTACTAATCAGAGGATTAGTGGTTTGAATCCCTGCAATGGACTTGACATAAAAGTAAAAAAGTAGTGATCTTGCGATCGGAGAGTTGCCAGCTTCTCTACAAAAATACTAGAAATTTTTCCAGAATATCCAACAAATTATACTGGCGTGTATACGGGACTGGTGCACGATAAATCTGATCGGGGTCCAAAGTCCCGACGTCTATTGAAGGCGTTGGGTGCCAGTTCAGGTGTTTCCTTGTCCTTGTCATCTGACCATGGTTCTAAAATAAAGAGGTGCATGTATGAATGTGTGTGTGAATGTGTATGTGTTCCCGGGTCTTTCCTTCGAGATTGACCCCAAACCGTCGCCAATAGCCCACTGTGCACCTCTAGTGTGACGTTAATTAACAAAACCAAACCAAACCAATTCATGTATTTTTCAAATTCGAAATTCCCATCTTTGAAGGTTTCCAGATTATTGGGGGGGGGGGTGACGGACCTGTATGCAAGCGGCACCTGTATCACACCCCTAAGGGAGGCCCAACTTTGGCTAAGGATAACAAACTTGTAAAACGGTGCCCGTGTATATCTTACTCTATCACCAAAGCATTATTAATGTAGCTATATCTTTTGTTATGACGGCTTTATTATTTGCAGAACAAGAGAAATCTAACGCAATGAAAAAGCCAATATAGCAACAAATAAAAAACTGCAAATGAAAAATGTTAACGACACTCCTTTCCAGTCCTGATCCTTGCCACATATTTCTTAAAGAGTTCCACCATAAACCCCAAATTTATATCTTGAGCTCATTCTTTTTTTTTTACTTAAACCCTCATAACGAAAAGACTCGACTTCTGACTGAGATTTTTATGGCTTTCCGAACAGTTTCGCTGGATTCATAAACCGGAACTTTACGACTTTGGGTGTTCCGCACTTAATTAAAATAAATATCTGCACTGCATTCTTCCGAAGACAAAAAAAATGGCCGACAATAAAATGGAAGGAAATTATTTATCGCTGTATATAAAGGGTTTGGAATGTATAGGGATATTGTTGCTAAATGGGTGGGGATTTCAGTTGTCGAATTCGAAGCCGAATTCCTGCAGTTAAAAAAAACCTCGGTGATCGGCGTTAAAAAACAACACGGTTTTCTTTTTTGGGAAAGAACTGGACTGAATTCTTCGCCAAACATGGCGACCGACGAAAAAATGGCGGACAGTAAAAAATTGAATTAAATTATTTATCGCGATATATAAAAACGATAAAATGTACATAGAATGTTACTAAAAATGTAAAAATTGTGCGTGTTAAATTCAAACTAAAATTCCTTGCTATGAAACAAGACTCAATTGGCGTCGAAACAATACCTGATTGCTTTCGTGGCGAATAACTTTACTCATTTTTCGCCAAGGATGGCGAAGTGAGAAAAAAATGGACGACCATAAAATGGAAGGAAATTATTTATTGATGTTTATAAAAATGTCTAAAAGCAATGGAAAAAAGAGAGTAGGGATTATTGGTAGTAAATTCGAGGTCTAATTTCTGCAGTTAAAACAAAATAGCTAGGTATTTGGCGTCGGAAAAAAATCACCGACTGCTTTCTTGGCGAAGAACTTGACTAATTCTTCGCCAAGCATGGTGACGGGGAAAAAAATGTCCGACCATAAAATGGAAGGAAATTATTTATTGCGATGTATAAAAGTGTCTAAAAGCAATGGAAAAAAGAGAGTAGGGATTCTTAGTGCCGAATTCGAGGTCTAATTTCTGCAGTTAAAACAAAAGAGCTCGGTAATTGGCGCCGGAAAAAAATCACCGACTGCTTTCTTGGCGAAGAACTTGACTCATTCTTCGCCAAGCATGGTAACGGGGGGGAAAAATGGCCGACCATAAAATGGAAGGAAATTATTTATTGCGGTGTATAAAAGCAATGTAATATATAGAGACACTGTCTCTAAATGGGTAGGGATGCTGGGTGTTGAATTCGACGCCAACATTCTGCAGTTGAAACAAAAGAACTCTGTAATTGGCGGCGAAAAAAAATTATAGCAAACAATACATTTCATCTGGGAGTTGGTAATGACGGCGGAAAGGTTTCGGGTTACTCCATTGAAATGAATTGATGGATGCTAACACTTTATTTGGCGATGAATATCGTTTGTTATTGAGAAATTGGCGGTGCTAGTTTGGCAGTTTCCGTTATTCTATATCTTAGTTTATTCTTTTTTTTCTATTTATAAATATTGACGAATGGTCTTCCATTATGGATCCTAAAACTGTGTTATACGTTAGTATTAGACTATATTTTATTTATAGATTTTTATAAAAGATTCATATCCGTTGTATGTTATTTCCAAAATATGTTCTTCAGATATTTGTTTGTAGATATACAACCAACGAAATTGTTATTGTGCCCTTTTCTTATTTATTATTCTTGATTTCTATGTTTGTGCAAAGAGAAATGTCAAACGCAGTTTCTTGCTCTACTTTTAAATGCTTGAAGAAATTAAAAAGAACAACAGAATTAACAACATCAAACTTCAAAATGTCTTTTTTATGCATACCATAATATTCGAAAACCCCAAAACTGCTCGTTCTTACTTATTAATGAACCAATTAGAAAAATATTTGAATAATAAGTTTTTTTTTATTTATTGTTTTTTTTTACTTTGAACCAAATGATTGATGTACCCAATAACCTTTGAAACAAGATATCCATACTTAAATGCCTATTTTACCCTTTGAACTCCGTTGGCGCCGCCCATGCGACATCACAACGACTCGTTTTTTTGGTTCCCTGTTCTTTAAAATAAACGAGAACAGCATTATCTTGTGTTTAAAAAACGTCGATATTTTTTTTCAACTCGTTCTTTCGCAGATCCAAAACAGATTAGGTTTCTTTTTTCTATAAGCATAACAAATTCTAGGAAAAAGAACATAAGGTTGAATAACTGTTCCGTAAAAAGAACGTAAAACGCAAAGAGTTCTTGGAGTGCAAAGGGTTAAGAAGATTTTGAGAATTTCGAATATCTTAATTTTCAAGAACAAAACAACCTCGTTACGGCTAATTTTTTTTTTTTTAATATTACAATTTTTTTAGTTTAGAATATTTTGTCTATTGTTAGGCTTATCAGTCGGGCACCAGCTTTCAAGTAAAATGTATCTCTAGTATCAGTGAATTTACCACTTTTTGAAACGTCAAATTATTGTTAGAATAAATATATCCTTAAACCTAAAATATATTTGTAATACGTAATATTTTGACCTATTAAGTTTCTTGCATTTGGCGCACAAATAAAATTTTATTTTGACACTTATCGTTTCCTTGTAAGTAATAGGCCAGTTTCATAATAGGGATTAAAATGCGTAACATTAAATTAAGCAAGGCCACTTCATTTACCACTTTACTATAACATTAATGAAATATGCATAACCAAATAAACTCTTAATTGATAACAAACCGTACTCCCTAGAGATATTCATATATATGTCAGTTACCTAACAGGGGATGGTGTGTGCTCAGATAGTTCACGGTTTCATCATGCTTTAAAGAAAGTACTACTTCTATTCTATATGTGTAGCACAAATATTTAATTATAGCGAAAATACAAAATGTTACATCATTACACGTATACAAATTGTTGTATTGTAACAAATATACAAATTGTTGCATTGTAATCTATATATAAAGTGTTGCATCGTAACAAATATACAAATTATTGCATCATCACAAATATAATTGTTTCATCATAACAAAGATGTCTTCTCATCAAATCAACTGTACAAATTGTTGCACCATAAAAATATAAAAATTGTTGCATCATTAAAAATATAATTGTTGCATCATAACAAACATAAAATTTTTCGTATAACAACAACTATACAAATGGTTGTACCATAACAAATATACAAATTATACGCTATAACAAAATATACAAATATACAAAATGTTGCATCATAACAAGTATACAAATTTTTGCATCATTACAAATATAATTGTTGCATTATAACAAATATATGTCTTCTCATCACATCAAATGTACAAATTGTTGTACCATAACAAATATACAAATTGTTGCATCATAAAAATATACAAATTGTTGCATCATTAAAAATATAATTGTTGCATCATAACAAACATACAAATTTTCGTATAACAACAACTATACAAATGGTTGCACCATAACAAACATACAAATTGTTATGTACGACATAACAAAATATACAAATATACAAAATGTTGCATCATAACAAATTTACAAATTGCTACATTATTACAAATATAATTGTTGCATCGTAACAAGCATACAAGTTTTCACATTTCAACAACTGTACAAATTGTGGCACTGCAACAAATATACAAATAATTGCGTCATAACAAACACACAAAATAGTTTCATCATTCAATAGTAACATACTAATTCTTGAGTCACAAAAATTATGCAAATTGTGAACCACAACAGGATATACAAATTTCATCATATTAAAATTACGAAACGTATATCAAAACAAATTTCATTTTTTGCATTATAATAAATATTAAATTGTTACACAATAACAGATACACTGTTTTATTAAGACAAATCTATCATAAATATACTAAAAAATAATTTTGAACCGACTGCACGCCAATCAAACGCCAATTTCCCAATCAAAACTTTAAATTAAAACCGCCAAATCGCGCGCCAAGAAGAGAGATTATCAATTCGACGGTTATGCATTTTTTTCAACAATAATACAACTTTGATTTTATACTTGTAGCTTTCAATAAGTTTTTTAGTTATAAGTTTAATTGTAATAATTTTTTTATTAGTTTGAAAATATAGAATGCACAAACATATATATTAAAATACATAAAAAATCTAAATTTAAATAGTTAAAAATTCTTGTGACCAACTTATAAGAAACAAAAAATGACGCATTTTATTTCGTTTGAAAACATTTGTAGTTGTTATTGGCTATACAGAGTAGTTTGTTTGTATCACATTTAGCTATATTGACATAATAAAACGCTATTTTTCCCCAAATACTTTGCTAAACAAATCTCTTAAAAACAAAGAAAGTAGTTAAAACAGCAAAAAGAATAGGATATTATGTGCTTGTTAAACAACCAAACAATGAAATCGCCAAACAATTGGCGACCACTCTTTATAAATCAATACATAAAATTAAAAATAAAACTATTTAATAATCAATTTAAAAACACATTTGCCATACGCCATTTCAAAAACAAAATGCTATTTCAGTCGCAAAATACCACAACACTTCGAATCCCCAGAAGAGCGTAAATGCAAACACAGCGCCAAATGAGGCGCCAAGAAGTAGCTCATCAGCCAAAACTCAAATTCCGCAAATGCACGCTATTAAGGCAGAGAAAAGAGTTTCTCGCAGACTTATGAATTATTCAGCAACTCAGCAGTGTTTAGGGATATATTCCCCTGCTTATTCTGATCATTCATCATTTTTCTGGGATTGTCAATACTGTAATTGGTATGGTTTCTTTGTAATCATGAGGAATAGAGATGGGAGATGATGGATCAAATTCGGTATAATGTTTACTGTTTTAATTTCACCTTGCGTTTCATACAGGCATTGTAAATTGCAATTGTACATGGAGGTTGGTTAGGCCTAACCTTTAGTATGCAGTACAATTCAATCGTTTGTTTCAGAAACCAGAATCTCCGATAAATAGCAAGCCTGTTACCGTAATGCACAATTCAGGAGGGGAAAAAACTCCATTCAATCAAAACTGCAGCCAAAAAGCGAAATTCGAAATCGGCTGCATCGTTGCCATGGCCACCTGAGCCCCAGTTGCTCAGTTGGTAAGGCGTTCAGCTACTAATCAGAGGATTGGTGGTTCGAATCCGGGAAATGGACTTGACATAAAAAAGTACAAAAGTAGTGATCTTGCGATCAGAGGGTTGCCAGCATCGCTACAAAAATACTAGAAAGTCGTCCAGAATATCCAACAAATTATACTGACGTGTATACGGGACTGGTACACGATAAATCTGATCGGGGTCCAAAGTCCCGACGTCTATTGAAGGCGTTGGGTGCCAGTTCAGGTGTTTCCTCGTCATCTGACCATGGCTCTAAAATAACGAGGTGCATGTATGAATGTGTGTATGACTGTGTGTGTGAATGTGTATGTGTTCCCGGGTCTTGCCTTCGAGATAGACCCCGAACCGTCGCCAATAGCCCACTGTGCAGCTCTAGTGCGACGTTATTTAACCAAACCAAACTAATTGCACCATGCGTTGCATACAGGCATTGTGTACACGGGGGTTGGTTAGGCCTAACCTTCAGTATGCAGTACAATTAAATCGTTTGTTTCAGAAACCAGTGGCGGCTCGTCCACTACTGCAAGTACAGCCGGGCTGCACCTAAATTCTTTAGTGTATTTTAAAACTAAAATCAGATATTTTACTAATTTTCTTAAAGGAGGATTAGAATTGAAAATGAAATTTCTACGGTAGTAAACAAAATATCCGATAAATAGCAAGCCTGTTACCGAAATGCACAATTCAGGAGGAGAAAAAAAACTCCATTAAATCAAAACGCAGCGAAGTTCGAAATCGGCTGCATCGTTTCCATGGCAACCTCTACGTAGTATGGAGATTCCCTCCCATGCTAATGCACTGCATTTGTGAGAAGGTACAGCCGAAATGAATTTTCTTGTTTCAGCTGCACTTGAGGTTCGATATGCTGATTGGCTCTTGCGTGAAACGCGGAGATGGGTGGGTGAAACGTGAACTTACGAGAATATCTCCAAACGGAAATGGTTTTCGTGATAAATTTACTGTGTGCTGTTGTTTCAAGACATGGCCCTGCTGTTGTTTTGTTAATTAAGTTAATATTAAAATTGACCGATTCGTATGTTTAAAAGAAAGGAGGATTGCTTTAATTTTCAAAAAATAAGTGTTTTTTTTTCGCATATTATCATTTCGTAAATATTGAAAGGAAACTTTGATTTGAGTAGTAAATCATAAAGAATATCCTTTCATGTATGGTTTTTGGAAAATAGGGTGGAGGGATTCACTTGATTTCGGCTGCACTAATATTTTCGACCACGGAACGCCACTGTCAGAAACCAGTCAACAGAAATAGTTTTTTATAATTGGAATCTCATGAAAATACATGAAATATTGCGGTAGCAATGAAAGTGGGATACAGTTGACACCTTCAAATGGCTTTAAGTCAACGGAATGCCTTGCCAAATCCAGAAGTTACAGTTAGAGATCGGTGGTCGCAACTAATCTGGCAGGCACAGCGAGGCCCTGGCAATTTTATTGAAATTTGTTATTATAGCTTCATGCCAAATATTTGGTTTTTTTTCGGAAACTTTTGTATTATTTTTTACATCATTAATAATGATCTCTCATTACTTGGCAGTTGTATAAATTATGTTTTTTGGACGTATTGAATATAAATTACGTTGCACCCGAATTCAGTCGTCAACATATGAAGATTGATGAAACGTTAACACAATGATGAGGACAAAACCTGATCTGGCATCTCACAAAACATAACTAGGCGTGAGGATGTTTGAACAACGGCTGATTTAATGTACACCAATCTTCTCTACGCGGAGAGTTATTTTACTTATGACGGGAACAAATCCGACAATCCTCCGATTTCCAGATGGCTACACACATGTTGAGAATTTATTCCTCATCCCCCAGGGTATATGGAGCCCCCTGTTGCCCAGTGGATGAAGACGTTCGGCTAGTAACCAGAGGATTGCGAGTTCGAGCCCGACTGATGAACTTAACAAAGAAAAGTGAAAATGTAGTGATATTGCAATCGGATGGTTGCTAGCTTCACTAAAAAATACTAAGAAGTCGTCTCAAAATGTCGAACAAATTATACCGGCGTGTATACGGGACTGGTGCACGATAAATCTGATCGAGGTCCAATGTCCTGACGCCTATTGAGGTTGCGTTGGGTGCCAGCTCAGGTATCGTACTCGTCATCTAACCACGGTTTAAAAATACAAGGCATTGTTTCCGGGTCTATCCTTCGGGAAAGGCCCCGGACCGTCGCTAATAGCCCAATGTGCAGCTCTAGTGCGATGTTTATTTACCAAACCAAACCGAAGCTCTTGCGCCTGAGCCACTCCAACCCATAAATGCAAACGATAATACGAATATGTATATACTTGTGACACCTTGTAAAAATCGATACTTAAACTAAATTACTTAAAACCGATAGACAATTTCAACACAAAAAAGGGATAATTTTCTTGTTAAAAGACTTTCCTGTATCTAGTTATTTACTTTTAAAATTGTTTTTTTTTTTTACAATATCGACGCCAAATTTCCAATTTTCTGCAACAACCAATTTACCTTAAATCGGAAAAATACACAACTACTATACCACAAATACAAACTTGTTCTAAATTTGTTTACAAGAAATAGTCTGCATTTTTTTGTAAATATATTTCCTTTATTTCTACACAATTCCACACTTCTTTTATGTTAGAAAACTTCAGCGAAATATATTAAAAAAAAAACATCCAATTCGTTCCAAAAATGGTCTCTTCGAAGTTTTTCTAAAGAAATATTGATTAATTTCTATCCTAAAAAAGTAAATACTGTAACCCTTTATATTTTCAATAACGCACATTTCAACCGTGTATTGTATATACAAGTACTTTCAAGTCCTCTTCTTTGGGAACAAGCAATAAAATAATAGTCAGACTTCAATCGATATTACAATAGATAACAAAAACGTACTCTATTTTCTAAAAAAATATCTTCCTTTGTGAAGATATTTATATATCTACTTTGAAATATCTACATCGACGTCTGAAAAATGGCAAAGTACATGATTCTGAGCTTTTATACTAGACTTGGCACTTTATGTATATTTAAAAATAAATATTTCGAATATTGGAAGGAACATTAATCAAACGATTTTTAGTAGAAAAAAAACTTTCGATAAATATGTAATATGTTTCTAAACTATAATAGTTTGCAAAATAAATTCTTATTTTGTATAAATATTATTTTAAGGTGTTCGGTATTTTTTGTTGGTTTTATTTGGGAAAATTTATATAAAAAAATTGTGTATATCAGAAAATTTATTGTCCAGTTTCTAAATCGTTTTTTTTTTTTTAATTTGTGAAGGGAATGTTTTTATAGAGTTTATTTTTGAAATGGAACATTTTCCTGGTTGGTATTCAGGAACTGTAGCGAACTGTTTTTGGCAAAAAAATTTAACTATTGACTTATGTAGGCTCAATTCAATATTTGGAAGTGATTCGCTTGAGTTTCGTCGCGTTCTCTACAGCTGGTAAATCCCAGCAAGGAAAATATTCCGTTTTGGAAATAATATGGACGAAAACGCTTTAAAAAAAATTAACGTTATTTGAAACTTGTCACATTTGGGTGAAACATTAAAAATACCTTCCTCTCTTACTTTGTCCACAATATCTAACAAATTATACCGGCGTGTATACGGGACTGGTGCACGATAAAACTGATCAGGGTCCAAAGTCCTGACGCATATTGAAGCCGTGGGTACCAACTGAGGTGTTGTCCTCGTCATGGTTCAAAAATACGAGGCATTGTTCCCGGGTCATTCCTTCGAAATAGTCCCCGAACCGTTGCCAATCACCCACTACGCAGCTCTACTGCGACGTTAATTAACCAAAACCAAGACAAATTTTGTACAAATAGTATCTCACACCATTGGTTCAAAAATATGAGGCATCATTCCCGGGTCCTTCCTTCGAGATAGGCCCCGAACCGTCACCAATAGTCCACTGCGAAGCTCTACTGCGATGTTAATTAACCAAAACCAAGCCAAACTTTGTACAAATAGTATCTTGCACCATTCGTTCAAAAATACGAGGCATCGTTCCCGGGTCCTTCCTTCGAGATAGGCCCCGAACCGTTTCCAATAGCCCACTGCGTAGCTCTACTGCGATGTTAATTAACCAAAACCAAGCCAAACTTTGTACAAATAGTATCTTGCACCATTCGTTCAAAAATACGAGGCATCGTTCCCGGGTCCTTCCTTTGAGATAGGCCTCGAACCGTCACCAATAACCCACTGCGTAGCTCTACTGCGACGTTAATTAACCAAAACTAAGCCAAACTTTGTACAAATAGTATCTTGCACCATTCGTTCAAAAATACGAGGCATCGTTCCCGGGTCCTTCCTTCAAGATAGGCCTCGAACCGTCTCCAATAGCCCACTGCGTAGCTGTACTGCGACGTTAATTAACCAAACCCAAGCTTTGTACAAATATTATCTCGCACCATTCGTTCAAAAATACGAGGCATCGTTCCCAGGTCTTTCCTTCGAAATAGGCCCCGAACCGTCACCAATAGCCCACTGCGCAGCTTTACTGTGACGTTAATTAACCAAAACCAAGCTTTGAACAAATTATATCTTACCCCATTGATTCAAAAATACGGGGCATAGTTCCCGGGTCTTTCCTTTGAGAAAGGCCCCAAACCGTCGCCAATAACCCACTGCGCAGCTCTACTGCGACGTTATTTAACCAAAACAAACTAAACTTCTATCAAATGGTATTTCACACCATTCGCAATTCCACTCCATAGTTAAATCATTCCATTTCCTAAAACTTAATTATTGGAACATCTAGAAGTCCTCCTAAATTTTTCAAACTTGATATTTAACTCCATCCAAACCTTCACCATCCAAGCACCCGGGCGCCTTATTTACATAATCAACAATTAATGCTCCTCTTCCAGAGACCAAAACCCCCTAAAGACGGAAAAGCTAACTCCAAAATCCATCCCTATTTATCTTCAAGAGTTCAAACAAGATCTCCAGTAAGCATCGTTTCAACCCATCAATAAAATGAACTTAGACTCGATATCATCCAGCGTGGATGTATCAGGGAATTTACTACGGGGCTTTCTTTTCACTAAATACTCAGGGAATTTATTTATTTCATTAGAAGTAGGGCTCGCTGACAATTCCGACTTACAGGGGAGGGGATTGAGACATAGGGATCGGGAAGAGGACAAATCAGCTTACAGAAAGAAGACTGATTAACCTTCTGGATATGTGGGGGTACTCTGGAAGATTAAATTGAATCGCTTGCGAGGGTTTATTTCGAGTTTTCAATAATTTGCCTGGATTGGGGGAGGGGAGGGTTAGGTATATTTTTCATTAAATTTATACAGGGTTGTTGATATAAATACTATTTTCTAGATTTGGTTTACCGTCGCCAATAGCCCACTGTGCAGCTCTCTTGCGACGTTAATTAAACAAACCTTGATATGGTTTTGTTAATTAACGTCGCAATAGAGCTGCGCATTGAGCTATTGGCGACGGTTTGGGTTTGGTTGATTTGGTTAATTAACGTCGCACTAGAGCTGCACAGTGGGCTATTGGCGACGGTTCGGGGTCTATATCGAAGGAAAGACCCGGGAACAAATACACATTCATACATGTACCTCGTTATTTTAGAACCATGGTCAGATGACGAGGAAACACCTGAACTGGCACCCAACGCCTTCAATAGACGTCGGGACTTTGGACCCCGATCAGGTTTATCGTGCACCAGTCCCGTATACACGCCAGTATAATTTGTTGGATATTCTGGACAACTTTCTAGTATTTTTGTAGCGAAGCTGGCAACCCTCCGATCGCAAGATCACTACTTTTTTGCTTTCATTAGAAGTAGGGCTCGCTGATAATTCCGACTTACAGGAGAGGGGGGATTGAGACATAGGGATCGGGAAGAGGACAAATCAGCTTACAGAAAGAAGACTCTGGAAGATTAAATTGTATCGCTTGCGAGGTTTTATATCGAGTTTTCAATAATTTGCGTGGATGGGGGTGGGGGCTTGGGTATATTTTCCGTTAAATTTATACATCGTTGTTGATACAGATACTATTTTCTTGATTTGGTTTGGTTAAATAACGTCGCAATAGAGCTGCACATTGGGCTGTTGGTGACGGTTCGGGCCCTAACCCGACGGAAGGAAAGCAGTAACCAGTTGCAGAACCAGATAGATCCAAAAGATTGTTTTTTGTTTTTTTTCTCTCTCTCTTTCAAAGTAATACTTATACATAGCTAAAATTTGATTAAGGTATTTGTCTACCTAATACCAATAACCTAATATCATCAATTTTTTCTAGTTCATTCATAAAAATATCCTGTACTTCATGAATTGACAGATTTACTATTATTTCCAAATCACAAGTCAATCGCGAACGTTTGTTCATTCATAATTTTTGAAAAGAAGTCACGTGTCTGAGGCAATTTGGTCTGAGATGTTAGTTTCACGATTATGACGTCATATTCGCTCTACTACAGTCCATTCATGCTCGAAGATAATAACACAGTCTAACTCCACTGAGCTCTAACTGTAACTGCTGGAAGGCTCAAACTTTGTTTCCTCTACGGGCGCGTTGAAACCAATTGAAAGCTGCCATACTGTGCCCCAACATTTTTTTAAAAATAATTTAGTGGTGTTTTTTATTACCAAAGCATTGTAGAAGTATTAAATATATATAAATATTATATTTCCTTCTTATAGAATTAATTTTTATATTGCCAAACAGATAGTTTTTGCTCTTGCTTTTTAACTACTTCTACTTTGACTTGCAAATGACTTCCTATTTTAATAGCAGATTACATTTAAAATGGGTTTAAAAAGAAGAAAAAAACTTACCCAAAAATAATATATGTCGGCGTATTTTAACATGAAAAATATACGAAATATTGCGGTATCAAGAAAAGTGTGCCCCATCATGGCGGCCTCTACATCGGCTTCAAGTCAACAAAATGTCTTGCCCTATCCAGAAGTTACAGTTAGAGATCAGTGTCTGACTCTGACAAAATAAAAATATATTTGTTTGTAGCCTGGAATAGTTTTATTGATTTTGACTATATTTGCTAATTCAAAATATGAAAACAGTTTTCTCTATCAGTTCTACTTTTTGAGATGTGTCGTAGCTAGGATTAATTTAACCTGTAAAAATAAATAACACTGCCATATATAAAAAAATAGAGGTAATAGAGAAAATCAATTTTCATATTTGAAACCAGCACACTAAATATAGTCAAAATCAGTTTTAAAAAAAAAATCCAGGAAAAAAAAATTTGCGTTTACCTGTATAACCAATACATTTATTTTATCGTCTTTTTGCCTTATTTATAATATGTATCACTATTTTTATTCAACCCAACTATCACCCCGATAGTCACCCTTCTATAAAAACACTTCACGCTCCTCCCACTATAGTCCACATCTGTCCCAGTCCCCGGCCTTTTCCCATAAGTCGAAATCGGGAAAAATTTATGCCAAGTTGCTCTTTTCCAGTTTTACAGTTCGTGTTTCCCGGAGCAGGGGGGTGTAACAAGGCAAAACTTTTGTTTTGAAAGAGTAAGCAGCTTTTCAACCAAAGGCGTCTACGTATACGAGCAGCTCGGGTGCTTGGGATTTTCAACTGCTCGGGTGCTTGGGATTTTGAACTGCTCGGGTCTCCGTGTATTTTTGTGAGAATAAGCATTCTGGAAATATACCTCGGTTCGCAAGAGTTTTAGGGGGATGATAGTATTGTTTCGAAAGTTAATACTTTGTGTATTTTCTGTCGTGTTCTGTGTAGGGTTCGAAATATTGGGTTTTGAAATTGTATTGCGTTCATGTGTAAATATAAGGTGAGTTTTTGTATTGTGTTGTGAAGGAATTTTAGGGATATATACTCAGCCAAAAAAGTCAGCATGAAACCTTCATCAAAATTGTCATATTGATGTTTTTTGAAGGTTTTATAAAGGATATTGAAACAAAAAACTTCAGTTTTTTTTAAGTTTTTAATTTTCCTGCATAAAACCTTTAAAATATCTGCATTTTCCCTTCACGATTAAAAATTGAAGGTTTTTTCCAGGTTTTTATGAAGGTTTTTTGCAGTTTTTATAAAGGGAATTGAAACAAAAACCTTTAATTTTATAGTTATTCAAAAAAAACTACAGTTTCCCAGCATAAAACCTTCAATTTCAAAATTTTGATGAAGGTTTTATGCTGACTTTTTTTGCTTTGTATATTCCGTACAAATAAAAAGTCAACATAAAACCTTCATCAAAGTTGTTAAATTGAAGGTTTTGAAGATTTTATAAAGGATATTAAAACAAAAAAACAGTTTTTTTTTAATTTTCTGCATAAAACCTTTAAATGTCCGCATTTTTCGTTCATGATTAACCCTTTGCACTCCGATGTCGCCTCTCAGGCGCCAACATAACGACCAGTTCTTTTGTTTCCCTGTTCTTTAAAATAAACGAGAACAGCAGGATATTGTGTTTAGAACATCAATCTTTTTTGCAACTTGTTCTCTTGCAAATACAAAACAGATCAGGATTTTTTTCCCCTTTATGAGTATAAAAAAAATCTGTGGAAAAGAACGTAAAGAAGAATAACTGTTCCATAGAAAGAACACAAATCGCAAAGTGTTCGCGGAGTGCAAATGGTTAAAAATTGAAGTTTTTTTGCAAGATTTTTAAAATTTGTTTACAGTTTTTATGAAGGATATTAAAATAGAAACCTTTAATTGTATAAATATTAAAAAAAACCTGCAATTTTCCTTCATAAAAAACCTTCAATTTTTAAATTTTGATGAAGATTTTAGACTGACTTTTGTTTACTGCGTTATTAAAACAATTTTATTTCTAAATTACCAAACAATTTTTTGAATCCGCCTAAATCTTCATACCAATTAACTCCTAAACCATAGATTCAGAAATCGCCACGAAACCTACTTGGCGACGAAATTCAAGCTCGAAAACATCGTGTTTCTTTAAGCTAATCTCTCACCTACATTCTAAGCCCATGTATTACGATCACTTCTTGTTTTTAAACATATTCACATTTACAAATGAATTGCTTGGATTTCGTTGCCAAGCAGTTTTCGCTACGGCTGAATCAGTGGTTTGGAGTTACGTGATTTATGAATCTAGTGGGGTACGTGAAACGTCTTGTGCGTGCTGCAGAGAATAGTATGGGCACCAAGATAAAAATTTAACAAATTAAACACTTATAAGCTTTACAACTCATGATAAGCATCGATTTAAGTTAGATGGATTATACTTTCGTCAAACTCTACCACTCCTACTCAAATCGACAAACGTACTGCCAAGCTACAGCTCTTTGAAATGCGTGTGAGAAGATAAATTTAGCTCTGCATGAATCATCTGCGGCGCGAAAATGGTGCCATATGCGCTACATACTTCCATTACATGCTATTGTACTAACACCCTATTAACCAGACTGAAAGACGTTTCACGTCTAAATGTACTTCGGTTCAGTAAAGGAAAAGGGTTATTAATTAGCCTACTCGACGCGGCCATTCTTTCTGTACACAATAGTATGTTTTTATTCTCATACGATGATTCCACGTGGAGTTAAGGAACGGAATCTTGTACTGCAGTTGGTCAATGTGGTACAAAGGTCAGTGGGTGGAGTGAGATTAATAATCGGCCTGTTCGAAACGTTTCACCTTCCTCTACACGATGGTATGTGATTTATCCTTATAGTATTCTTCCACATGGAGATGTAAAGATTTTGCAAATGTCGTTTTTTATGTCGTTGCAGCCATGTACCCATAACTAAAGAAAAAAAAATGTGTGTGAAATTTTAGTATGAAGAAAGCTTTTAGATCACCTAAATACTTGGTGCTTCTATAAATGGGAAAATATATTTCTATTACAGTTTGTGAGATAACTTTTAAACTCAAGAATATGTTGTTCTCTTTCAGTCAGTTTGATAAAAAAATAACTAGTCGTTATTTTGGTTACTTAACTCTTTGCACTCCAAGAACACTTTGCGATTTGTATTATTTCTATGGAACAGTTATTCCTCTTTACGTCCTTTTCCACAGATTTTTTTTTGTACTCATAAAGAGAAAAAAATCCTAATATGTTTTGTATTTGCAAGAGAACAAGTTGAAAAAAAAAGATTGATGTTCTAAACACAAGATCGTGCCGTTCTAGTTTATTTTAAAGAACAGGGAAACAAAAGAACGGGTCGTTATGTTGTCGTCTGAGCGGCGCTTTGGAAAGCAAAGGATTAAAAGCAACACTCTAGTGCAATGGGCTAATAAAATATGTTGATAATCAAGAAATATTTTATTTTATAATGGAGTTAGATAGAGAAAAGGCTAACGAAACGAACGCGTTTTTATTTGCAAGAATATGAACTTGTTCAATTTAAAGAACATAAGAACAGATAATTATTTTTGTGACTAAGAGTTGACAATCAAATCGAAAGATATAATATTAAAGAATAAAATTCGTACATAGGTGTAACAAAATAATCAGGAATTTTTTATTTAATTAAAATTAAATTACCTAAAAACACAAATTTCTATAAATATCTATTTTTAATAAATACCACGTTATTAATTCACTAATTTTAAATATAAGGAAAAAATTAAATAACTATATTACAGCATTCGCACATCATCATTTTTTAAAACCGCTAACGTAATTCAGCGGTTGGACGCTAAAGAAAGGTTTAGAATAATGGGTTATATTATGGCGAAATCATTATCCATTTACACTCAAACGTGTTTGATATTTTATTTGCAAGAATATGTACTTGTTCAATTTAAAGAACATAAGAACAGATAATTAATTTGTGACTAAGAGTTGACAATCAAATCGAAAGAAATAATATTAAAGAATAAAATTCGTACATAGGTGTAATATAATAATCAGGAATTTTTTATTTAATTAAAATTAAATTACCTAAAAACAAAAATTTCTATAAACAAATATCACTTTTTAATAAATACCACGTTATCAATTCGCTCATTTTAAATATAAAAAAAACATTAAAAAACTATATTACAACTTTGATACATAAATAATTTTTAAGACCGCTAACGTAATTCAGCGGTTAGATGTTAAAGAAAGGTTCAGAATAATGGGTTATATTATGGCGAAATCATTATCCATTTACATATAAACGTGTTTGATATTTTATTTGCAAGAATATGTACTTGTTCAATTTAAAGAACATAAGAACAGATAATTCATTTGCGACTAAGAGTTGACAATCCAATCGAAAGAAATAATATTAAAGAATAAAATTCGTACATAGGTAAAACACGAATCAGGAGTTTTTTATTTAATTAAAATTAAATTACCTAAAAACAAAAATTTCTATAAACAATTATCTCTTTTTAATAAATACCACGTTATTAATTCACTAATTTTAAATATAAAAAAAAACATTAAATAACTATATTTCAACTTTGGCACATAAATAATTTTTAAGCACATAAATAATTTTTAACGTAATTCAGCGGTTGGATGTTAAAGAAAGGTTCAGAAAAATGGGTTATATGGCGAAATATGGGTTATATTATGGCGCAATTATTATCCATTTGTGTTTGATATTTTATTTTCAAGAATATGTAGTGATTTTGGTAACTGAGGTTTCCCACTCGAATCCAAATGATTAAATATGTTTGTTTTTCTTAGTTATAGCAACGAAGCCAATTGCCCATTGTGTAGTTCCAGTGCGACGTTTTTTCAACCAATTAACACTCCATTTTCTTAACACCTCACTTGCGATCGGAGGGGTTGCCAGCTTCGCTAAAAAAATACTAGAAAAGTCGTCCAGAATATCCATCAAATTATACTGGCGTGTATACGGGACTGGTGCGCGATACATCTGATCGGGGTCCAAAGTCCCGACGTCTATTGAAGGCGTTGGGTGCCAGTTCAGGTGTTTCCCTGTCATCTGGCCATGGTTCTAAAATAACGAGGTGCATGTATGAATGTGTATGTGTTCCCGGGTCTTTCTTTCGAGATTGACCCCGAACCGTCGCCAATAGCCCACTGTGCAGCTCTAGTGCGACGTTAATTAACCAAGCCAAACCAAACCAAATCTTAACACCTCAAATATGAAAAGCCGGCATCTTAATAAGTTTATATAATCTGGTTTAATTATTTCTCAAAAACTCGTGTAATAAATGGCGGAGATTTTAAGTTGGTCATCCATGTAAATAACAAGATAAGGACTTTGGGAAAACTTCCCCAAATGGTGTTGATCGTTTGATTGATTTATTGAACGAGTGCCCAAACGATGTTAAATGCACGCTCGTGAACTCATTAAGATAATGAGCCACTGAGTTTCTTAAACTCGATCTTGGGAGTTTGTTGGATAAAATATGAAGTACAAGTCTGATCTCAATGTGTCTGTATTGCATAAAAGCTTTAAGAATTGAAGGATGAGTGAATATGAAGTACGAGTCTGAGCTCAATGTATCTGTATTGTATAAAAGCTTTAAGAATATGAAGTATGAGTGAATATGAAGTACGAGTGAATATGAAATACGAGTGAATATGAAATACGAGTGAATATGAAATACGAGTGAATATGAAATACGAGTGAGTATAAAATACGAGTAAATTGTAAAAATTGAATTGTAAAAGCTTTAAGAATATAAAGTATGAGTAAATATGAAGTGCGAGTGAATATGAAGTACGAGTGAATATGAAGTACGAGTACGATTTAAGATCAGTTTCTTAAACTTGATTTGTTGGATAAAATAGGAAGTACAAGTCTGATCTCAATGTGTCTGTATTGTATAAAAGATTTGAGAATTGATGTACAAGTAAATATTAAGTACTAGTCTGAGCTCAATGTATCTGTATTGTAAAAGCTTTAAGAATATGAAGTATGAGTAAATATGAAGTGCGAGTGAATATGAAGTGCGAGTGAATATGAAGTGCGAGTGAATATGAAGTACGAGTGAATATGAAGTACGAGTGAATATGAAGTACGAGTGAATATGAAGTACGAGTGAATATGAAGTACGAGTGAATATGAAGTACGAGTACGATTTAAGATCAGTTTCTTAAACTTGATTTGTTGGATAAAATAGGAAGTACGAGTCTGAGCTCAATGTGTCCGTATTGTAAAAGCTTTAAGAATTGAAGGATGAGTGAATATGAAGTACGAGTCTGAGCTCAATTTATCTGTATTGTAAAAGCTTTAAGAATATGAAGTATGAGTGAATATGAAGTACGAGTACGATTTAAGATCAGTTTCTTTAACTTGATTTGTTGGATAAAATATGAAGTACGAGTCTGAGCTCAATGTGTCTGCATTGTAAATGCTCTAAAAATTGAAGGACGAGTGAATATGAAGTATGCGTCTTAGATGAATGTGTATGTATTGTAAAAGCTTTAAGAATATGAGGACGAGTGTATATGAAATACGAGTCTGATCTCAATGTGTCTATTTTAAAAGCTTTCAAGAATTGAAGTACGAGTGAATGTGAAGTACGAGTACAAATTAAGTTCAGTTCCTTAAACTTAAGAGATGATTGTTGGATAAAATATGAAGTACGAGTCTGAACTCCAACGCGTCTGTACTGGAAAAGCTTTAACAACTGAAGTACGAGTGAATATGAAATACGAATCGGAGCTCGATGTGTCTGTATTGTAAAAGCTTTAAGAATTGAAATTACAAATTGCGATTTCACTTTTATACTACCAATTATTTTAGATAAATACATAGTTAATAGAATTATTCAATCGAGTTATAAGTTAAAAAAAGTGGCGTCTGTTGGATGTATTTCTACGCACTTTAACACAGACAATAACACTCTAGACCTCCGAAACGAGACCCGCGAGCTCTAACAACACCCCCCTCTCCTTTTTCTTTATTTATATATATATATAATTTCATGTTTATAAAATACTAACTGAAGCGTTTCCCGTGCTTTAATCAGTGTTGACCACTTTTTTCACAGTGGCGCTATCTGTCGGTTCTAGTAAAAAGCCATGTTTCGCTTTAAAATGTTGTAGTTTATCGAAATCTCCGTGGACCTTCAGCTTGCTTTAAATTTCAACTGTGCAAATTTTATCAAGCTCAGAATAAAAACTGTATACATCGATTTCAACAACAAAAAAATGGACCCTTACCGTTTTTCTCCAGTATCTTTCCACTAACATCGAGTAAATCCCTTCATATTAAATACCAATATCTTATACTGATATTTAACTCGTAGGGAATATATTACCTTCCCCAGACATGCACACAATTGAAAAGAATCCATAGAAAGGGAAAAATAACTGTGCATTCCCTATGAACAATTCCTCAAGCACAATACATGGATCCCATCCAATACTGTATTCCATTAATAAGGAATGCGAGAGTGTGTGTATGTGTAGCTGATGATATCTGATGAAAGCAACGGATAATCATCAATATCCATAAGAACAATGCATTGTGAGATGCCGAATGCTGCTTTGAGCAAAATAACATGAGTATGTCTTTCGGGGGGGGGGGGGGGGGGGGGGGGCGTATTGGTATGCCACCGTATTTAAATAGACTGAAATATCTATGTTGGGGATTGTGTTGGCTTATACGGGTTAATGTGATGTAACAGAAAAATTAAAGAATGATAAATTTATATGTGTAGACATTGGAATGATGTAGTTTTTAGTTAAATGTACAGAAAACGTGGAGTTTTTATACTAAAGAAAATTAGTACTATAATAGTTAAGTTTGTTACTGACGGGCTGTGCCGTTATACAAAAAATAGTTGGGGGGGGGGGGGGGGGGGTTGAAGCAAGACATTTTCCCAGCTTAATGATTCGAAATTTCCAACTCAACAGTGCTGAAAATTCAGTTCCAACGTATCGATATTTTTCCTTCCTCTTTTTTTTTTGTATATACTTGGTAATATTAAACAGTTCTCTCACAAGCATTGATTTGTTGCACCCATATTTCAATGCAGTGTCCGTTCTGAAGTCTAACTTAAATGTAATGATACAAGTTGGGCAATTTCTAATCTGCCCTTGCTTTCATTTGCTAATAATATTAATTTTCTTGAGACATAAATTTTCCCATAAATAAATGTTGAAATTCCTAACTTTTAGGGTTACCAGATTACTGGGTCGTGCTCTTCCCCCCCCCCCCCCCCCCCCTGCACTTAACTGAATGACAACCTCGTTGCCATCTTGCTTTTCCTCCATAAGCCGAACCGAATTCATCCACATTACACCCAAATTAGAAATCAAATGATCTCTGCAGTTCATCTTCTCTGGATATGGCTGCTTTTGAATCCGCTGACAACATTTTTGAGTTCTTATTTGTAAAATAATATTTTTTTTCGCCTTTATTATGCTTTAAAATTGAAGTCCAAAGTACCTATTGATACCAAAATATAATTTTTCAAATTTTAGGATATAACTGCTTTTGCAATTGTGCTACTCGTATTTTATATTTGGTAGCTTACATCTAAACTTTGCGTTTCTCCACAGAACCCCATGCCTCGACCCTGCCAAGGGTGACATTCAACCAGGCGCAGGTGCGTTCCGAAGAAGGATCACCTGTCCAACTGCCATGCGTCGCGCAAGGGAATCCGCCCCCAACATACAGGTAAGTGACCCTATTATTGACTATCAATAAACTAACTCGCTCTCATTTTATTAAAATTAATAAAATACATATTTTGTTCGCGATTCCCAATTCTGTTACATTACGAAACGTGCCACAGGAAAAGAAACTATGTCCTTCCTTTTAAGTAACAGTTATCGAGGGTTAACAGTTATCGAGGTATATATAGCAGTTATCGAGGTGTATATAATAGTTATCGAGGTGAATATAATAGTTATCGAGGTGAATATAACAGTTATCGAGATATATATAACAGTTATAGAGATTAACAGTTATCGAGATATATATAACAGTTATAGAGGTTAACAGTTATCGAGTTGGTTAACATTTACCGAGTTATCGAGGTATATATATAACAGTTATCGAGGTATATATAACAGTTATCGAAGTATATATAACAGTTATCGAGGTATATATAGCAGTTATCGAGGTATATATAACAATTATCGAGGTATATATAACAATTATCGAGGTATATATAACAGTTATCGAGGTATATATAACAGTTATCGAGGTTAACAGTTATCGCATTGGTTATCAGTTACCGAGTTATCATGTATATACTATAACAGTTTTAGTATTCATGTTATTGAGGTATATATAACAGTTATCAAGATTTATATAGCATTTATAGAGATTTATATAACAGTTATCGAGGTGTATATAGGTATATATAGTAACAGTTATCTAGTTTAACAGTTATCGAGTTGATTAACGTTTACCGAGTTATCGAGGTATTGGTTAATAGTTACCGAGGTTTATATAAGTCACCGAGGTATATATATAACAGTGTTAACAGTTATTGAGGTATATATATAACAGTGTTAACAGTTATTGAGGTATATATAACAGTGTTAACAGTTATTGAGGTATATATAACTATCAAGATTAACAGTTATTGAGGTATATATATAACAGTGTTAACAGTTATTGAGGTATATATAACTATCAAGATTAACAGTTATCGCATTGGTTATCAGTTACCGAGTTATTATGTATATATAACAGTTTTCGAGGTATTCATGTTATTGATTTATATATAACAGTTATCGAGATTTATATAGCAGTTATCGAGATTTATATAAGTTATCGAGGTGTATATAGGTATATATAGTAACAGTTATCGAGTTGGTTAACGTTTAGAGTTATCGAGGTATTGGTTAGTAGTTACCGAGTTAGTGAGGTATTGGTTAATAGTTACCGAGTTATCGAGGTATATATAAGTTATCGAGGTATATATATAACAGTGTTAACAGTTATCGAGGTATATATAACTATCAAGATTAACAGTTATCGCGTTGGTTAACAGTTATCGCGTTGGTTAACAGTTACCGAGTTATCGAGGTATATATAACAGTTGTCGAGGTATATATGTTATTGAGGTATATATAACAGTTGTCGAGGTATATATGTTATTGAGGTATATATAACACTTATCGAGGTTAACATTTATCGTTGGTTACAGTTATCGTGGTATATGTAAGGTATATAAGGGTATCGAGGTATATATAGTAACAGTTATCAAGGTGTATATAACAGTTGTCGAGGTATATATGTTATTGAGGTATATATAACAGTTGTCGAGGTATATATGTTATTGAGGTATATATAACACTTATCGAGGTTAACATTTATCGTTGGTTACAGTTATCGTGGTATATGTAAAGTATATAAGGGTGTATATAACAGTTATAGAGGTTAACAGTTATCGAATTGGTTAACAGTCACAGAGTTATCGATATATATAAGTTATGGAGGTACATATATCACAGTTGTCGCGCTTAACAGTTATCGAGGTTAACAGTTATCCCGTCAGTTATCTGTTACCGAGTTATCGAGGTATATATAACAGTTATCGAGGTTAACAGTTATCCCGTCAGTTATCTGTTACCGAGTTATCGAGGTATATATAACAGTTATCGAGGTATATATGTTATTGAGGTATATATAACAATTGTCGAGGTTAACAGTTATTGTTGGTTACAGTTATCGAGGTATATATAAGGTATATAAGGGTATCGAGGTACAGTAACAGTTATCAAGGAATATGAAACAGTTATTGAATTATAACATAACATAAAAGTGTCGTTCCTTTGATACCAAAAGGGGAAGACCGTAGACAATGTTACCCATTGCTCAACGTTCCCCAGTATAGATATTATTTAATATCAGTCCTATGGAGTGCTAATTTCATAGTTAGATGTGGTTAATATACTACTACCAATTAAAGTGTAGTAATAGTAGTATACTGCTATTTTTATTCATTTATACTATTGTACTCATTTTTAAGTGCATTTTTGCTTTCAAAATTGAAACAAATTTTTTAAATAGAATCCACATTTAGAGGCTCTTTCTTCTTTCTGGCTGGACTGGCACACACAATTCTGAGTTGGCACAACAGACACAGTTTAAAAACTTAAAATGTAACATTTCGAAACAGATATTTATCATTCTTCCTGGAATAGCTGTATCATTTAGGTAGTAAATACGAATAATACAGTTCATTATATTCAATACTTTTATCCTAAATATCCATACTTATGATTGTAAATCATGTTTAATAACAAAAACAACAACAACCCGGTTATTTCAATAACAATTAAGCTTTCAGAAACTCCCTAATTAGCAATCGTATTTTACTCAAAGGAAAATTATTTGTTTTTTAGGTAGATTCCTAATCTCCAGGATACACAATAAAAGCAATTTCCATCATTCCCTGATATTAATCATAGTAATTAGTGCGTCCTTAAGCCCTTTAGTAATGATAAAGTTAAACAAATTATTTGTTACACAACTGGACGGATTGGCTACAGTGGTACAAGTCAGAAAAATCCGAAAATGGAATACCCCCTTTTTTCCGTTAAAGTGGCAGCTAGATCTACACTATTAAAAATAGGTACTTAAAAATGAGTGAAATGTACTCATTTTTGATTACATTCGATGCTTATCGTACCTCCGAATACATAAGTTTCATTTTTGAAAGAGGCATGTACTCAAAAATGAGTAAAATGAGCGATTTCTTGATTACATTGGCTGCCTTTATAAATCACTTTCGAGCCCCAGTTGCTCAGTTGGTAAAGCGTTCAGCTACTAATCAGAGGATTGGTGGTTCGAATCCATGCAATGGACTTGACACAGAAAAGTAAAAAAATAGTGATCTTGCGATCGGAGGGTTGCCAGTTTCGCTACAAAAATACTAGAAAGTCGTCAAGAATATCCAACAAATTATACTGGCGTGTATACGGGACTGGTGCACGATAAATCTGATCGGGGTCCAAAGTCCCGACGTCTATTGAAGGCGTTGGGTGCCAGTTCAGGTGTTTCCTCGTCATCTGACCATGGTTCTAAAATAACGAGGTGCATGTATGAATGTGTGTGTGAATGTGTATGTGTTCCCGGGTCTTTCCTTCGAGATTGACCCCGAACCGTTGCCAATAGCCCACTGTGCAGCTCTAGTGCGACGTTAATTAACAAAACAAAACCAAACCAAACCAAACCTCGTCATCTGACCATGGTTCTAAAATAACGAGGTGCATGTATGTATGAATGTGTGTGTGAATGTGTATGTGTTCCCGGGTCTTTCCTTCGAGATTGTCCCTGAACCGTCGCCAATAGCCCACTGTGCAGCTCTAGTGCGACGTTAATTAACAAAACCAAACCAAACCAAACCAAACCAAACCAAACCTCGTCATCTGACCATGGTTCTAAAATAACGAGGTGCATGTATGAATGTGTGTGTGAATGTGTATGTGTTCCCGGGTCTTTCCTTCGAGATTGTCCCTGAACCGTCGCCAATAGCCCACTGTGCAGCTCTAGTGCGACGTTAATTAACAAAACAAACCAAACCAAACCAAACGTTTTTCTCGGAACTCTAATTTTTGGACTTGCACCTTTTTTCAGCCAACTCACGCGATTGCAGACGAGTCTAAATTGGCTGCAGACATCGTCTTTATCGATTACTTATACAAATAACCGATGTTTTCTTAAGGCAGAGAACAATAATTGGGGATTTAGAAGGTTTTATTGGGTACTAATTTTTATAAGACTATAAATTCAATTAACTGAACAGGTAATTTGACGTTTGTTTTTTTCAAAACAAGAAGGTAGTTTAGTTGATGCAGCTGAACTCATTTAAGGTAGTATTTAAAGAATTAGTAACATTGCAGCATTCGAGGTTAATACACAAACTGGGAAAGTTAATTGTTTTGTGTGGATTACTGTGCAAAAAATTGGGAAGGAATCCAAGGATATACAAACTTATTGTATTTTATTTAATTAAGGAAATTTATCACTGTTATTATTACACTTATGTAACTTATTTAATTGTCGTTTCCATTGTCTCAAATTTTGCAATTTAACATTAACTTTTTTTCGAATGTCATACACTGTAAAGAAGTACTTAAAAATGAGTATCTGAACATACTCATTGTTATGCGAGTACAATTCCATCGTAAATGAGCAATGACTTACTCAAATTTAAGTGATCGTACTTTCACAGAAATGAGCCGTGTGATTTAATATTGCTAATCTCAGTTTCTGTTCAAGCCATCTTAACAAAGCGACCTGACACACATAAAATAGGAGTTCAGAAGATGATTTTCCACATCGTTTGATGTCGATTGCTGAAATGAAAACGGATTATTACAATTCAATTATCTAACTTCCCATTCTTTTGGCACACATTTTTAACATTTCTTTTATTTATAACTAACTTATGGTAGTACACGGGAATGCAGTGCCTGAGGATCTGGGTTCGATTCCCTGTAAGCCCTGGTTGTAATTGTTGATATTTATTGAAACATATTTATGAAGGCAGCCTACGTATGAAAGCATGTTTTTTTTTAATTTATGTATTCGGAAGCAGCATCGAATGTAATTAAAATTGAGTACATTTTACTTATTTTATTACCTCTTTTTAACAGTGCGTATTTTATATAATTAAAGACAATTACTAAAATATGCAACCGTAATCGCTTCAACGTTGTTCCGCTGCTCACTTGTTCGTTACACGCGTTTTCGTTACGATCGACGACAAGTTCAAAATTTTCAAATCTAGTGTGCTTTCCAAATGCGCCTTCAAAAATGAATAGCGTTAAAATCCATACTTTCAGAATGGTTCTTAACGTGTAACATCTTTAACGGTCGGAGTGGATCGTAACGACAACATGGGCGTAACGAAAAGAGAACGCAACAAAAAAAAGGAACGTAATGAAATCATGCACGTAACTAAAACATGACAATAAAAAAAAACGTTTGCAAAAAATTTACGTAACGAAATGACGAAGTTAACAAGAAAATAACGTAGCAAAAAATTAATTAAAAAAAAAAAGTAGCAAAAAATTAACGAAATGATGAAATTAACAAGAAAATAACGTAGCAAAAAATTAATTTTAACAAAAAAAAGTAGCAAAAAATTAACATAACGAAATGACGAAATTAACAAGAAAATAGCGTAGCAAAAAATTAATTTTAAAAAAAAAAACGTAGCAAAAAATTAACGTAACGAAATGACGAAGTTAACAAGAAAATAACGTAGCAAAAAATTAATTTTAACAAAAAAAAAGTAGCAAAAAATTAACGTAACGAAATGACGAAATTAACAAGAAAATAACGTAGCAAAATATTAATTTTAACAAAAAAAACGTAGCAAAAAATTAATTTTAACAAAAAAAAACGTAGCAAAAAATTAATTTTAACAAAAAAAAAACGCAGCAAAAAATTAATTTTAACAACGAAAAAAACGTACCAAAAATTAACGTGACGAAATTAACAAGAAAATAACGTCACAAAAAATTAATTTTAACAAAAACACGTAACGAAAAAAGAACCTAATGAATGTAACGAAATCAGATCGGACGAAGTGCGCCGTAGCATAAACGTGTAACGAAAATAACCCCAATGAAAATATGACCGACGATATATCGCTCTTGGTTAGATTGCATCTATTTCCCACTCGTCTGAAGTTTGCAATCTTCGTTATAGGAACGAGACACAACGTAGTAAGGGTGCAGAGTTCTTTCCGACATCCAAAATGGTGCCGCACACTTGAGTTTGACATTACAATCCCTGTGGCAGTCGAAAACCTCATTTTTCTTTCTGTTGATATAATTGAAATACGAATTTACCACTTACACTACATTACAATAGAATTCCACTACATTACAGTAGAATCATATACCAATCTAAATATCAAATTCGAATTTTATCCGTGGGTAGTAAGTAATTCGCATAGTCAAAGTGAAAGTTTTTTCCTAGGTTATTAAATTCGAAAAAATAAAAAAATTGCACTCCACTCCAGTAAAACGATAGCAATACACCCTAAAACTTTGAAAATAGTTTAATTTCATTATGCGCTTATTTTTTTGAATAAAATTGGTAATTTTTTTTATTTGGAATATATTTTATTTTCTAACACGTATTAAAAATACTGGTAATTTGAATTTTTTTTTTTTAATTCCGAAATTTCTAGTAAATAAAGTAAAGAAAGAATATATTATTTCATAGAAATATATTCTAGAAGGTTCCTGGAAATAAATTATCTCTAATACCGAAACTTGTTTGATTTTAGAAATCGAATTACTGAAAAAATATATATAACTCTTCCAAGAATTGAATATTTATTCGTAAATGAAAACTTTTTTTTCTACATAAAATATTTTCTTAAATGATTAAAAAGTAAAATCATTTTTTAAATTCGATTGAAAAAAGATCTCTAACTGTTTTTTTTTTTATTATTATTAGTTTTTTAGTTAAATTAAACGAGTGGAACTAATATTACTTTCTAAATCAAATATTAGTATTTATATTAAAAGCAAATATTCTTACTGTATGTGTTTCAATAATGTAGAAATTGATTATATAAATAGGTAATAAAGTATTATATAGATATATATATGATATAGATATGTAAGATAATATAATAGATATGATATAGACATGTAAGATACTATATAGATATGTTATAGATATGTAAGATAATATGATATGATATAGATATGTATGATAATATGATATAGATGTGTATGATAATATGATATAGATATATATGATAATAGATATGATATAGATATGTAAGATATTATGATAATATATATGATATAGATATGTAAGATAATATGATAATATATCTGATAAAGATTTGTAGGATAATATGATAATATATATGATATAGTTATGTAAGATATTATGATAATATATATGATATGATATAGATATGTAAGATAATATGATAATATATATGATAAAGATATGTAAGATAATATGATAATATATATGATATAGGTGTGTAAGATCATATGATATGATAATAGAAATGATATAGATATGTAAGATAATATATGATAATAGAAATGATATAGATATGTAAAATAATATATGATAATAGAAATGATATAGATATGTAAGATAATATCACATGTAAGGGGTGCATGCATGGATAAATGGGCAGTAACATAAACGTGCGTAACGAAAACGTGCCCAAAGAAAAAAAGAGCAGCGAAACAGCGTTGACGCGGTAAATCTATTTCGCGCTAGCCTGAGGCTAGGGAACGCCGTTATATGACCGAGACTCAAAGTAAAAAGCTTGCTCCGGTTTCGAACCTCAGTGTTCTTAATGTTGATATAATTGAAATACGCGATTGCCATTTACTCTACATTAAAATAGTTGCAAATAATTATTCCATTACACCAAATTCGAATTAAATCCATATAGTAATTCGCTTAGTTTAAGTGAAAGTCATTTCTATCTTATATATATATATATATATATATATATATATATATATATATATATTCTTATTTTAATATTTTGAAAACTGCTGTGTAATTCAGTTCTCATTTGCATTTTTAATTTGATTCACTTTCTAAAACCTATTAAAAATATTGGTAATTTGATTTTCTTTTTAATTCCGAAAATTATTAAAAAATGTAGTTGACGAGGAATATAATATTTCCTAGAAACTCAATTCCAGAGTTTCCTAGAAGTAAACTCTCTAATTTCCAGAAATTGTTTGATTCCAGAAATCGAATTCTGAAAAGACAATTCGACTCTTCCAAGAATGGAATATTTATTCCACAAATTAAAACTTTTTTTCTACCTGAATTTTTCTCTTGGACGATTACCGTTTTTTTTTAATTCGATTACAGAAAAATTAATCTGGTAAATATTTAAGTTTTTTATATATTTTTTTTGGTTAAATTAAATTAGTTTGGTTAATAATATATTCTAATTCAAATATTTGTAATTATTTTTTTAAAAATATATTGTTTTCTTGAATACGTTTCAATAATGTAGAAAAATCACGATTGATATAGATAAATAAAGAGACACAAAATTAAAATTAATGAATGAAATATTCGTTCACGAAATTGTCAAGTGTACAACAAAGAAAGCAATAATAACAGACTCTAAAACAGCTAAAATTGAATCACATTAAATATAACAATATCTTCAAAGCAAGAGGAAGATTACTACGTGAGATTTCTAAAATCTTCCCCTTCCTACCCATTAAAGGAATAATTGCTTCTTACTAAAACCACCAGATGGCGCCACTCTTCCTGGTAACCCAGCGCCATATAGGTGGGATTTTAATGAAGTAAAAAAGAACATAACTATAATATAACGGTGTGCCATTAAATAGATAAACATCCATTTTTATGCGCACAAAAAAATCAGAAATTTCAAACATAACGAATACGTCAGGTGCATGGGGTGCCAGCTCAGATATTGTCCTCTTCATCTACACATGGTTCTAAATTACAAGGCAGTATTCCCGGGTCTATCCTTAAAGATGGTCCTTCGAGATACATCCCGAACCGTCGGCAATTGCCCATTGTATAGCTCTAGTGCGACGTATATTTAACCAACCACCATCATTTTTAAAATATTTCAAAATTGTCTGGGGTGATATACAAAATCGAGAAATTTGAATAATTTATCAATTTCCCCTTTTTTAAAGTTACTATAAATTTATTTCGCAGGTAAAATTAACATTTTTAGCGCATAATCGCTACGAATTTGAACTAAACAACAGAAGTCAAAGTACTTAGATTTTACCATAAATTTGAATTATATTACCCCCTTCCCCCCCCCCCCCCCTTATTGAAATCAATGTAGCTGCACTTTAAAAACATCTAAACTTTCTCAATATCTGTGACTGAGAATATCCGTCATAGTTCTAAAACAACTTCATTATATTTAAAATTGAAAATATTCCTAATAGATTACAACTTTTAGAAATCCCAAACTATTTTTTTAACATCACAATACCCTTCTTCTTATCTTTAAAATTTAATATTTCCCCCGAACAAGAATAATTTAAACATCAGAACCAAAAATACATCCATATTTTCAGCATAACGAACAATGTAAACCACGTCTAAAACAATTCTAACTAGAAGCATTCCATGCAGTATCATAATTAACATCGAACAACGAAGACAACACACAGGAAAGACCTTAAAAATATTTTTAAATAAGCATTTTCCGAAATAAACATCATAAGCCCCCCAACCTCATTTCGCTACATGAAATTCAGCGTTCGAAAAAGAATCCCATCTCTATAATTAGTTCCTGTCTCACTCGTCGCCATTTTCATTTTCTCGTCTTATTAGCATTTCTTGCAGATAATGGCGTTCCGTCGTTCTTCTAGAATAACGGTTGGCAGAAATGAAAATGCGAGTTCCGTTTGGTAATTACTTCAAGGAATATATAAAAAAAAAGTAAATAAAGAGCCTCGGCTTGTGACGATGACAGAAAATTATCTCGCGCTGACAAATGCTTTTAAAGTACAAAACCATAACGTTCTTGTTGGCGTCGTCAAAATGGCGAATGATTAATGTATTTTTGTTCCATGGAGTTGGACGGGTTTGAATGGCTGATACAATGTTTTTCAATTTGGACATTGTTTCTGTATTCATGTCGTTGAAAATTTGGACTTTGAAAATTAATGGATATTGTCTGTTCTTAGGAGATAAACTCGGGACAATTAAAATTTAAACATGTATGAAAATTTTTTTTTTTTCCAAATGAATTCTAAAAGATAGAAACGAATGTTTCTACGTCATCACTTAATTACTGTCAGACGATACTTCCAGTCCTAGTCTTTGCACTATAAAAAATGTGGTTAAAAATGAGTACATGGACGTACTCGTTTTTCTTTGAGTACAATTGTATCGTAAATGAGCGATGACGTACTGAAATTTAAGTAATCGTACTTTCAAAAACATGGTTTGGTTTTGTTAATTAACGTCGCACTAGACCTGCACAGTGGGCTATTGGCGACGGTTCGGGGTCAATCTTGGAGGAAAGACCGGGGAACACATACACATTCACACACACATTCATACATGCACCTCGTTATTTTAGAACCATGGTCAGATGACGAGGAAACACCTGAACTGGCACCCAACGCCTTCAATAGACGTAGGGACTTTGGACCCCGATCAGATGTATCGTGCACCAGTCGCCAGTATAATTTGTTGGATATTCTGGACGAATTTCTAGTATTTTTGTAGCGAAGCTGGCAACCCTCCGATCGCAAGATCACTAATTTTTTACTTTTCTATGTCAAGTCCATCGCACGGATTCGAACCACCAATCCTCTGATAAGTAGCTGAACGCCTTACCAACTGAGCAACTGGGGCTCTTCGAAAACATGAGCAGTATGGTTTAATATTGCTAGTCTCAACTTCTGTTCAAGTCATCTTGCCCATCATCAAGAGTGCCCATTTTTGACAGTGAAAAAGTCTAAACATATGACCAGTGTGGAGATATCTAGAGCTTATCGAATACACTAAGAGTATGTCATAAGTATAAAATATTCGCGAAAAAATTTTACACTATGGGCTGTCTATACCTATTTCTTTTTTAATTTCTACCAATATTTTTAAATAGAAAAACTATATTATATAAAAAAATATATTTTTATTGTTGAATTCCGACTCAATTCTCCTTTCGTTCGCTCAAAGCATGGCCTTGAGCAGATATAAAATTAGTTTAGTTTATTAAACCATACATTACAAACTATTATAACATGTAAAAAGCTTAAGAATTTGCAGCGCAAAAACATCTTTCATGTTTGAGTTCTTTTCTACGGAATAGTTATTTCTCTGTCTGTTCTTTTTTCCAACCAGTTCATGCTGAAAAAAAGGAGGGGGGGGGTCATTAATCTGTTTTGGATATGCAAGAGAACAAGTTGAAACACAGTCGAAGTTTTTTTAAGCATAAGATCTCATGCTGTTCTCGTTTATTTTAAAGAACAGGTAATCAAAAGAACTGGTCGCCTTAGAGAACAGCGGGGGAAAGGTACTTAGAAATGAGGGTATAGAAAATGGAATCTGTTCTTTTTTAATCTCGCACTGTAAAACAAAAGGTACTGAAATATGAGTACCTAAACCTATTCGTTTTTCTTTGAATACAATTGCATTATAAATAAGTGAAAACGTACTAAAATTTAAGTAACCGTACTTTCTCAAAAATGAGCAGTGGGATTTAATATTGCTGATATCGCCTTCTATTCAAGCCATCTTAATGAAACCTGACAAGATTAAAATAATATTGGGTTGGAGGGAAAGTTCTGTCGTATTTTAAATAGGCAGGTGATTTTTCTTGTAAATAAAAAGAAAACCAACAACAAATCGAAAAATTGCAGAAGAGTTTGGTATTCATCATACAACTGTTGGAGATCACATTAAATCTCTTGGGTTTGTGTTAAAGCAAAGTGTTTGGGTTCCACATGAATTAACGGAAAAGAATTTGTCTGATCGTGTAAGAATGTGTTCTTCACATCTGATTAGACACAATGTGGAGCCGTTTTTGGACAGGCTGGTTACTGGAGATGAAAAGTGGATTCTTTACGAGAATATTAAGAGAAAAAAATCTTACTGCAAACCAGGAACATCATCAGCAACATTTCCAAAACCAAGTATCCATCAACGAAAAGTACTGCTTTGTTTGTGGTGGGACAGGAAAGGTCCAGTGTACTACGAATTGCTGAAACAGGGGAAAACCATCAACGCGGATCTGTACTGCAATCAGCTGGATAAATTGAATGCAGATATCAAAGAAAAAAGGCCAGCATTAGCGTCCAGAAAAGGAATAGTGTTCCACCACGATAATGCTCGACGGCATACTGCAATGGTGACACAACAAAAAATGAATGCGTTAGGATGGGAAGTCCTTAGTCACCCACCGTATTCACCTGACATTGCACCATCTGATTATTACCTGTTCAGATCTCTGCAAAATTATCTAACGGGAAAAAAATTCACTTCTTTTGAAAATGTTTCTAAGGCAGTTGCTGACTATTTTAACTCCAAGGATAAGAACTTCTACAAAACAGGAATTCACAGGTTACCTGAAAGATAGCAACAGGTTGTAACAAATAACGGAGCATATATAATTGATTAATATTAAACACATATTTTTATAAATGAATTCAAATATTTCCTTTAAAATACGACAGAACTTTCCCTTCAACTTAATAGTTCAGAATACGGTTTCCCTTGTCATTTTATGTCGATTGTTGCTTAAATAGAAACTGAGTTATTACAACTCAATTATCTTCCTTTTGCCACACCTTTTTTTAACATTTCTTCTGTTTATAAATTGTTAATGTCGCATTGATAAATTAACGGATAAAGCACTGAAATGCGGTCCTGAGTATCTGGGTTCGTAATATTATCTCACAAGCATTGTCTAATTTAAATGTAATCTTACTAGATGGGTATTTTCTAATCTTCCACAGCTTTCATTTTCTAAGAATATTAATTTTCTTCAGGCATACATTTTTCCAACTGGAGGATTTTTAAAACTTGAAATTCTCATATTTTAGGGTTTCCAGATTATTGGTGGGGGGGGGGGAGGTGTTACGGGCCTGACAAGGTTCACCAAGTCATTCAATCTCATAAAGTCCATCACCAGGACAGGGTTTTTCTCGAGATCTTCACGACTCAGCCCCAAAGCAAGACAGAATATGTTCGGGTGAAGTCGGTACTTGCTCACATTTAGTGCACAGGGTTATTTACCCCACATGTTCACAAAATTTTATTACAATTGAATTAATAGTATTGCAGTTACACGCCTTTTTTAAGCACAAAAAAAAATTACCCAATTTTGTCCATCGTAACAAACGGCACGGTCCCCATAAATCCATTTTACTATATAAATTCACTTTCCTCTTAGAGAGTCCAAAAAAAATCTTATATCCCCTTTGAAAAATATCCATGGCAAAACTGTAATATCCAAACTGGCGCTGGTCACAACTTTCCAGGTCATTTCCCAGCCAAGAAATTTCTTTCCCCGGCCAAAATTGAACCATTTCCCACCCACGCATTTGCCTGTACCATACATATAGTGTGCCCCATATCCACGCACACTCAGCGGCATATATATAAAGAAATAAAAAATCACACGGTAACCCCTGACACTGGCAATTTCGACGCTCAAGCCCTCTTTGCATAAATCTATTCTTTATTTCTTCCTTTTGCTTTCTTCCTTTCAAAAGAAGGAAATGAAATAAATAAAATATATACTTTTTGGTCTTCCCGTAACCCTAGCGTTGAAATGCGACGAGGTTATTTTTCTTTACTGCGGTTGTCGCGAAATATACCGTTTATCATTTCTTAAAAGTTCGAGGGGGCGTTCCTTTATTACGTCAGAGAAGGGCGTGGTCTAGGATTCGAAACGTCACAAAGCAATGCTGGACATTACATTGTCTCTTTTTATGCAACTTAAGGAATGATTCCATGTGTTGGTTTTTAACAATAACTGGAGTGGCGATTCTCAGTTACCAAAATAACGACTTGTTGTTTTGTTCCCTGTTCTTCAAAAGGAACGAAAATGGCATGGTCTAACATGAAAACTGTTCTTTATCTAAACCCATTCTCCATAAGACATTTTACCACGTCAGAGGAGGTTTTCGGGTAATTTTTTTCAATTCCGCATCCGTAACTTCACGTGGAATCATCTTATGAAGATAAATGACATACCATCGTGTATAGGAAGGTAGGCCGCATTGATGAGGAAGTTTGTTAACCCACTTCTCTTAAATATATTCCGCACGGATGAGAATATCGCTCTTGATGACAGGATGGGCTTCCGATTTCATAACTCCACGGGAATTCGCCTTTAGGGATAAATCACAGACCATCATGTAAAGAAAGAAGAGCCGCGTCAACCAGGTTGACCATTTATTTGTGCCCCCTCTGACATTTGGGACCTAAAAATATTCACGAACCAAGCCTTACAATATAGCACTATCTACACCTGTGTATGTCTCACACTCCGTGAATTACATATAATTTACGCTCGAAAATCATATATTTTTTTTAAAAGGAAGTATTGATACATTTGAATTATTTTAAAAACAAATCAAAATAAAAGAAATACGGTCACAGTGAGTATAATTTTTTTCCCTATTGTGGCACCGAATGAGTTAATTAAACGAACAAAAAATGTTCGTGATACAGCGTAGGGATGGATCAACTGACCGTGATATGAAGAAAATATGAGATAGGGGAAAAAGATGGGGAAAAACAACACTACGCAATAACTGAACGCTCCCTTGACGATTCACTTTCTGTGCCTCGCTCGTCTGCTAAAAGCATCCCCAAGCTGTGACCGTTCGTCTTTTCAGGCCTGGAAAGGGACTCCAGCTTTCTTTCTGCCTTCCAGGAGTCCTTTCGTTGTTATTTTTTTTAATCCTACGGTTATTTTTATTTGTTTGTTTTTTAACTGCCTCTTGAGTTGGGAGAGGGAGAAGGGATTAAATTCTAGGGGAAAATCATCTATCTTTCATGAAAGTGTCTGGCTAAAGGGAATAAGAGATATTTTTGTTGTTGATGTTGGTTTGTTTGATTTTTGTTTTCCTGGTGTTTTGTCTGGTATCATTTGCGGCCAGATTGAGATGGAATGCCCGTTCTAAGTGGAATAACGAGAGATGTTGTGTGTTTATGCTGGATTTTTTCCCCCGGCGTTTCCTGTGACCCCATTTAGTGGATATAATATCTTTCACGTTGTATTAGGTAAGCTCGGGGGACAACAATCCTAAAGCGAATTGTGATCTTGCGATTGGAGGGTTGCCAGTTTCGCTACAAAAATACTAGGATGTCGTCCAGAACATCCAACAATTTATACTGGCGTGTATACGGGACTGGTGCACGATAAATCTGATCGGGGACCAATATCCTGACGCCTATTGAGGTTGCGTTGGGTGCCAGCTCAGGTGTTCTCCTCGTCATCTGACCATGGTTAAAAAATACGAGGCATCGTTCCCGGGTCTTTCCTTTGATATAGGCCCCGAACCATCGCTAATGGTGCTCTGTGCAGCTCTAGTGCGACGTTAATTAATCAAAACAAACCAAACCTACAGCGAATGGCTATGAGGGAGCCCACAGTTGCCCAACTGGATGAAGGCGTTCGGATAGTAATCATAGGATTGCGAGTTTGAGCCCGATTGATGGTCCAGGCAAAGAAAAGTAAAAATGTTGTGATCTTTCGATCGAAGGGTTGTCGGCTTCGCTACTAAAATACTAGGAAATCGTCTAAAAAAATATCCAATAAATTATACTGGCGTGTATACGTGACTAGTGCACAATAAATATGATAAGGGTCCAATGTCCGGACGCATATTGAGGTTGCGTCTGGTGCCAGCTCAGGTGTTGTCCTTGTCATCTGGAGCCCTCCGCGGCCGAGTGGATTAGGCGTCAGCTGGGAATCCAAGGGGTCCCCGGTTCGAGCCTTTGCGCGGACTTGACTAAAGAATAGTAAAAAGTAGTGATATTGCGATCGGAGGGTTGCCAACTTCGCTACCAAAATACTAGAATGTCGTCCAGAACATCCACAAAAATTAACGGCGTGTATACGGGACTGGTGCACGATAAGTCTGATCGGGGTCCAAAGTCCCGACGTCTATTGAAGGCGTTGGGTACCAGCTCAAGTGTTGTCCTCGTCATCTGCCCATAGTTAACAAAAATACGAGGCATCGTCCCCGGGTCTTTCGCTCGAGATAGGTCCAGAACTGTTAGGAAAAAGGTCCAAATAATCACTTGCCTTTGCCTGTTTTCCATTTGTTGAGTATTTTCCCTATGAAGTCAGTAATGTTTCGTTTGGTTTTGCCGGTGCTTCTCTGTTGACGTTCTAGTCCAGAGAAGTACTTCACTTCACTTTAAAATAAATCTCTTTCCGTACGATCTTTTAAAGATCGGGAATAGAATTTATTATTCTCTGATCTTATATATAAAATGTAATCAGATCTGAAGTAATGTTTATGTTTTTACGTAGAATAATTAAATGTATTTTCTTTATAAATACTTGTATATATTCTTTCCCTCGAAACTGTATGCAAATGACCATATCAGTTGTAACCGTGCCTATTATGTAAATGAAGTCGGACTATATAAGTCAACTTCATTTTGCACCTGATGTTCTGTGTTCTGCAGTCTGATTATGTTCTGCATTATGTAGTTTCTCGAGTCCCTGACCTACGTGTCATATCGAGCCACATGTCGTGGGCTTTTCTTTTCCTTAAGTTAGTAAGTTTTTAAACTGTTAATATGCTGGATTTTAAATAAATACTTTAGTGGAAAATGAGTTCTAGTTATTTTTATCTTCGTTAATTTATTAGTAGTTGTTTTAAATATTTTACTCAGTTATCACTGCAATTCTGCTAAAAGGATGGGACAATTTTTGAACATTGATAGGGTTTGAGATATAACCCTATCAATGTAACCCTTCGCCAATAGCCCATTGTTCAGCTATAGTCCGACGTTCATTAACCAAAACCGAATGCTATGATCTGTAAAATGTCTACGTCTGGCTCTTATTGGGTAGAACATAATTCATCCGCTGCCTTAAAAATTCAACCGATGAATTTATCAGAGCCGTCATATTTGGCGCCTTTATCGCTGTCTTTTACGCCAACTGTTCAATATACACCATTCATAATACATTCTTATATCTTTCCTCGCTTAAAGATTCGCAAAATTCAAAATTTAATGGACGCTGACAATCTAGAACTTTTTATTTGTTAAAGCTGACATTGCGTCATCCGATAATTAATGAACAAAATACACAATATTTTAAAATTAAAAATCAGTTTAATTTTACAGTAGAACGAATATTCAAATCCCATTGAAAGCTTTGCTCGTCGTCCATTATATTGAATGTATTTTATTTGCTTTTTCGGAAAACTATAATTTTGAGCGGAGTGATCACCTCTAATTCGTCGCTATTTAGCCAAGAAGTGATAGGAATACATGACCTTTGATTTCGTCGCCAAGCATCTTTCGTTTCGCCTACTAAATATGTAGTTTAAGTATACGTGTTTTCATTCTATGCCATTGATATAGTTTTTGAACCCTTTGCATTTTCAGAACACTTTGGTTTTTGAGTTCTTTATGCGGAACAGGTATTCCTCTTTCATTTTCAGAAGTTTTTATGCTCATAATGAACGCAAAAAAATCATAATCTCTTTTGAACATTAAAAAACACTAAACTTCTGTACGATAACAAATCGTTGATTTTTAGACACAAAATCATGGCTGTTCCCGTTTATTTTAAAAAACAGGGAACTAAAAGAACGGGTCGTTATTTTGCGGCTTGAGCGATGCTAAAGAAATGCAAATGGTTAATAATAACTAACACAACAACAAAAATTGAATTAGAATTTTACAATCCCTGATTAAATTTAACCCTTTGCACTTCAAGATCTCATTGCGTTTTCCGTTCTTTCTACGGAACAGTTATTCATCCTTATGTTCTTTACCTTAGAATTTGTTATGCTCATAGAAAAAAAGAAACCTAATCTGTTTTGGATCTGCAAAAGAACGAGTTGAAAAAAGTATCGATGTTTTTTAAACACAAGATCATGCTGTTCTCGTTTATTTTAAAGAACAGGAGACCAAAAGAACGAGTCGTTATGTTGTCGCCTGAGCGGCGCCAACGGAGTGCAAAGGGTTAAAAATCAAGTCGACGATTATGAATATTTACAAGTTGCAATGTCAAAAAAACATTTTTTATATAAATCTACTAGCACACTGTTAAAAATTGGTACACGAAATTAAGTAAAATGTACTCATTTTTGAGTTCATTCGATGCTTCTCGTGGCTCCGAATACAAAAGTTTAAATTTTTAAAAAGTCATGTACTCAAAAATAAGCACGCTGAATATGAAGAGCAGTTGCTCACCTACATAGCAAACCCAGATACTCAGGCACCGTAGCCCAATGCCTTATCCGTTATACTATCAGGGCGACTTGAAGAGGTTATAAACACAGAAAACATAAAAAGGTGTGCCAAAAGAATGGGATGTAAGATAATTTAGTTGTAGTAACTCGGTTTCCGTTTAAGCAATCGTCATCAAATAATGTGGAAAACCATCTTCTGAACAACTATTTTATTTTTATCAGGTCGCTTTGTTAAGATGGCTTGAACAGAAGCTGATATTACCAATATCAAATCACACTGCTCATTTTTGAGAAAGTACTGTTACTTAAATTTGAGTATTTCATCGCTCATTTACGATGCAATCGAACTCAAAGAAAAACGAGTAGGTTCAGGTACTCATATTTAAATACCTTTTTTTTACAGTGTACTAAGACATTGGTTGGTCAAAATATATTACAAAATTGTAATATTAATAAATATCTATTCAATAAATTAAAACGAACATACCTGGAGTAAAATACAGAGCCACCCTCTAAAATGAAATATTTTTAAGGCAAAAGTCGCAAAGGTATTAGTTTAGATTTCAGGATATTGCACTAGCCTGTCAAAAGACGTTATCCTGAGGACATTTGAAATGTCCCGCTGGGGAGATCAGATGTCCTTTTTGCGAAGTAACTTACGATTACATTCTTGCAATCTCCTATCTTTTGTCTAATCCACTTTGTTTAGAGGAAGAAAGGAAATAATATATACCTTTATTTTTCTGAGGAATGTGTCGTATAGTCTTTGGTTAGCCAACTTGGTTTTTTTTACTCAAGACTAGTGTTGTAATATCAAAATATAATCTTTTTAAGAAGAAGAAGAAAAAAGGAAAACTGATTTTAAGAAAAATGCGCTGAAAAGTAAAAAATCATTTTTAACTTTACGAACGAGTTGAAAAAAATTAAATCAATTTTATATTACCCAACCAATTTTATATTTAGCAAAACTTTTTGAAATCGGCTTCAAAATTAGTAGATGATTGTTCTAAATTGGCACTAATTTCAAAAAGTTGTAATAAGTATAAAAAAAATTTCAACTCGTTCGTGAAATTAAAAATTATATTTTACTTTTTATCGCATTTTCTTAAAGTCGGTTTTCCTTTTTTTTAGAATGGTTATTTTATTTTTCTAATCCAGTTTAATAAAGGCCGGGTAAACAAAACTGTATGGTCTCAACATTGTATATTGTTAAACAATCCCTATGCATGCTAATAAATACCGGATTAACGAAATGTCATTGTTGTAAAATCTTTATTCAACAATGAAAACATTTTGAAATTGAAAAAATTATTTAAAAAAATACCGGTTAATCGATATTTCCGGATGTATAACAACAGGATATATGATTATTTTTTGTCGTTTTTGCGTAAGTGGATTTTTCTCTATCCAACAAAAAAATATTTTTTGAAATCGGACAATATTTTTTCTAACGATCCGGTTAATTGAGAATTTCGGATAGTTAAATGCCGGATAACAGAATATTTTTTTCAAAGGTGTCCAACGGAATATCCCATATCCAACAAAAAAATATTTATTGAAAGTAATTTTATGTATGCTAGCGGCTGCTCATTTTATTCATTATACTCATTTTTGAATACATATCTTTTTTTTTTAATTGAAACTTATGTATTCGGATCCTTGATAAGCATCGAATGTACTAAAATAAGTACATTTTAATTATATTTGAGTACCCATTTTTAACAATGTATTATGTTTTAAAATTGAAGTCCAATTTATAAAATTACCAAATAATAATTTTTCCGAATTTTTGGATACAATTGCTTTTGCATTTTATAAATCGCATAATTTGAAATCTATAACAATGCACCCGCTATAAATTTAAATACATCTAAATTATTTTTAATTGGTTAAGTTAATTTATATATTACTAATATAATGAATCTGGGAATTTTAAAATTGGTGATATAGTGATACCAACAAATAGAAATTAGAGATTAAGTTAAATCTAACTTTTCCATAACATCTTTGAAACATAAGGGACATTTCGGGGTTCTAAACACTTTTGTTTATGTATAGTTTAAACGCCAAGGAAACGAAAATAATTGTTAAAGTAAAAATAAGTAAGAATTTATATTAATTTTATCTTGACATAATTAAGCAGCTAACTGTAGTACTAGCACTGAAAATATTCAAAAATATTTCAATAACACCAAATTAAACCCTTTGCATATTTCAATACGATATTTCTTATTCATATTCATATTATTATTAGTTGATGCAATCTACAGCTCGTACTTCGTCTTATACCCAACATCGTCTAATGATGCTCACTCTCCATTGATGATCATTATCAACTGTGATCATTACCTAATATGATCATTAACTATTTCAGATCCATTGTTGAAATATACGGAAACGAGCAGTCTTTAATTCTTGCGCCTTGTTGGATGCTGATGATAGTTTATGGGCTCACACTGTTTATTATTATTTTTTTCAAATGCGATCATTATCTATTAAATATACATTGTTTAACATTAAAAAAAATTAACCAGTCTACTGCTAATACTCGTACTTTGTTGAATGATTATTATTGTCTGTAGATGATCAATTGTTGCTAGAATCTGTTGCAGACATACCTATTATTTATTGCTTGTTAAGACATTCGCCTATTCAGACACACTTTATCCAAATTATAGATTGTCTATCTTTGTTGCTTTTTAGCAACTAAATTGCAGTCTATCAATAGAAATCTTTATACGATTCTGAAACTTAACTAACTGAAATACTTTCAATTATGAGAAAACAAATCATTGTTACAATTATTCGATAATACTATTTGGTTCGATTGTACGATTTAATGTACATTTATTCGTTATTCTATTTCATTCGGTTGTACGATTTAATGTACATTTATTCGTTATTCTATTTAATTCGGTTGTTCGATTTGAAGTACATTTATTCATTATACTGTTTCATTCGATTGTATGATTTAATATATTCGTTATACGATTTAATGTACAAATTGTTCTTTATAGTATTTCATTCGATTGTACGATTTAATATACATTTATGCGTTATACTATTTCATTCGATTGCACGATTTAATGTATTCGTTATGCAATTTAATGTACAAATTATTCTTTATAGTATTACATTCGATTGTATGATTTAATGTATATTTATTCGTTATACTTTTTCATTCGATTGTACGATTTAAGGTATTCGTTGTACGACTTAATGTATAACTTATTCTTTATAGTATTTCATTCGATTGTACGATTTAATTTACATTTATTCGTTACACTATTTCATTCGATTGTACAATTTAATGTATTCGTTATACTATTTGATGTACTAATTAATATTGCAATTATTCAATTAAACTATAAATGATACTATCAGAAGGATGTCTACCATTGATGCGTTGCAACAACTAAATGTAATTTTTATACAATTGTTATACTCGACTAACTGAAATGCTTTCAACTCTCTATGAGAAAACTAAACTTTATTATAATTATTCGATTGTACCATTCCATTCGATTGTACGATTTAATATAATTATTTTTTGTACTATTTTATTCGTTCGTACTAATCAATTATTCGATTATACTATTGTAAATTGTCTACCATTGTTGCAATCTAACAACTGAATGACAGTCCAATAATAGTAACATTTATTAACTAACTTAACTACTGAAATAATTTCAAATCCCTACGCGAAAACAAGTGTTTCAATTATTCAATGATACTCTTCTATTTGATTGTACGATTTAATGTAAAAATTATTCTTTATACTTTTTTATTCGGCTGTATTAATAAATTTTTTCACTCATTGTTCACGCTATTGTTGCAATGTAACAACTAAATGCAACCTTTATGCAATTGTCAAACTTAACTTGAAATATTTTAAACTCCATATGAGCAGAGAAAACAAACCAATTTTACTATTATTCGACTACATCATTCCTTTCAATTGTACGATTCAATTAAAACAATTATTTGATTATACTGTACTAATTAATGATACTATAGTAAGCTGTCTACCATTGTTTCATTGTAACAACTAAATGCAATCTTTATACTATTGTTATAATCAACTAACTGAAATACTTTCAACTCTCTGCTAGAAAACAAATCATTGTTACAATAATTCGGATATATTATTTAATTCTATTGTACGATTCAATGTAACAATTATTACGTTGTACTATTTGATTCGATTGTACTAATCAATTATACAATTACTCTATAGTAGGATATATACCATTGTTGCATTGTAAGAACTAAATGCAATCTTTATACTATTGTTAAACTCAACTAACTGAAATACTTTCAACTCTCTACTATAAAACAAATCATTGTTACAATTATTCGACTATAATATTTCATTCTATTGTACGATTCAATGTAACAATTATTCATTACACTATAAGATTCGATTATACTAATTAATGATACAATTATTCGATTATACTAATTAATGATACAATTATTCGATCATACTATTGGCAAGCTGTCTAACAATGTTGTATTGTAACAACTAAATGCAACCTTTATACCATACACTATAGTCAAACGAAACAGACATAAATACTTTCAACTATCTACTAAAAAACAAATTATTGTTATAGTTATTCGAATATATTATTCCACTCTATTGTACGATTCAATGTAACAATTATTCGTTACACTATGCGATTCGATTATACTAATTAATGATACAATTATTCGATCATACTATTGGCAAGCTGTCTAACAATGTTGTATTGTAACAACTAAATGCAAACTTTATACTACAGTCAAACCAAACTGATTGAAATACTTTCAATTAGAACTAGAAAACAAATCATTGTTACAATTATTAGACTATATTATTCCACTCTATTGTACGATTCAATGTAACAATTATTCGTTACACTATGCGATTCGATTATACTAATTAATGATACAATTATTCGATCATACTATTGGCAAGCTGTCTAACAATGTTGTATTGTAACAACTAAATGCAAACTTTATACTACAGTCAAACCAAACTGATTGAAATACTTTCAATTAGAACTAGAACACAAATCATTGTTACAATTATTAGACTATATTATTCCACTCTATTGTACGATTCAATGTAACAATTATTCGTTACACTATGTGATTCGATTATAATTAGTAATGATACATTAATTGATAATAATACTGTTAGACTATGTAGCTTGGTTGCATTATTACAGCTAGTGGCAGCCAATCAGTATCAACCTCTATACTATTGTCAAACATAACCAAATGAAATACTTCCAACTATCTTCGAGAAAACAAATCATTGTTACAATTATTCGAATGTATTATTCCACTCTATTGTACGATTCAATGCAACAATTATTCGTTGCACTATATGATTCGATTGTACTAATTAATGACACAATTACTGGATAACACTATTGTTAGGCTGTCTACCATGGTTGCATTATTAAAATTAGTGGCAGTCAATCAATAGCAACCTCTATACTATTATCAAGCATAACCAAATGAAATACTTTCAACTATCTTCAAGAAAATAATCATTGTTACCATTACTCGTACAAATACTTTCAACTATTTTCAAGAAAATAATCATTGTTACCATTATTCGTACACATATTTGGTTGTACGATTAAAATCAATGTATTTATGTATTTGAGTAAGAGTCATTCCATTCTTTATCGAGTATTTCCTATATAGAAATGCCATAAAGGAAATACTATTGTCATACTATTATCAACATAACCAACTTAAATACTTTCAACTATCTTCGAGAAAACAAATCATTGTTACAATTATTCGAATGTATTATTCCACTCTATTGTACGATTCAATGCAACAATTATTCGTTACACTATATGACTCGATTGTACTAATTAATGACACAATTACTGGATAACACTATTGTTAGACTGTCTACCATGGTTGCATTATTAAAATTAGTGGCAGTCAATCAATAGCAACCTCTATACTATTGTCAAGCATAACCAAATGAAATACTTTCAACTATCTTCAAGAAAATAATTATTGTTACCATTATTCGTACAAATATTTCGTGTACGATTAAAATCAATGTATTTATGTATTTGAGTAAGAGTCATTCCATTCTTTATCGAGTATTTCCTTTATGGAAATCCCATAAAAGAATGTTCGAAATACGTTTCAATCCATTCCGTCCTCCATTGTGGACATTTTTCGACTCTTGAATGGCAAAATGGCTGTTTGATCGTTCTCGGAACAAGCGTCCGTTCTCTAAAAAAAAAAACAAAAAAAAAAAACGTTCTTTTTTACATTTAAAAAAATATATACAACAAAAAAAAATCCCGAATGTCTTTGGAGAGGTGCCAACATGTTGAGCACCAAATGGAGAAATCTCTTTAAGACTGTATCTAAAAGATAAAATAAAAAATAAAAAGAAATGGAACTTTCGAATTGCGCATTGTTCCTAAAGCGTATGTTCTACTTTTTCTCTTTTATGAAATGGCCTTCTCTTTTATACTGCCATGTCCTTTTTTTGTAGTTATTCCATGGCCGCTGCTGTACTACCACTTAATTGTGCTTTCGAACATCTCTCCAACTGCTTTTAGAGGAGTTTAATAGTTGAGAATAGTATATATTTCCAGTGGCGGGAATACTTTCTAATAAATATGTGTTGGAAAGACCCAAATGCCCGAGATCTACAGTCCCCGAGCCGCATTTAAAAACGAACCATAAATTGCCATTATCTTAAAATGGGTGTGTGTTAAAATAGGTATTGGACGCAATGTTGCAATGTGTGGTTTTAATGAAACGCGAGAAAGAATGGGATGTGTTAGAAAACGAAAAAGATAATTTGGAAGTGGAATTGAAGTTGTAACTGGAAAGGCTATAAATTTGTTGGGGCGCCATTTTTCGGTTCTTAATAATAGTTCGATTATAGTCCTAACAACTACATAGAATAGTTGTATCTTTTTGTTTATTAAGTAACTTATACAATTATATTATATTTCTTTAAAATAGGATAAAAGCAGATTTTTAGATATAATAAGTGAAAAGTCTATTAATTCGTCGTAGTGGCATTTCTCAGTTCTTAATAATAGTTCATTGATAGTCCTAACAAATATAATAGTTGTACTGCTTTTTTGCTTATTAAATATTCTGCATTAACTATTCTGTGTTGATAATAGGAGTTGGCATGAAAGCAGATTTTTAGTTATAATAAGTGAAAATACTATTAATTTTTTGTAGTGGTGTTTTTTATTTCTTATAATAGTTCGGTGTTTGTTTTAAAAACATAACATAGTGACAATATTATTTTTATATATTAAATATATGACTTTAACTATTCTATTTACCATAATAGAAATTGGAATATTTATAATGGAAATACCAAGAATAGTTTATGAATATAAATACGAACATGTTTGCATAATATCGGACCAGGAAGATGAAAAGATAGGTATGGGGGGGAGGTGCCAGCTAAGGTGTTGTTCTCGTTATCTTACCTTGGTTCAAAAATACGAGGCATTGTTCCCGGGTTTTTCATTCCGGATATGCCCCGAACTGTCGTAAATAGCCCAATGTGCAGCTCTAGTGCGACGGTATTTAACCAAACCAAACCTGCACCCAATAATGAATTAAGATATAATCCATTGGTAGATTAATTGCTTGCGTTGAATACAACCATGTATTTCGAGGTACTACTAGAATCCTTCTATATACAAAAAGTGTAGCAGATAAAAAAGGATTCTAGTAGTACCTGGAAATATAGGGTTGTATTCAACGCAAGTAGTGAATTTACCAATGGAATATCTCTTCTTTTTAAAAAAATTATTTTAAAGAAAAACGCTTCTTGTAAAGGATTTATATAAGCGCATTTTTTTTTTAATTGCCCTTCCCTAAAACTGATCTTGGATCCATGGCAGTGGTTTACAGGAATTGCAGGACAACACACCCAGTTCTTATACAACAGTTTTCAACTTTACTTTTATGATACCCGAGGTACCATGCTCGAAATTACTATCAATACAAAATTAGCATTACTATTTTTATTCTTTTTATTTAAAATAACATATCTGTGATTGTCTTATTCAGACCCTTCAACATTCATCGAAAATATTACGTTTGAAAATAGTCTTGAGAAGCATTGAGCTTGGTTAAAATAATGTGGTGGAAAAGAATTTTACAAAGTGTTTCCTTGCGGTATGAAACTTGTTACCTAGCGACCAGAGGACAGCAGCGCTGCCTCCGAGCCATGGAAGCCTGTCAGGAAAGGGGAAGGTGCGCTTTTTCACCAGCGTGAGTCATGATGAATTGTTCTTGGTATTTTATAGACTTGTGGGATCTGTGCGTTATACTTGATAATGTTCTGAAGGTGTTCAATGTTGGAATCTTCCATTTTTTTTTTAAATAGTTGTGTGCTGTAGATAGAATTTCAGAGTCAATGCTATTTATTTTTAAGTCTTTATAGAGAATGGTATCACGAACGTATTTGAATTATATAAAATCTTCTTGTTAACAAAAAAGTTGGTAGTAATTTAACAAAAAGTAACTATAAAACTTTGTAATATTGATAATTTTTTACGAGTTTTTAAAATAGTACCTCAGCAATTGTTTTCGTTTTTGGCTGCTGTTTCATTACAGTTATATTGCTGTCATTCTACACAAGGAAAATATGTGTTACCATATAACATTTCCAAACGTTAATTTAAACATATAATGGTCGCCAAAATTTTCCCATCAAAGCCACTTCATCAAATAAACACCATCTTTAATACCACTAACTAAACAACCATATACCTTCAAAGCCCCCCCCCCCCCACAAAATATTCCTTGAAAGACCCTCCAAAACAAACAAAACTTCACTTCAATCCTTCCTCCTCGCCAAAACTCGCCAAACTCAAAACCCCTTCAGTAAATTTTAATATAACTTCCCAATTAGAAGCCAACTAATGGCACGCCTTCATATTAATAAGTACCTCCTATAACCGGGCTAAAATGATCTTTAAACTTAATAAGCTAAATTAACGCGCGAGACGAAATTAATTTGCAAGGACTGATGTGCTTTTGAGGGAAGAACCGGATTGAAGCAGTGTAATCTGGTTGAAATGGTCGCAAACCACGGTCTGTGTTTGTGGAACGATTTTCTTAATGCGTTTCAAAGTGTTCCCCGGGTTTTGGCGGAATTGTTCGAAGTTAATAATGTTTATGTTTTCGGGTTTCCTTATTTGAAGGCAGTTATGGGAATGGTATGATAATTACAATTTAGGTTTTATTAAGTCAATATACAATGTTTAGAAAATCGTGCTCATTTTTCATGGAATTTAAGGAACTTTCAAAATGAATTTAAGGAACTTTCAAAATGAATTTAAGGAACTTTCAAAATGAATTTAAGGAACTTTCAACATGGAATTTAAGAAACTTTTAACGTGGAATTTAAAAATATGGGATTTAAGGTGGAATTTAAGAAACTTTTCAACGTGGAATTTAGGGAACTTTTAACATGGAATTTAAGAAACTTTTCAACATGGAATTTAAGGAACTTCGAACATGGAATTTAAGGAACTTTTAACATGGAATTTAAGAAACTTTTCAACATTGAATTTAAGGAACTTCGAACGTGGAATTTAAGGAACTTTCAACAAGGAATTTAAGAAACTTTTCAACATGGAATTTAAGGAACTGTTAACATGGAATTTAAGGATATGGAATTTAAAGTAAACTTTAAGGAACTTTCAACATGGAATTTAAGGAACTGTTAACATGGAATTTAAGGATATGGAATTTAAAGTAAACTTTAAGGAACTTTCAACATGGAATTTAAGGAACTTTTAACATGGAATTTAAGAAACTTTTAACGTGGAATTTAAAAATATGGGATTTAAGGTGGAATTTAAGGAACTTTTCAACATGGAATTTAGGGAACTTTTAACATGGAATTTAAGAAACTTTTCAACATGGAATTTAAGGAACTTCGAACATGGAATTTAAGGAACTGTTAACATGGAATTTAAGGATATGGAATTTAAAGTAAACTTTAAGGAACTTTCAACATGGAATTTAAGGAACTTTTAACATGGAATTTAAGAAACTTTTAACGTGGAATTTAAAAATATGGGATTTAAGGTGGAATTTAAGGAACTTTTCAACATGGAATTTAAGAAACTTTTCAACGTGGAATTTAGGGAACTTTTAACATGGAATTTAAGAAACTTTTCAACATGGAATTTAAGGAACTTCGGAAATGGAATTTAAGGAACTTTTAACATGGAATTTAAGAAACTTTTCAACATTGAATTTAAGGAACTTCGAACGTGGAATTTAAGGAACTTTCAACAAGGAATTTAAGAAACTTTTCAACATGGAATTTAAGGAACTGTTAACATGGAATTTAAGGATATGGAATTTAAAGTAAACTTTAAGGAACTTTCAACATGGAATTTAAGGAACTGTTAACATGGAATTTAAGGATATGGAATTTAAAGTAAACTTTAAGGAACTTTCAACATGGAATTTAAGGAACTTTTAACATGGAATTTAAGAAACTTTTAACGTGGAATTTAAAAATATGGGATTTAAGGTGGAATTTAAGGAACTTTTCAACATGGAATTTAGGGAACTTTTTACATGGAATTTAAGAAACTTTTCAACATGGAATTTAAGGAACTTCGAACATGGAATTTAAGGAACTTTTAACATAGAATTTAAGAAACTTTTCAACATGGAATTTAAGGAACTTCGAACGTGGAATTTAAGGAACTTTCAACAAGGAATTTAAGAAACTTTTCAACATGGAATTTAAGGAACTTTCAACAAGAAATTTAAGGAACTTTCAACGTGAAATTTAAGAAAATTTTGAACATGTAATATAAGGAACTTTTTAACATGGAATTTAAGGAACTTCGAGCGTGGAATTTAAGGAACTTTCAACATGTAATTTAAGAAACTTTTCAACATGGAATTTAAGGAACTTCTTGTATGGAATTTAAGGAACTTTCAACAAGAAATTTAAGAAACTTTTGGAGCGTTAGCGGAGCCTCCTAGTAAAATATAATATATTATAAATATAAAATATAATATACTATAAATATAAAATATAATACACTATAAATATAAAATACAATATGCTATAAATATAACATATAATATGCTATAAATATAAAATATAATATACAAGATCTTTTTCGTTAATTTAAATATTAAACTCAAAAATTTTCACATTTCTTTTACTCATTACCACTACCATTTTTCTACTTGTTTTCTCACCAACAATAATCACTACTATTCTTACCTCATAAATTTTAATTACCTTCTTTTAACAAATTAAATTTTTTTTGTCGAATTTTTTCGTCGTCCTAAATGTCAACAAAACATCTCAAAGTGAAGTAATAAAGCATTACTACTCTACTTTTTCCAGGAGTAAAAAGTATGGATTTACAACCAAAAAAAATCAACGCATAAACTTATCCTTTACTTGTACATAAAAAAAAACTTTCCCGCCAAAAGAACACAAAAATGTGAAAGCCTTCTCTTGACGTAAATATCGGGACATAGTGCCGTGCAATAAGACGTAGTCGTCCCAACGGAGTCTCGGCAGACGACTTTTGACGAAAAATGATGATGCCAGGTTCGCTCCGGACGAAGTTCTCCACAAACAAGATGGATGGAGAAGAGTTGAGTTGTTTGGAGTCTGCTTCTCTGGAGGAGCCAAACACGTGCGTCCGAGATTTCTTTTTGGATTCTTAAAAAGCTTATTTATGTATGTTTTGTTTGTTCTTTTTTTTTTGGGGGGGGGGGGGGGGATGAATGAGTTAGTGAACTGAGTAGTTTCTCTAAAATACTTATGGAATAACTTCTGCTGTGTTAGCGTAAGTGGTTTTTCATTTTGTAGGAAGGCTTGTCTGAGTCGCTTTCCGAGTACGAAGATGGGTTCGTGGGAAGTATTTTGGTTTTGAAATTTACTTTTTTGAAGAATGGGTGATGGTATTCATAACTTTTGGATATTTCCGGTGAAAAGTTATAACTTTATTAGGATGGCATAGAGGTGCTAATATAGATCTGCAGCAATATATAAAAGTCAGTGTGAATGGGCATAAATCAAAATCTTCTGGCAGAAATGCATAAAATTTTTTGGCCAGAAATAACTTTATTGCCCAAAGAGTATGTGTTATGGTAAAATTCGAGGGGTTTGGTTTGGTTTATTAACGTCGCACTAGAGCTGCACAGTGGGCTATTGGCGACGGTTAGGGGTCTATCTCGAAGGAAAGGCCCGGAAACACATACACATTCACACACACATTCATACATGCGCCTCGTTATTTTAGAACCATGGTCAGATGACGAGGAAACACCTGAACTGGCACCCAACGCCTTCAATAGACGTCGGGACTTTGGACCCTGATCAGATCTATCGTGTACCAGTCCCGTATACGCGCCGTTAATTTTTTGCGGATGTTCTGGACGACTTTTCTAGTATTTTTGTAGCGAAGCTGGCAACCCTCCGATCACAAGATCACTACTTTTTTACTTTTCCTTGTCAAGTTCAGCGCACGGGTTCGAACCACCAATCCTCGGATTAGTATCTGAACGCCTTAACCGCTCGGCCACGGAGGCCAAAATTCGAGGGGAGAAAATGTTTGAAAACTATATATTCAAGGCCCTAGGCTGTTTTTACCTTCGAGCATGAATGGACTGTAGTAGGGCGAATATGACGTCCTAATCGTGAAACCAACATATCAGACCGAATGGCCTCAGACACGTGACTTCTTTCCAATGAATTAAAAAATACTCGCGATTGGCTGATGAATTCGGAAATGTGTAACAGTGAAAATTTATGAATGGAATGACGTAATTAGCACGTGTCTGAGGCCATACATGTTGGCCTCACTTTGATGTTAGCGAGATTATAACATTATGTTTTCTCTACAATGAAGGATCCATGCTCGAAGGTTTTTATACGCACGGGGAAATTCGGCGCCGTTAACGGAGCCGACAACGGCGCCGGTAATGGTACCTTTCTTTCCACGACTGTAAAACTGGAGTCGATGACTGTAAAAAAGGTACTTAAAAATGAGTACCTGAACCTTCTTTGAGCACAATTGCATCGTAAATGAGCGATGACGTACTCAAATTTAAGAAACCGTACTTTCTAAAACATGAGCAGTGTGATTTAATGTTGCTGATCTCGGCTTTTGTTCCAGCCATCTTAACAACGCGACCTGACACACTTGAAATATGTGTTCAGAAGATGGTTTTCCAAGTTATTCGATGCTGATTGCTTAAATGTAACTGAGTTATTAAAACTCAATAATCTCACTTCCCGTTCTTTTGGCACACCTTTTTAATATTTCTTCTGTTTATAACTTCTTCAGCGTCGACCTGGTAGTACAACGGATAAGGCATTGCGCTGCGGTGCCTGATGATCTGGGTTCGATTCCCGGTAAGTCTTGGTGGTAATTGTCGATATTTATTGAAAGTGATTTATGAAGGCAGTCTATGTAGGCTAGCATCTGCTCTTTTTATTCATTTTTACTCATTGTACTCATTTTTAAGTACATGTATTTTTCAAAACTGAAACGTATGTATTCAGAGTATGATAGATAGATAAGCTTATTGTAGTGGGCCGTAGCCCATTTACAAAGGTTGGCAACATAATTTAACAAAGACGGATACCCAATTACATATTCGGAGCTACGATAAGCATCGAATGTACTCAAAAATTAGTACATTTTACTTATTTTTGAGATTTTATTTTTAACTGTGTATACGCCAGCAAAACCCAAGGATAGTGAAGACCATATATATAAGGTGTGCTCGTACTCGCGCTGCCTGACGGAAGGCGGAGAGAGCAACTATTTTTTTACGTCATAATGAAGCCTACTTCGCGTTCTGTGGGCGTGTCTAATGCTCTCGTTTGAACCAATGGCAAGGCTGAACTAGATGCGGGCGCGTTGTTTGATGGTGCTGCCATCTATTCGTTTTTTTGTGAACTATTAAAAAGTGATAAGCTAACTTTATTTAGTTACTTTTACTGCATTTTATGAGTTTAAATTATATTTTAAGGATTGCATTTAGTATTGAAAAAATGCAAAAGAGTTGCTTAATAAATTAAGCGTATTAAAATAATATTAGCTGCCACGAGAGCATGTCCATGAATTTTGAAAGAGTAAAATAGTGGTCGGAACTATCCGGTCAATGCATTTGTATTGGACATATTAAATGAGTAACAATTTCAATCAAGTAAAATAATGGGACATAACAAAACAAGGACGGATTAGTAGTGAAGTTACCTGAACACAATTATTTACAGATATTTACATTATTTTGCTAATTAAAAATTAAATCACCAGTTGTTACCCAACCGGGATCGAACCTAAGTAGCAATGCTTGAAACACACAGCCAATGAGAATGATCAAAAACAGATAGTAAGGTGGAGCTAAAATGATGTCAAAAGTAAGGCGGAGCTAAAATGATGTCAAAAGTAAGGCGGAGCTAAAATGACGTCATTTAGTTGCCTTTCCTTGCCCACTTTCAAAAAGCGAAAAACGAGCGCACCTTCTATATATAGTCTTTACTATCCTTGAGCAAAACCGGAGTCATTGATCTGTTTCTTCTGGGAATGTTTTTTTATATATTAATTTTATATGTGGGGGGCTTAAAAATACTATTTCGGGGTTGAAGACCGTTTGGGGTCAAAACCTTTATTCAACTGCTAATAAATACTTGGCAATAACAATGATCTTTTTTTTTATTGAAAATCTTCTAAAAAGTATAACTTATTTTCCATACATTTCGTTTTTCGATTATATTTTAAACGATCGTTGTTTTTCTCATGAACAGCATTTCTTTCCTTAAGTTCTATTAATGCCATAACATTAATTTTGATCAATTTACTAATTTTTCGCATTGGCAAGAAAAGAACTGTGAATACACACAAAAATATTGACGCACTATATTTATTTTAAAGTGGATTCTGGACGCACCTTTTTCTTGTACCGAAATATTGGTACTAGTTAGAAAAATTGCGAAGCCCAACGAAACGCAGGTTTACTCCTTGATGTGGTGAGTAACGTCTTCGTATATCCCGGATTGTTACGAATTTGTTAAGGTATAAAGTGTCAATTACCAGAGTGAGCCCCAGTTTCTCAGTGGATAAGGCGTTCAGCTACTAATCAGAGGATTGGTGGTTCGAATCCGGGCGATGGACTTGACACAGAAAAGTAAAAAAAAGTAGTGATCTTGCGATCGGAGGGTTGTCAGCTTCGCTACAAAAATACTAGAAAGTCGTCCAGAACATCCAACAAATTATACTGGCGTGTATACGGGACTGGTGCACGATACATCTGATCGGGGTCCAAAGTCCCGCCGTCTGTTGAAGGCTTTGGGTGCCAGTTCAGGTGTTTCCTCGTCATCTGACCATGGTTCTAAAATATGTGTGTGTGAATGTGTATGTGTTCCCGGGTCTTTCCTTCGAGATTGACCCCGAACCGTCGCCAATAGCCCACTGTGCAGCTCTAGTGCGACGTTAATTAACAAAACAAAACCAATATTTAATAACCGGGAAATTAAATAAACAATTACTTTTATTAAGTCACTACCAACATTTTAATTATAGCAGTTAATTTTTATAAAAATTTAAAGATAATATCATTAGCGTAAATTCAAAATTTATATCTGACTTCAAGTTCGACACATCATGTGTCATATATATTTAAAAGACTGCAGAGAAGAAGACTTTACGGCACGAAACGCCGCGAAAGAATATAAATATAGCTTCGATTGCGACATACATGGCGGGTTATTGACTCCACCTGCGCGCTCGAGACATTCGTCTATGGAGTAATAGCGCATTTCCTCTACGCATTGTTAGCAAAGAAAGACGGTTCGAATAGCAAGGTTGCAAAGATATAAGTAATATCAATTTTTGTTACATGCATTTTTCAGAGAGTTGTTATATTAAATAGAGAGCGCCTTCAATACCAGACTCTCGTAAAGCCGCGGTGTCAACATTGAAAAGAAAAACCCACATCACGTGGTTTAGCGCTGCCACATTTGGCGTTCAGACATCTGCAGGAGTTTCAAATTTGGCGCACTTTCTTCTCTTTTGGTGATAAGGAGTTCTGTCTGTATTCAACTTCTTAACATATATGTACGTATTTACTTATTTTCATTCAATATGCGCTGAATATTTCGGCTTCATTAACGAAACGAAAATATTTTATTTGTGTTCAATACTCGAAGAAGCGAAACTCTTTATATTTCTCAGGTTTTATTGTTCATATTTTCTTATTGAAGTATACAAAATAACAATTGAAAGAACTTCGCTTTTGTTAAATTTTTTACATAAAAACGTAATGCAATTATTTCAAAACTACAAAGTAATAAAAATCTCCTTAATATATCTGTTAAACTCCCATAAATTGTGTCACTCGTTCAAAAAAAACTATATTTAAATACAAATTGAAACACAAAACCATATTACAATATTTCGATATCGTTTAGTTCTGAAAGTCGCCAAGGCCTGCCAAGTAATATTGGCGCATGAATGAATTGGCATTTCCACATATCACGTGGTTTCAATGATGGACACACGGAAATCAGCATTTTTATTCCTCTATTTGTATCATTACTCTATGTTTGCACTCCGTTGGCGCCGCTCAGGCGACACCATAACGACTCGTTCTTTTGGTTCCCAGTTCTTTAAAATAAACGAGAACAGCATGATCTTGTGTTTAAAAATCATCGATATTTTTTTTCAACTCGTTGTTTTGCAGATCCAAAACAGATTAGGTTTCTTTTTTCTATAAACATAACAAATTCTAGCGAAAAGAACATAAGGATGAATAACTGTTCCGTAGAAAGAACGGAAAACGCAAAGAGTACTTGGAGTGCAAAGGATTAACCTTTTGTACTTCAAGAACACTTGAGATTTGCGTTCTTTCTAGAGAACAGTTATTCCTCTTTACGTTTTTTTCCACAGTTTTTTTTATACTCATAAAGGGAAAAAAATCCTGATGTGTTTTGTATTTGCAAGAGAACAAGTTGAAAAAAAGATTGATGTTCTAAACACAAGATCATGCTCTTCTCGTTTATTGTAAAGAACAGGGAAACAAAAGAACTGGTCGTTATGTTGGTGCCTGAGAGGCGACATCGGAGTGCAATGGGTTAATTACCGGAAAAGAATAAAAAGCAGCAATTACTTTTTTTTTAATTAATACCAACTTTTTTTATATAACAGTTTATTTTTATAAATTTTAAATATTATATATTTAGTATCTTGGATAATCTTCGGTTAGTTTCTAGTATGGCACCATGTGTCATATATATCATATGTATATATCATATATATATATATATATATATATATCATATATATATATATCATATATATATATATCATATATATATATATATATCATATATATATATATATATATCATATATATATATATATCATATATACATATGAAGACTGTACAAGACAATTCAGGACATTTCCTGTATTATAAACATAGATGTGGATCCAGGATTAGCTTTCGGGAGGCTTAAATTATTGGTGAAAATGTGATAAAATTAACTCTTTAATAAAAAAAAATAGTGTAATTGCAAAATACCTAAATAAATCTTACAACCACATTTTTTAGCCCAGAGGAGTAGGGTATGGAGCCCCAAAAGACTTAGAAAAATTAAGTAAGAAATTAAATAACTAATTTGAACATGGTTCAAAATATTTTTTATGTCGTCACAGTGCGTGGGCTAAAAAAATTTCGAATGATTTTTTATTTGACAGGAAAGTAAAAGTTTTTTTTTGCTAATAATAATAATATGATTAATAATTTTTAATATGAACCACCATAATTGAGCCTTATTATTGTTCAAAATGGAGATTGAATGCTTTAACCATAGAGTAATGATACAAATAGAGGAATAAAAATGCTGATTTCCGTGTGTCCATCATTGAAAACACGTGATATGTGGAAATGCCAATTCATTCATGCGCCAATATTATACTTGGCAGGCCTTGGCGACTTTCAGAACTAAACGAGATCGAAGTATTGTAATATGGTTTTGTGTTTAATTTTATATTTAAATATAGTTTTTTTTGAACGAGTGGCACTATTTAAGGGAGTTTAACAGATATATTAAGGAGATTTTCCTTACTTTGTAGTTTTGAAATAATTGCGTTACGTTTTTAAGTAAAAAATGTACCATAAGCGAAGTTCTTTCAATTGTTATTTTGTATACTTCAATAAGAAAATATGAACAATAAAACCTGAGAAATATAAAGAGTTTCGCTTCTTCGAGTGTTGAACACAAATAAAATATTTTCGTTTCGTTAATGAAGAGGAAATATTTAGCGCATATTGTTTGAAAATAAGTAAATACGTACATATATGTTAAGAAGTAGAATACGGACAGAACTCCTTATCACCAAAAGAGAAGAAAGTGCGCCAAATTTGAAACTCCTGCACATGCCTGAACGCCAAATGTGGCAGCGCTATATCCACGTGATGTGGGTTTTTCTTTTCAATGTTGACACCGCGGCCTTATGAGAGTCTGGTATTGAAGGCGCTCTCTATTTAATATTACAACTCTCTGGCTTTAACTGTTTAACTGACCAATCGAGATACATCGTGTTGGTGTCTATGGAAAATAAATGTTGTCAAAGGAAGCGATTAAATATTGCTTAATGAATACTTTATAACGCTTCATTAATTTTGTAAATGAGTTTAATCTTAAAAGTTCTGTAAAAAAAATTAGGTAAGTTGTATCTATGGAAACGGCCGCAGGGTTAAAGGTGTGCAACGTCAAACTCAACAATGTGTTCGATTGCAAATGTATTGAGTCAAGTATTTGGAATTGAATTCAGTTGTATTCGTTTGAATCTAACCGATACAAGGAAATTGCTTTAATATTGCGTTGAAAACATGTTCATGTTTACAGTATTAAAAAAAACGTGCGAAGAACGGGTACTTTAGCTGGAAGAAAGCAAAGTCTATTTTTCTTCGTGTATAAAGGTCCACTCTTGCCAAATTTCACTTTCCTGGGTTTACATGAAGTAGGATAATCAGTGGTGAGTGAATTTTATTCTGGCTCGTGCGCAGAACTTGTATTTAAGCTATAAGTTAGCGAATACCTTTATCCCACTCTCCCAATTTAAGGTTTTAGGATCCCCTCTACCAAATTTCATCTTTCTCAGTATACAAGAAGATCAAGTATATTCAGTATACAATAATCAGTGATGAGTGATTTTAATCCAGTGCGCAGAACGGATATTTTATCTAGAAGTTCGTAAATATATTTTCCTCATTTGAGGTATTAGGAATCGCTCTGCTAAATTTCATCTTTCTGGGTATACAGAACTAGGATTATCAGCGATGATTGAATTTAATTTTAACACCATGCGCAGAATGGGGAATCAACTAGACGTTTGCCGATAGCTAGCTATTTGTTCTTATTTAAGCTATTTGTTCTTATTTAAGCTATTTGTTCTTATTTAAGCTATTTGTTTTTATTTAAACTATTTGTTCTTATTTAAACTATTTGTTCTTATTTAAGCTATTTTGTTCTTATTTAAGCTATTTGTTCATATTTATTCTATTTGTTCTTATTTAAGCTATTTGTTCTTATTTAAGCTACTTGTTCTTATTTAAGCTACTTGTTCTTATTTAAACTATTTGTTCTTATTTAAACTATTTGTTCTTATTTAAGCTATTTGTTCTTATTTAAGCTATTTGTTTTTATTTAAACTATTTGTTCTTATTTAAACTATTTGTTCTTATTTAAGCTATTTTGTTCTTATTTAAGCTATTTGTTCTTATTTAAGCTATTTGTTCTTATTTAAGCTATTTTGTTCTTATTTAAGCTATTTGTTCTTATTTAAGCTATTTGTTCTTATTTAAACTATTTGTTCTTATTTAAGCTAGTTGTTCTTATTTAAGCTATTTGTTCTTATTTAAGCTATTTGTTCTTATTTAAGCTATTTGTTCTTATTTAAACTATTTGTTCTTATTTAAGCTATTTGTTCTTATTTAAGCTACTTGTTCTTATTTAAACTATTTGTTCTTATTTAAACTATTTGTTCTTATTTAAACTATTTGTTCTTATTTAAGCTATTTGTTCTTATTTAAGCTATTTGTTCTTATTTAAACTATTTGTTCTTATTTAAGCTATTTGTTCTTATTTAAGCTATTTGTTCTTATTTAAGCTATTTGTTCTTATTTAAGCTATTTGTTTTTATTTAAACTATTTGTTCTTATTTAAACTATTTGTTCTTATTTAAGCTATTTTGTTCTTATTTAAGCTATTTGTTCTCATTTAAGCTATTTGTTCTTATTTAAGCTATTTTGTTCTTATTTAAGCTATTTTGTTCTTATTTAAGCTATTTTGTTCTTATTTAAACTATTTGTTCTTATTTAAGCTATTTGTTCTTATTTAAACTATTTGTTCTTATTTAAGCTAGTTGTTCTTATTTAAGCTATTTGTTCTTATTTAAGCTATTTGTTCTTATTTAAGCTATTTGTTCTTATTTAAACTATTTGTTCTTATTTAAGCTATTTGTTCTTATTTAAGCTATTTGTTCTTATTTAAGCTACTTGTTCTTATTTAAACTATTTGTTCTTATTTAAACTATTTGTTCTTATTTAAACTATTTGTTCTTATTTAAGCTATTTGTTCTTATTTAAGCTATTTGTTCTTATTTAAACTATTTGTTCTTATTTAAGCTATTTTGTTCTTATTTAATCTATTTGTTCTTATTTAAGCTATTTGTTCTTATTTAAGCTATTTGTTTTTATTTAAGCTATTTGTTCTTATTTAAACTATTTGTTCTTATTTAAACTATTTGTTCTTATTTATTCTATTTGTTCTTATTTAAACTATTTGTTCTTATTTAAACTATAAGGATCCACTCTGCCAAAATTTCATCTCCCTGAGTATATGCGAGGTAGAAAAATTTGTGTTAATTTTTCGTTTATTTTTTGTCGACATGCCGCCTTCTTTCGGGACCTGGAAACTTTAATTTAAAAGAAAAAAAAATTAGAGGGGCTGTATCGAGATGCAGCCGCAGTGGGGTGCTCGAAACATCTTGCACGTGCTGTTTAATATTTCAATATATAGAGGGCGCCACCTAAATTATATTATCTTAATTTCTATTTAGTAGCTTGTAGTTTCAGATGAGAATAAATAAAGCTGTTCATGAGAGACGGTGACTCTTTGCTTGGGGAGAGTGCACATGAAGCTTTTAAAAATAAAAAGGAACACGTGATGTAGAAGGTGTATGGGCACAAGGGTACAGAACACATTTTTGAACAACCACATTTATTCACAACTTACATTCATTCAAAGCTTACATGCTTAACTTATATTACAGCTAGTGGGAAATCTCCCTATGGATTTTACACGAGGATTGGTATCCCTCTGTTTCACTGTTTTATCCTCTCTGAAGCGCAGCATCAAGGTCATTCAAATTTAGAAGTTCCTCGCGTAGGTTTCATCGCCAACAACGTCTAATAAATTCTTGGTCTAAATATACGTGGTTTTACTTCAAAGCCTGCGATAGGGTGAAATTTAGATCTTCTATTACGGTGTAAACATATGTATTTATAAAATAGTCTTTAAAATAAAAATAAAAAAAAAAAAAACGGAAACCCGACTTTAAGAAAAATGCGCTAAAAAATACAAAATAATTTTTAATTTTACGAACGAGTTGAAAAAATTGAATTATTTAATATCAATTTTATGTTTATGACAACTTTTTGAAATTGGTGCCAAAATATTTTGAAATCGGATAAATTGTTTTTAAAAAAATCCGGTTAAAGGCCGGATAACAGATGACTTTTTTGCAGTTTTCGCCTAAGTGGATTTTTCTGTATCCAACAAAAAAAGAATTTTTGAAATCGGACAATATTTTTTTTTCGTACGGTTCAGTTAATTGAGAATTCCGGATAGTTAAATGTCGGATAACCGGATATTTTTTCATAAGGTTCCCAAGTGAAACATCCTCTGTCTAACAAAATTATTGTCCAAATATATATATTAGAACAGAAATATTACACGAACATACATAAAAAAATACATAACAGTCAAATTGATAACCTCTCTCCTTGGCGATCTTAATTTAAAGTTTCAGGGGGTTTTATTTTAAAGTTTTGGTTGGCGTGCTGTTCAGTAGGTTAAAAATAATATGCGAGTGTTGCTACTGATAAGGTTTTGTCTTAAAACAACAACGAATCCTACAGTAACCATTTACGTCTCCCACACTGAACCATTACGTTACTTTACGAAAGAATTTAACCTCTTTCCGGCTACTACCTCTATCCGAATGTGTTTCCAGCAGCACATCAGCAGGAAACCAAATTCCTCCCTGTATGCATAAGTGCGACCCGGCTCGTCTCATATTTACGTTTCAAAGTATTACTACTCTCGGTTTGGCAACGCAAACATTGTCAGCAATAACCTGAAGGAATATTTCAACGCTGGGCGGGAAGTGAAATTCTTTTTTTAAAGTGGGGGGGTTCGGGGAGGAGAGATGCAGTAAAGCATTGGGTTGGGTGGTCGCAAAAAAAAAAACGTAATAAAAACGTCGTAGTTACGTCGGGAAAAGCACTTGGCGTTTTGGTATTTCTTATTCATTTCAATTTTAAGGGATGTTTTGCGTTTGTTTCTTGAATTTCTCATGAGGGGGGGGGGGGGGATTGGGAATGGGCGAATGTTGTTCTCTGCTTTCGCTGGATTTGATATTCTGTTTTTCGTATTAATGTTAGGTTGGATGGGCACAAAAGGTAAGCAAGAATGTTATTAAAATGTTTTGAAGGATTGTACTTTGGATTCTCCAATATGTAAAATGTATTTGTATATTTCCCTTGCATTGTAATTGTGGTTTTCTGCATGCATAATTTTATATATATATATATATATATATATATATATATATATATATATATATATATATATACATACATATATATATATATATATGTATATATATATATATACATACATATATATATATATATATATATGTATATATATATATATACATACACCATATATATATATATACATACATATATATATATATATATATATGTATATATATATATATACATACACCATATATATATATATATACATATACATACACCATATATATATATATATATATATATATATATATATATATATATATATATATATATATATATATATATATATATATATATATATATATATATATATATATATATATATATATATATATATATATATATATATATATATATATATATATATATATATATATATATATATATATATGGTGAATTCCGGGAAAATGTTGCCATGGCACTTAAAATTTTAAACTTTATGTTGAGTCATTTGTCATATATCATTTTTTCAGAAAGATATGAACTTTTTGAATATTAACATATTTTTTTTAAATTAACACTATGACTTTTATAAAATCAAGGTCAAAGTCACTTCTTTACTATATGTTTTTGTAGTGCGGAATATCTACATTTTGTTTCATATTATAACTTGACTAAAATCCCTTACCAAAATAAAATAAATAGGTTAACTTTTATACTTTATTCATGTAGTTAATCTTCCTATTAATTTTTTTTTGCAAAAAAATATTTTTTAACCTTGAAATCAATAACTTATTAAGTCAAACCATAAATGTCCTTCCGTTACCAAATACTATATTTCAACCACCTCACTAAGAAACCATTGGGTCTACAACTTAATGAATTTTTGTACAAAGCAGACTTGTGACACTTATTAATTAGAAACAGCAACAATTTTATTTTGTTTTTAATTTATATGTTTTTTAATGGTAACGGAAGGACAAAAAACATGGTAACGGAAGGACATCAATGTGGTATCGGAAGGACATTTTTGTATTAGCTGATTTTGACTGAACTTTCCACAATTAAACAAACTAATTTTCAGTTATTATTGAAATTCAAACACATATAAATATTATATATACTTATTAACTGTATTTTCTATCTTAATACCCTCCCCCACAAATTTATTAAATATGTCACAGATACATTGAGTTTCAATTAAAACTACTTTTCTATTTATTCACTATATGGGTTCTTTCTACAATAAAGCCATAAAATGGGAAAAAGAAGAAAGTTTAAAAGCGATTTCTTACGATGACGTTAAGTGACGCATACAGAATTTCAGCAAGAAAATATTGATATTAATGTATCACTATAAAAAGTTCGCAAGCTTAGACCTCAGTTTGTTTTGTTACAAATATACCTTCTATTTAAAGTTTGTCTAAATTGTTTTGTTACCAAATATATGAATTCTAATGAACAAAATTTAGCACATTTAAAATGAGAGTAATGGAATGAAGACAGAAAGCCATAAAAAAAAGATACAAGAGTTCATTTAAAAAGTGCCTTTCTGCTCTTGAAAACAAATTGCACATTTTTAAAGCATATTTTTATTAAAAGACATGGGAATCTTGTGTTTTAATAAAAGAATTCAAAGAAGGTGAAAATTGTAGTTGTACAAGTGGATTTAACATTCAAAAACCAACTTAACATTCATGTTTGATCAGTATAACATCATGGCTACATTGAAGCATTTTTGCCATTAATCAAGGCAAAGGTACTGTAAATGACCAAAGTGGTTAATGGGAAATTTACCACTATTGCCCCATCAGATAAAATAATTGATTTCTCCATCAGATAAAGTAATTCTCTCAAGAAAGATGGAACAATATCCTCCTCTTCCTGACATGCAATACTTATTATTTAAAACCAATTTCAAAACATATTATTGAGTATTGTGAGTACTCTAGTTCTACAGAAAGAAAGGTATTCAAAGAAAACATACAATCAAATATAAAAGATACAGACAAGGCATATGGGTCAAGCAATGCATTAGCAGTTAGTGACTTTTAGTTAGTCGAATAGCAAGGACTAAAAAGTATTATGTTAGGCAAGTGCTTCATTCAATGATGTCGTTGTAGAAATATTATGTTTAAGAAAATAAAATAATGAATGACTAAATTTATATTTCCTGAGAAAGAAGGTAACTGCTGGAATTGACTCAAATAAATAACCAAAAATTGGATAAGCCAAAAATTTTAACAAATGGCTCTGGAAAAAGAATTTGTTGCATAATTAGATTTAAAAACAGCTGAATAAGCAGAATTTAACACCTATTACTCTTTTTCAAAATATTAATGAGTAAATTGTTGTACAACAATCCAATTTGACACACTTGGAATTTTTGTCCTTCCGTTACCGTCCTTCCGTTACCTTAAATAAACATAATATTTTTGGGCATAATATAATAATTTCTAAAAACTGCACTGCAATTTATAATAATTGAACTCTCCTTTAAGTGTTCTAATTTTTCTAGATTTTTCCTCTTTACGGTTTAGCTGAACTTTTAATAAAAAGGTGTAAGTGTGGTATACCACTTCCAAAAAACGTCCTTCCGTTACCATTACTAAAATTTAAATTAAAAAAAAGTTATTAAGTGCTAAATTCTAGATTTTGCATTTTAATAAAATGCAGTAAAGTGTATAAAAGTCTACCTATCAGTTTTTTGAAATAAAATATATTTTTTAAATTATGACCATAAGTTGTTGTACAAACTGGCCTTCCGTTACCGCCGGAATTCACCATATATATATATATATATATATATATATATATATATATATATATATATATATATATATATATATATATATATATATATATATATATATATATATATATATATATATAATGACCGTGATTCAAAAATACCATACATTGTTCCCGGATCTTTCCTTCAGGATGAGGGCCTCCATGGCCGAGCGGTCAAAGGCGTCAACTGCGAATACGAAGATTCGTGGTTCGATGCCAGGCGAACTTGAAAAATAAAAGTAAAAAGTAGTGATCTTGTGATCGGAGGTTTGTCAACTTCGCTACAAATTACTAGAAAAGTCGTCCAGAAAATCCGCAAAAATTAACGGCGTGTATACAGGACTGGTGCACGATAAATCTGATCGGGGTAAAAAGTCCCGACGTCTATTGAAGGCGTTGGTTGCCATTACAGGTGTTTCCTCGTCATCTGACCATGGTTCTAAAATAACGAGGCATCGTTCCCGGGTCTTTCCTTCGAGATAGACCCCGAACCGTCGCCAATAGCCCAATTTTTCAGCTCTAGTGCGACGTTTTTTAACCAAACCAAAGGATTGCAAGTACGAGTCCGACTGATGGACTTGACAAAAAAAAGTAAACATGTAGTGATCTTGAGATCGGAGGGTTGCCAGCATCGCTACTAAAATACTAGGAAGTCGTCTAAAAAATATCAAACAAATTATACTGGCGTGTATACGGGGGCTGGTGCATGATAAATATGATTAGAGTTCAATGTCCGGACACCTATTGCAGTTGCGTCCAGTTCCAGCTCAGGTGTTCTCCTCGTCATCTGACCACGATTTAAAAAATATGAAGCATCGTTTCCTAGGTTTTCTTTCAAGTAAGACCCAAATTGTCGCCAATAGCCCACTGTGCAGATCTAGTGCGACATTATTTAATCAAACCAAACCAATCATGAACAGCGCGGGGGTCCTCTGTGGCCCAGTGGATAAAGGCGTCAGCTAGGATTCAGAGGATTCTTAGTTCGATCCTGTGCGATGGACTTGACAAAGAAAGGTAAATAAAAGTAGTGATCTTGTGATCGGAGGGTTGCCAGCTTCGCTACAAAATACTAAAAAAGTCGTCCAGATCATCCACAAAAATTATCGGCGTGTATACGGGACTGGTGCACGATACATCTGATCGGGGTCCAAAGTCTCGACGTCTATTGAAGGCGTTGGGTGTCAGTTCAGGTGTTGTCCTCGTCATCTGACCACGGTTCAAAAATACGAGGCATCCTTCCCATGTCCCACTTTAATTCACGATAGACCCCGAACCGTCGCCAATAGCCCACTGTGCAGCTGTAGTGCGACGTAAATTAATAAAACCAAACCAAATCCTTCAGGATGAGCTCCGAACCGTCGAGAATAGCCCAATTTGCAGCTCTAGTTCGACGTTATTTACCCAAACCAGAGGTTTGCGAGTACGAGTCCCACTGATGGGCTTGACAAAGAAAATTAAATACGTAGTGATCTTGTGATCGGAAGGTTGCCAGCTTCGCTACAAAATACTAGAAAAGTCGTCCAGAACATCCGCAAAAATTAACGGCGTGTATACGGGACTGGTGCACGATAATTCTGATCGGGGTCCAAAGTCCCGACGTCTATTGAAGGCGTTGGGTGCCAGTTCAGGTGTTTCCTCGTCATATGACCTTGGTTCTAAAATAAAACGAGGTGCAGGTATGAATGAATGTGTGTGTAAATGTGTATGTGTTCCCGGGTCTTTCCTTCGAGATAGACCCCGAACCGTCGCCAATAGCCCACTGTGCAGCTCTAGTGCGACGTTGATTTACCAAACCAATCGCTACTAAAATACTAGAAAGTCGTCTAAAAAATATCAAACAAATTATACTGGCGTGTATACGGGGACCGGTGCATGATAAATCTGATCGGAGTTCAATGTCCTATTGAAGTTGCGTCCAGTTCCAGCTCAGTTGTTTTCCTCGTCATCTGACCACGGTTCAAATATACATCGTCCCCGTGTATTTCCTTCGCGATAGGCCCCGAACCGTCACCAATAGTCCAAAGCTAAACTCTGCGATGTTATTTAATCAAACCAAACCGATCAGACACACCGCAAGATCTACAGTGTTAATAATAAAAAATGTTTCTACAATCAAAAACAATCCATTTCAGATACGATAACACACCATCCCTTCGAGTTCTTCAACTCTACAAAGTGTTTTCTATTTCCATCATCGTCTCAAAGCTCTAAGTCCTCCATCAACACTTCGATCTTCAGAACTCCCTCAAGCAAACTCCCGTGTACGTACGCACCTTTTCATCCGGGAACTTCAGGTAGGCGCTTAAATGCGTCCGGGGGGGATTAGGAGCTATCTAAAGAGATTATCTGAAACAAAGCTAGAAGCTGATGGGGATCGGCACTCAGATCGCAACGTGCCTTGGGTTCCTATTGGAGGAGAGGGTCTAATGGTTTTGTAGATGATTTTGCTTGCTGGAGTGGCAACGATGGGGATTTGCGAGTTGATTTCTGAGGTGTGTTTTGAAGTGTTATTTTGGGATGGGATGAGTGGCGTTATGCTGTGTTTTGTAATTCGGATATATTTATTTGTTCTGTTGTTAAAGTGAGCCCCAGTTGCTCAGTTGGTAAGGCGTTCAGCTACTAATCAGAGGATTGGTGGTTCGAATCCGTGCAATGGACTTGACACAGAAAAGTAAAAAAGTAGTGATCTTGCGATCGGAGGGTTGCCAGCTTCGCTACAAAAATACTAGAAAGTCGTCCAGAATATCCAACAAATTATACTGGCGTGTATACGGGACTGGTGCACGATAAATCTGATCGGGGTCCAAAGTCCCGACGTCTGTTGAAGGCGTTGGGTGCCAGTTCAGGTGTTTCCTCGTCATCTGACCATGGTTCTAAAATAACGAGGTGCATGTATGAATGTGTGTGTGAATGTGTATGTGTTCCCGGGTCTTTCCTTCGAGATTGACCCGAACCGTCGCCAATAACCCACTGTGCAGCTCTAGTGCGACGTTAATTAACCAAACCAAACCAAACCAAACCAATCTGTTATTAAAGTACACCTGATGCCGTGTTTATAAATGGTTTAAAAGAATGGTTCAATGACAATGTGAGATTGTGCTTATTCGGTTTGGTTTAGTTATTTAACGTCGCACTACAGCTGCACAGTGGGCTATTTCCGACGGTTCGGGGCCTATGTCGAAGGAAACACCCGGGAATGAGGCCTCATAATTTTGAACCATGGTCAGATGACGAGGACAACACCTGAACTGGCACCCAACGCCTTCAATAGACGTCGGGACTTTGCCCCCCGATCAGATTTATCGTGCACCAGTCCCGTATACACGCCGTTAATTTTTTGTGGATGTTCTGGGCGACATTCTAGTATTTTGGTAGCAAATTTGTCAACCCTCCTATCGCAATATCACTACTTTTTTACTATTCTTAGTCTAGTCCGTCGCACAGGTTCGAACCGAGAACCCTCGGATTCTCAGCTGACACCTTAATCCACTCGGCCACGGAGGCCTGTGCTTATTTGCAATTAATAAAATTAATTTGAAATGATTGTTTTGTATTTTTGTCAGCTCATATATTTTCAGAAAATGTTATGTTTTTAACATTATTGATTTAATAAATATAAACGAATATTTAAATGGTAAAAAAACATTAAAATTATTTACTGAATACGAAATGCTTCTAAAGCTGGTGTACGAACCAGACAGCTCCAGTTTTCGAAAGTTTTCAATAACGATGGCACCGTTGACACATGACGCATGTAGAGCTAATTTATCCTCACACACGGGTATATCACGGAGTACAGCTTGGCAGTACGTTTGTCGATTTCAGCAGGATTGGTCGCGATTGATCATCTAACTCGGTCCGGCGCTTATCACGAGTTGTAAAAGTGTATTTTGTTTAGTCAAGAGGTGTACTGTTCCCAGAACTACCATGAATCCATCCCCCAAGCCATTTTAATACCCCAATGTGTATCTCTAATCCCGAGCGGTACAATACCATTATAAAGATAATAAACCAACAACCACTCGATCCTCTGGTCAACCTTTTCTCGCTATTAGCGAAATCCTCTAGTCGAATAGATAATTTGTTAGTTCTCGCGAGCCTCTTAGGCATAATAAGCGACAGTCCTTAATTGTAAGTGACCAGATGACGAGGAAACATCTGAACTGGCACCCGACGCCTTCAATAGACGTCGGGATTTTGGACCCCGATCAGATGTATCGTGCACCAGTCCCGTATACACGCTGTTAATTTTTGCGGATGTTCTGGACGACTTTTCTAGTATTTTGTAGCGAAGCTGGCAACCCTCCGATCACAAGATCACTACTTTCTTTTTTACTTTTCTTTGTCAGGTCCATCGCCTAGGATCGAAAAAGGAATCTGGTTCTAAAATAACGAGCTGCATGTGTGAATGTGTTCTCGGATCTTTCCTTCGAGATAGACCCAGAACCGTCGCCAATAGCCCACTGTGCAGCTCTAGTGCGACGTTAATCAGAGCCCCAGTTGCTCAGTTGGTAAGGCGTTCAGCTACTAATCAGAGGATTGGTGGTTCGAATCCGGGAAATGGACTTGACATAGAAAAGTAAAAAAGTAGTGATCTTGCGATCGGAGCGTTGCCAGCTTCGCTACAAAAATACTAAAAAGTCGTCCAGAATATCCAACAAATTATATTGGCGTGTATACGGGACTGGTGCACGATCAATCTGATCGGAGTCCCGACGTCCATTGAAGGCGTTGGGTGCCAGTTCAGGTGTTTCCTCGTCATCTGACCATGGTTCTAAAATAACGAGGTGCATGTATGAATGTGTGTGTGAATGTGTATGTGTTCCCGGGGTCTTTCCTTCGAGATAGATCCCGAACCGTCGCCAATAGCCCACTGCGTAACTCTAGTGAGACGTTAATCAACAAAACCAAACCAAACCAAACCAAACCAACCAGCTACGTTAATCAACCAAACCGAGCTACAATACAATCCCACTAACAACTCATCTTTGTGTCCTTCCCAGGTGGATGAAGGACGTGTCGGGTGTCCTCACCCCGGTGAAGGAGGACGGACGCATGTGGCTGGTGCAGGGGACGCTCAACATCCGGAAGGTGGTGCGGTCGGACGCGGGCAAGTACCAGTGCATCGTGCGCAACAGCATCGGAGAAAGAAGGATAGAAAGCGCCCTCGTCGTGACAGGTTAATATGCGATCCATCATTTCTCGGGGGTGTATTGGGATGAAAGACGGGTGATTGGGTTCCGGGGGGAGAGGGGGGGGGGTTGATGAGGGTTAAATGGGTTTGGGGATAGTGTCTGTGAGTGCAGGAAATTGAAATTTCCCATTTTGTAAATCGTTATTAACCCTATTCCACGCAAGAGAGAAGTAAATGGAAGTGCGATCGAGTCTAAAACTGGTTTGCAATGTGAAGTAAGTAATCGCTTTAAAAATGAGTGCTGGCGATGAATATGGCGCTATTCCAAAACATCTACTTTGTACCAGTATTTGGCGATGATTTGTTTTAGGATTTAGCCCTTTGTACTCCGTTGACACCGCTCAGGAGACAACATAACGATTTTGTTACATAACGATTTTGTTACATAACGATTTTGTTACATAACGATTTTGTTACATAACGATTTCGTTACATAACGATTTCGTTACATTCGACAACATAACGATGAGGTTGACATTCAGACGACTACATAACGACTCGTTCTTTTGGTTCCCTGTTCTTTAAAATAAACGAGAACAGCATGATCTTGTGTTTAAAAAACAGCGATATTTTTTTCAACTCGTTCTTTTGCAGATCCAAAACAGATTATGTTTCTTTTTTCTATAAGCATAAAAAATTCTAGGGTAAAGAACATAACTATGAATAACTGTTCCGTAGAAAGAACGGAAAACGCAAAGAGTTCTTGGAGTGCAAAGGGTTAATTTACTTTTGAAGTGGAAATAGTAGCATCATTTATTGATTTGGAGCCTGTATTGCATCACAACTGCACAAACGGTTATATTTTGAGTTTTTATACTTAAAAATGCATGTGTAGAATAACGCAGTAATCGTTGTGAACGCACTGCCAAATGGGTTTGTTTGTACCTACTTTAAGGTTTCTGTCGTACTTCAAGTGAAATCTCGCCAAATCACCTCCATATTCTTCTTTCGTCCGTGGCTCTTTGCACTCAGGATATGGCTCTCAGTCACAATGAATAACGACCTGTTCTTTTTCACCTGTTCTTCAAATTCAACGAGATTTGTATGTTCTAGAACATAATAAACGCTTTTAATCGTTAACTTGTTCTTTGTCTAACTTCATTTAAAAGTATGGCATCACCTCGGTATCAACATTTTATTAACCCTAAATTAAAGAGTTCCTTTTTAAAAAAGAACAGGCAAAGGTCGTAACTGTTTGATAAGAAGAACGAAATATCAATCGTTCCCCGAGTATAAAGGGTTAAAATGTTTATTAATTGTCGTAAAATATTATTATTTTCCTGGGTATTTTTGATACAAGATTAAAAAAAATAAAATTCCATATTTTTTTTTTAGTATTCTGTTTATTTTCGCAACTTGCAATTAACTGACCTCAAGTGACAGTAAAACTACTTGCTCTTCCGTTCCTTGTTTTTAAAAACGAACGAATAAAAGTAAAATGTAATTTTTATTGTTAGCTTGTTTTCTATCAATTGAAGATGGGATGAGCATGATAAGGGACAATGAAGAGAACTGCAGAAAAACAGCTTTAAAGTTTATAAGATAGCAGTATAAGATAGTAGTATAAAATAGAATCATAAGATAGCAGTATACGGTAGCAGTATACGATAGTAGTATAAGATTGCAGTATAAGATAGTAGTGTAAGATAGCAATATAAGATAGAATCATAAGAGAGTAGTATAAGATAGCAGTATAAGATTGCAGTATGAGATAGCAGTATAAAGTAGCAGTATAAGATAGCAGTACGATAGCAGCATAAGATAGCAGTATAAGAGCTGTATAATATAGCAGCACGGTAGCAGTATAAGATAGCAGTACGATAGCAGTATAAGGTAGCAGTATAAGATAGCAGTATGAGACAGCAGTATAAGGTAGCAGTATTAGATAGCAGTACGATAGCATAATAAGATTGCAGTATAAGATAGTAGTACGGTAGAAGTATAAGATAGCAGTATAAGACAGCGATATAAGATAGCAGTATAAGGTAGCAGATCAAGATAGCAGTATAAGATAGAATCATAAGATAGCAGCATAAGATAGCAGTATAAGAGCAGTACGATAACAGTACGATAGCAGCATAAGATAGCAGTATAATATAGCAGTACGATAGCAGTATAAGATTGCAGTATAAGGTAGCAGTATAAGGGAGCAGTACAAGATAGCAGTATAAGACAGCAGTACAAGATAGCAGTATAAGACAGCAGTATAAGACAGCAGTATAAGATAGTAGTATAAGATAGTAGTACAAAACAGTCGCATAATATAGCAGTACAAGATAGCAGTACCAGATAGTAGCATAAGATAGCAGTACAAGATAGCATTATAAGATAGCAGTATAAGATATCAGTATAAGATATCAGTATAAGATATCAGTATAAGATAGCAGAATGATAGCAGTATAAGATAGCAGAGTATATAACGTATTTTTTCTACTTCTACCTCGCCCGTCAGCGCCACTGCACGTCACCGTGCTGCCAGCCCACCAGACCCTCAACACGGGACAGGAGGCGACATTCACGTGCAACGTCACCGGCTACACGGTGCACACCATCTCCTGGAAGAAGGACCAGCGACAGGTGGTGGTCTCGAACCGCGTGCAGCTGCTGTCCAGGGAGGTGCTGCACATTGCGTCCCTGAGGAGGGAGGACAGGGGGATGTACCAGTGCTTCGTGTACAACGATCTCGACGGGGCCCAGGGTACATCGGAGTTGAAGATATCTGGTGAGTATTGATGGGATAGTGTATATGTTAAAAATAAGAGAACGGTACAACAAATTGCACGAAATTGGGAATTAAAAATGACATTAATCCTAAAATTAATATGGTTTGAAACTTATAATATTAAAATATTCCTTAAAACTTACAATATCATAATATTCTTTACAACTGATAATATTCTTTAAAACTTATAATATCATAACATTCTTTAAAACTTATAATAACATAATAGGCTTTAAAACTTATAATATCATAATATTCTTTAAAACTTATATCATAATATTCGTTATAACTTATAATGTCATAATATGCTTTAAAACTTATAATATCATAATATTCTTTAAAACTCATAACGTCATAATACGTTTTAAAACATATATCATAATATTGTTTAAAACTTATATCATAATATTCTTTATAACTCATAATGTCATAATATGCTTTAAAACTTATAATATCATAACGTTCTTTAAAACTCTTAATGTCATAATATTCTTTAAAACTTATAATATAATATTCTTTAAAACTCATAACGTCATAATACGCTTTAAAACATATCATAATATTGTTTATAAAACTTATAATATCATAATATTGTTTAAAACTTATATCATAATATTCTTTATAACTCATAATGTCATAATAGGCTTTAAAACTTATAATATAATAATATAGTTTAAAACTTATAATATTATAATATTCTTAACACATAAAGGACCCCCACTGGCCCAGTGGATAAACCCAATCAACTGGAAATCAGAGGATTGCTAGTTCGAACCCATACCATGGAAAGTAGTGAACTTGCGATCGGAGGGTTGCCAGCTTCGCCACAAAAATACTAGAAAGTCATCTAGAGCATCGAACAAAGTATACTGGCGTATAGACGATAAATCTGATCGGGGTTCGAAGTACTGCACCCTATTGAGGTTGCGTTGGGTGCCAGCTGAGGTTTTGTCCTCGTCATCTGACCATGGTTAATATTAGAGTCATTGTTCCCGGGTCTTTTCTTCGAGAAACGCGCCGAGTCGCCAATAGCCCAATGTGCAGCTCCCGTCCGATATTAATTAACATAAATATATTCACATATTGCGCAGCAGAAAGCTATTATTAACGTAAAACATTTTTTCTCCTTACTTTCCCGAGCAGTACAATAACATTAAAGATAATAAACCAACAACCACTCGAAGAAATTAAATCGCTGATCCACCACTGGAAGATGAAAGAATAACTTAATTAGTTAAAAATTCAATTAAGGGGAGTATCAACCTTGTGAAAATGATATGACGGACTTTTTTCCGTGATGTTCAAATTGGTTCTTGAAAAAAATTTAATTAATTTTTTTATTTCATATTTGAGGCACAGTATAATGCTACATTCTTCTATTTGAAATATTAGTTACTTTGAATGTAAATATTTTCAAAAACGTTTTGTGGTTTGAAAAGTAATATGAAAAAATAATTCCTAAATAAAAATTACCAACAAGGTTTAAAAATAAGGTATCGTTGTATATATGACTTAAAAATTTCATATGAAAATACATAAGATAGTTTTATATTCACTACTCCAGAATATATTTTCAACTGTCCTGCGATACTGGCGACTTTACAGGACATGGTGGAATTCCCTTTTCAGGAAGAACTTTATAGTGAAAAGATTGTGGATTTGGCTGGGGCAGTGTTATCAGCCCATGATTAAACTTGACTTTTTTATGGACACAACACCAACCAACCAGGTCATATACAACGATAACTTATTTTTAATATTGCGGGTAACTTTTATTTAGGAAGTATTTTTTCATATTACATTTTATGGCCCAAAATTTTATTGAATATATTTATATTTAAAGTACTTACTGTTTCATAAAGAAGAATATAGCATAATACTGTGTCCCGAATATGAAATAAAAATATTAATTAAATTTCTTTCAAGAGCTAATCTGAACATCAAGGAAACAGCCGTCATGTAATGTTCACAAGGTTTATATTCCCCTTAATTGATATACATACCTAATACATCGTCTATATATCTAAACTTCTATGAACGTTATAACTTTAAACATTCTAATCACCTCAATGTTCCCAAATAACCATTCACTACGTATAACCGCCATATTCACCATAAACATCCACCAAAAGTTCTACAATATTCACCCTAATCTCTTTCCCTTTCAGATGTTCCCCCTTCCCTCATATCAGTATTCCCAGAGCAGACTTCACATTCCGGGTCGTCCATATCCCTCAAGTGCGTCTCTACCGGCAACCCGCTTCCACGAGTCACGTGGTACCTGGACGGCGCCGCCATTGGCCGAGTCGGCCGGGTCACGTTGGGTGATTACGTCACTGAACACTCTCACGTGGTCAGTTTCCTGAACATCAGCGAGACGCGAGTGGACGACGGGGGCGAGTATAAGTGTCACGTGGGTAATGACGTAGGGACGACGTCGCACGGAGCACGTTTGAATGTCTACGGTCCGGTTTTCGTGAGGACTATGCCCAATGTGACCGCCATTTCTGGAGAAGATTTGGTGGTGAGGTGCCCGTATGGAGGATATCCCATTAAGGCTGTCAGGTGGTTCAAGAGTAAGTTTCCAATTAATATTATATTTAATACGAGAGTCCATATTTTGCACTCCAGTGGCAACTCACAGTCACCAAAGTAACGACCTGTTTTTTTCCCCTATTCCTCAAATTAATAGAGAACTACATGTTCTTGAGCTTAAGAAACACTTTTGTTTCGGTAGATTGTTCCTTATCTAACTACATTTAAAAGTATGACATCATTTGAATATCAACATATTTAATATTTTTGGGTATAAACACCTTTATATATATTTGGGTATCAACATATTTAATATATTTAGGTATCAACAGATTTTATATATTTAGATATTAACAGATTTTATATATTTGGGTATAAACATATTTTATATATTCGGGTATCAACATATTAAATATATTTGGGTATAAACAGATTTTATATATTTGGGTATCAACAGATTTTATATATTTGGGTATCATCACATCATATTTGGCCCTAGTGGGAGTATCGGGTATATGAAGTGTCCATCACAGGCACTATGCACTAGAGTATCGCATTAAGGCACCAAAATAACGAATTGTTATTTATCTATGTTCTTGTTCCAAATGAGAGTGCAACATATTCTTTAATTTATAAAGTTATTCTCTCACAAACTTTAAATTTAAATTATTTTTATCATATAAAGCGCCTAGAATGTTATTGTTCTAAACTTTTTTTTTTATATATAATTATCCACCCTATACGAACATAAACACGCTAACGACGAGATTTAACTGTTCCATAAAAAGAACGTAAATACCGAACATGTTCTTCGAGAACAAATTGTTAACTTTCTGGTATGAGAATTAAATATATTAACTGGCGTTTAGGTAATGACTCTCAAAACTGGTTCCAGTTAACAATAAAGTAGTTTGTTGAAGTTGACCAAGCGACTTTTCTAAGATATTCTGAAAAATAATGGAGGGGGAGACATAGGCCCAAGTACATGCGCACAAGTACACAAAGAACTGAAGGACATGCGCACTAGTACACAAAGAACTAAAGGACCTCAGCACAATGCATCTTGGGATACTGTTTACAGTTTCGTTATGCGTAGAACTTGAAAACCGGTCGTAGCGCACGAAAAAACTCATCGACGCAATGCATCTTGGGATACAGATTGCTGCGCAGAACATGTCGGCAACACTTCATATTCTTCCACTTATAGGGCTTCCCCTCTCTCCTCTCTAGGTTAAATGCGAGGTCAAAATCCTCTAAAAGCATATAAATTGCTACAGTGACTTTTCAGCACCCAATCAATTAAAACATACCTGTTGCCATCTATATTCAACAACTACGTACTAACCTATTCACTCATAGCGTAATCGCCGAAATACCACTTTATCCATATGGATATCATACATTTTTACTGTCTATTTCATAACTTTGGAATATCGGATTGAAAGTTGTAGTTTTTGTGTATTAGATGAATCTGTGTGATGCGCATGAAATATATGCTTTCAACTGCAAAACGATATTAATTATTTTATCAAAATGTGTGAGGTCAAATCACGGCGGAAAGAAGAAGGTGGAGGTGATTTGGTGAGATTTCATGGGAAGTTAGATGGCAACCTTAAAGTAAGTACAAACAAACCCAGCTGGCAGTGCGTTTTCAACGGGGACTGAGTTATTCCACACACGATTTTAAATATAGAAACTCAAAAAATAACCGTTGTGCAGTTGTGAGATGCAGTACAAGTTCCAAATCAACAAAGGATGCTATTATTTCCACTTCATAGGTAAATTAAATTATAAAATAAATTATCGCCAAGTACTGGTACAAAGTAGTGCTTTGGAATAGCGCCAAATCCTTCGCCAGTACCTACTTTTTAAACGATTGCTTACTTCGCATTGCAAACCGGTTTTAGACTTGATTGCACCTCCACCTTCTTCTATAATTCGTACGGTCAAATATTCGGGGGATCCAGTTAAAAACAGTCTTTACGATATTTTTCTTGCACTGTAAAAAAAAATGTTTAAAAATGAGTACATCGATGTACAAGTTTTATTTTGAGTACAACTGTATCGTAAATGAGGAATGACGTACTCCAATTTAAGTAATCGTACTTTCGCAAAAAATGAGCAATATGGTTTTTAAAATGGCTAATATCAGCTTCTGTTCAAGCCATCTTAACAAAGCGACCTGGCAAACTTAAAATATTTGTTCAGAATATGGTTTTCCACATTATTTGAAGTCGATTGCTTTAATGGAAACTGAATTATTACGACTCAATTATCTTACTTCCCATTCTTTTGCCACGCCTTTTTAACAATACTTCTGTTTATAACTTATTCGCGTAGATCTCGTAGTACAACGGATATGGCCCTGGACTTCGGTGCGGACGACATCAGGTAGACGGATTGGGTTCGATTCCCGGTAAGTCCTGGTTGAAATTTATTGAAAGTGATTCATGAAGGCAGCCTATGTAGGCAAGAAACTGCTCTTTTTATTCATTTTTACTCATTTTTGAGTACATGTCTTTTTCAAAATGAAACTTATGTATTCGGTGATATGATAAGAATCGAACGTAAATAAAAATGAGTATATTTTACTTATTTTTAAGTACCAATTTTTAACGGTGCAGCAATCGGAGGGTTTTAATTTGGCTGTCATGTAATGATTGATATTTTTCCTATCGGTGGCAACATGAAAAATGTAACAAACCTTAAAAGAATGCATCTGTGGAAAGTGAATAAAAAATATCGTCGAAACTAAAAACGAAAAGTAGGTGAAATGAACGAAAAAAACGCAAAATTTGAAACTCTTCTCTATTCCTTTTAACACATAAAAAAAAATCCACAAAAAACAAAAAAAAAATCAATGTCGGAATAAGAAAGAATAGAACAGATATTGACGAACAAATAAAAAAAAATTCCCGCCAAATAGAAAATTGTTTTTTTTCGAAAAAATAGAACAACAAAAAAAATGACCCAAAATAAAAAGCGCGCGACATTCACCTCAAAAGAAGAAAGTGCAAAATCCCAAAATAACGGTTTTTGGAGAAAAAGATAAGAACGGAATATAAAAGCAAATGGACTCTACAAAAAAAATGGTAATATATTAAACAAAATGGAATAAACAAAAGTGTAGAATATGTATTTTGCCGTAGAAATCATTTGCTTAAAAGGCTCCGAGACGAACCGTTGGATGTCTAATAGAAAAACTTCCTTCGACTAACCAGAAACAGAAAAAAATAACTCACAACAGGGAAATAGGATGTAGCAATGTCTCATAGAAGTACATTTCTTTTTAAAGTTCCTTTGTTGTTATGACAACGGGAATTGCGAAGCATTGTTGTGAAAAAGACCAATCGTGGAGTTGTTCTATTTCGTCGATTGGCTTTGTGAATGTTTTGGGTAATATGTTTCGGTTATTGCTCGCTACAGACCCATGTGTAGCAGGGTGAAAAGCTGTTTTTCACCGACTGAACAGCGCGCCAACCAAAATTTTAAAATAAAACCGCCAAAAACTTTAAATTAAAACCGCCAAATCGCGCGCCAAGGAATGAGAAATCAATTCGAATGTTATGTATTTTTTTTATGTATGTTCAAGTAGGATTTCGGTTCTAATTTAAATATTTTAACTTTTTTTTTGGTTGGATAGGGGATGATTTCAATTGGGAGCCATTTGAAAAAAAAATATTTGGTTATCCGGCATTTAACTATCCGGGATTCTCAATTAACCGGACCATTTGAAAAAAAAATATTGTCCGATGTCGAAAATTCTTCGTTTTTGGATAGAAAAAATCAACTTTGGCAAAATTTGCCCACAAAAAAAATTTGTAAGAAAAAATGCAAACAAATCCGAAAATTGTCAGGAATTTGGCAAGATATTTTTTAAAGTTTCTTCATGCAACAATTCTTTTAAACACATTTTTTTATAAAACAAATCGTTGATATTTATAATATGAACGTACGACTTCAGGAAATTCTCTATCTTTTGAAACTCCGCTAGTTCAGATTCGTCACGTGTAAGATGTGTAAAAGATATCAATATTATAGAATAATATATATGATGATTATAATCTATAAATCATTTAATAAACCAGACAATACATTGAAGAAGATTCTAAAACTCTAAACAAAAGAAGTTGATACTTATAAGTAAATACTTATTCCACTTGGCGCATTCGACTTTGGCGAAACAATTTCTTGCCTCGCCAATGACCAAAAAACCAGAATATATTACCCAAAACAATAACGGCGAAACCATCCGCCAAAATAGCTTCACAGTACGCTGTTGAAAATAAGTACTCAATAATAAGTAAAATGTACTCATTTTTAAGTACATTCGATGCTTATCATAGCTCCGAATCATAATTTTCATTTTTGAAAAAGACATGAACTCGAAAATGAGTACAATGAGTAAAAATGAATAAAAAGAGGAGATGCTTGCAAACATAGGCTGCCTTCATAAATCCCCAGCAAAAAAAAGTCAGCATAAAACCTTCATAAAAATTTTGAAATTGAAGGTTTTATGCAGGAAAACAGCAGTTTTTTTGAGGATCTTTAAAATTAAAGGTTTTTGTTTCAATGTCCTTCATAAAAACTGCAAAAAAACCTTCATAAAAACCTACAAAAAAACCTTCGATTTTTAATCATGAAGGGAAAATGCAGATATTTTAAAGGTTTTATGCAGGAAAATTAAAAACTTTAAAAAAAAACTGCAGTTTTTTGTTTCAGTATCCTTTATAAAACCTTCAAAAAACCTGCAATTTGACAATTTTGATGAAGGTTTCATGCTGACTTTTTTTTCTGGGTCACTTTCAATAAATATCGACAATGATAACCTAGACTTATCGGGAAACGAACCCATATTTTCAATCACCGCATGCCAATGCCTTATCCGTTGTACTACCAGGGCGACGTGAAGAAGTTATAAACAGAAGTAATGTTAAAAATGTGTGCCAAAAAAAAAATGGAAAGTATGATAATTGAGTTGTAATAACTCCGTTTCCATTTAAGCGATCGATATCAAATGATGTGGAAAACCATTTTCTGAACAACTATTTTAAGTTTGTCAGATAGCTTCGTTAAGATGGCATTGAACGGAAGCTGAGATGAGCGATATTAAATCACACTGCTCATTTTTGAGAAAGTACGATTACTTAAATTTGAGTACGTCATCACTCATTTACGATGCAATGTAAAAATGATGTTGTAAAGAAGTTAAATGCAGAATTCATCTTAAAATGGTGTGCCAAAAGAATTTTAAGTAAGATAATTGAATTGTAATAACTCGGTTTCTATTGAAGCAATCAACATCAAATAATGAGGAAAACCATCTTCTGAACAACTATTTTAAGTTTCTCAGGTCGCTTTGTTAGGATGGGTTGAACAGAAGCTGAGATGAGCGATATTAAATCACACTGCTCATTTTTGAGAAAGTACAGTTGCTTAAATTTGAGTACGTCATTTGTACTCAAAGAAAAACGAGTATGATCAGGTGCTCATATTTAAGTATTTTGTTCTTACAGTGTGTGACTCCGTCTTTGGCCTCTTCCCCCCCCCCCCCCTCCAAAAAAAAACACTAAACAATATCCCTAATGTACTTAAATTTGAGTACGGCTTTTGTACTCAAAGAAAAACGAGTATGATCAGGTGCTCATATTTAAGTATTTTGTTCTTACAGTGTGCGACTCCATCTTTGGCCTCCCCCTCCCCCCTCCAAAAAAACCCCACTAAACAATATCCCTAATGTCGTATTAACAACAAGGGAACTTTATAAAAGAAAAAGGGAAAAAATGCGACATTCACATTCTTGTTGTGAGATATTCCCTTCCAGTTTTTCCCTAACTCGTGTCCGCGAGCCTTTTAAGCAAATGATTTCATCGCCAAAATGCATATTCCACAGTTTTTGCGTTTATTGTATTCTTAATAATTTACAAATTATTTTTTGGGGGGAATTTGGAGTCTATTTCTATTGTATTCTGTTCTTATCCTAGTAACAAAATAGTTATTTTAGAATTTGTTACTTTCTTTGAAGTGGATGTTGTACACCTTTTATTTTCGGCCATTGTTCTATTTTCGCGGAAAACGATTTTCTCTTTGGCAGGAGATTTTTTTTTTTATTTGTTTATCACAATTTATGCCCTACCCTTTCCTTTTCGTAAATTGAATTTTTTTAAAGCTTTTTTGTGTGTTTTTGGAAGTTAAAGGAAATCTTCAATTTTGTTTTTCGTTCATTTTCTGCTAGTTTTTGTGTTAGATTCCCATATTTTATGCATGTATAACTTTTTTTATCTACTTTGTCCTTTGTTTACCAAGTGTAAACTTTTATTTCTTTTATTGTCGCTGTAGAAGCTAAAAATTCATCAAACCCCTGATGTTCTTTTGAAAAGTTTTCATTTGTCGTGGTGATTTTGATTTGAAACGTCTGTAACAAAATGAGATCGTCCGGGATTGAACCCGGGACCTTTCGCTTGCTAGCCCAATACTCTACCGGTCGGGGTAAAGTAATGGGTATATGAATTGACGTCATTCAGTTCAGTCAGTTTAGGTATTTTACTAAAACCGCATGTAACTAAAACATGTAGCACTAATGTCGTTTATACACTATTAAAAATAGGTATTCAAAAAAAAGTTAAATGTACTCATTTTTGATTACATGCGATTCTTATCATGCCCTGCAAAAAAATTCAGCATAAAACCTTCATCAACATTTTGAAATTGAAGGTTTTATGAAGGAAAACTGCAGTTTTTTTGAAGATCTATAAATTTAAAGGTTTTTGTTTCAATATCCTTCATAAAAAATGCAAACAAACTTCATAAAAACCTGCAAAAAACCTTCAATTTTTAATCATAAAGAGAAAATGCAGATATTTTAAAGGTTTTATGCAGGAAAATTAAAAACTTCAAAAAAACTGCAGTTTTTTTGTTTCAATATCCTTTATAAAACCTTCAAAAAACCTTCAATTTGACAATTTTGATGAAGGTTCCATGCTGACTTTTTTTGCTGGGTGGCTCAGAATACATAAGTTTAAATTTTGAAAAAACATGTATTCAAAAATCTACATACGGTGCCTAAATAAATCACTTTAAATAAATATCGACAATTACAACCAAGACTTACCGAAAATCGTTCTCAGGTCTTTAGGGATCACAGCCCAGCGCATTTTCCCTTGTACTACCATGGCGACGTGAAGAAGTTATAAACAGAATTAATGTTAAAAAGGTGTACCAAAAGAATAGGAAGTAAAATTCTGCAGTTGTAATAACTCAGTTTCCATTTAAGTAATCGACATCAAATGATGTTGAAAACCATCTTCTAAACAACTATTTTAAGATTATCAGGTCGCTTTGTTAAGATGGCTTGAATAGAGGCTGAGATTACCAATATTAAATCACACGGCTCATTTTTGCGAAAGTACGTTTGCTTAAATTTGAGTACGTCATCACTCATTTACGATGCAATTGTACTCAAATAAAAACGAGTAGGTTCAGGTACTTATTTTTAAGTAACTTATTTTTACAGTGTGGCATAGAAAGTCTCATGCTGCCAGATAGAAGAATGTCAAACCGGCAATAGCCCAATTGCGGCCGAAGGTAGCCGGGTTTATCATATTCTCAAAGAAGAAAATATTTGTTTATCTCCCAGACAAAAGGTTGCCATTGGCCGCAATTGGAACTTTCCGGTCAAACCTCGCTCAGGAACTTTGAAACTCGAAGAACGGATGTTTATATTTGCTAAAATCGCTTGAAACTCGGTTGATTACAATTCCTATTCGTACACTTTATTTAATTTATAAATGAATGATTTTTAATTAATCTACTCTTAATAACCAAATAGAGTGCATTATTTTTTTATTATTATCTACAAAAACTACCATTCAATCCGATTAATTTAATCAAAGTCACTCTAAGTTGTTGTTTTTACCTTTAGAAATGAATCCTAAAACCGTTTTTTTTGTGTATAAAATTAGATTCCCCAACTGTTGCTTTAATGTGTTGCTTTCATTCTAAAAACTTCAAATGAACAAATTAAAACTATCAACTTTTATTGAAGTTTCTAATTAAAAACGAGAAAATTCTTTTTTTTTCAAATCCGGCTTTTAAAACTCAATTATCGTTCTTTTAAAAAGACTAAATTTGAATATTTTAACTAATCCTACTGCTGCTATGAGATCCGGAGATTTCAATTAAATTAGTAATTTTGGTTTCATCTATTTCTGCAATTAAGATTTTTTTTTTTTAAATACTTTTTTTAAAGTGTTTTAGATTTTGGAAATGTTTTATTTACGCTAAAAAGATAATTAAATATGCAAATATTTTATTGAGTTGATTCTGTTCTATTTTGCTCGCGATATTTGAATTAAAAAGTCGGTCTATTCATCGCATTTGTTATTTCTGTTTCACTTGTAAACCAATACGGTTTCACTGTTAATTTAATTTAAATGTTATATTATTATAATGCAATTCTATTTAAGTGGATTTTTTATAAAAATTTTGCCGGATTGATTTTCATTTAAAGCATAATTATTTAATCCGTCAAACATCTACAAAAAAAAAAGTTCAAATATGGATTCTCAGCATGTATGTAACGATCTGTTAATCGGTGGATTGTCAGATACGTTTATTTCGTTTCAAAAATAATCCGCCATGTAAAACATATTGGTTTACATTAAATCTGTCGTGGTCCTGGCGACCTCACGCCTATATCAGATGCTTCTAGTACCAACTCAAGTGGATAATATTTTTCAAATGAACTGTCAACAAAAGAATATATTTCGATTTAAAAATGGCATCCATTTACTTGTTTTATTCGAATTTAAATATGTTTTTAATTAAATAAATTATCGTCTGCGGAACAAATTAAAAATAAAGTAAATACATCTTGGGTGCATGAATCAAAATATAACCAAGAATAATATTAAAAGGTATTCAATTTCGAAGGAAATAAATTATATATAGTTGATTTTTCAAAATGGCGAATGGCGGATTACAGCTTGCTTTTAGAAAGTAAAACGATCCATTAATAATACAGTAGACGCTCGTTTTTACGAACTCGTAGGGAACAACCAAATTGTTCGTAAAATCGAAAGTTCGTAAAATAGAATATCATAAGAAGTAGTTAAATTGTATGCTTATTTTTATTAAACTGTCTTATTTTTATAAATAAAGCATTATTTAGAGATTATATTAGGAAATAAAGTTATATATAGTTATTCAATATAAGAAACAATTGTAAAATAAAATAGCTAAATAAAAAATAATAAGTATAGCTTTATTGATGAAAAATCAAGCATCAGAATAATCGCTAGTTTTTCTGTCTTAAAAGAACATTTTGGAAAATACATCAATCTGCCGCTCTCCAATAACATGCCTGCTACCCACCTGCTGTTGGCTCCTGTAATTTTTCTCAGAATGGCCTTGAAATGTTTGTATGTGTTGCTTTGTTACTCCCTAAAGAGATGAGCTTTTAAACTTTATCTGATGTCAGGTAAACGCTAGCGAAGTGTGAAAATTAGTTCGCAAAAAAGAGATTTTTCAAAATTTTAGTTCGTAAATGGGAATTAAAAATATCATTATGCCTATGAGACCCTGTTCGGGACCAGACACTAGTTCGTAAAATCGTGAGTGTTCGTAAATTAGAGGTTCGTAAAAATGAGCGTCTACTGTAGAACGTATTGAGTTTTAAGATTGTTATTTATTCTATTTTATTCAAGTTACTAATTTAATTTAAACTTTGTTCTAGAAATGCTTTTTATACTACAAATTCCCTAATTTCCGCAGGTTACCGATTTTATTCATCTATGAATCGTTGTAAGTTAGCCTAAAAAATAATATTATTAAAAATATTTATAAACTTCATAATTAAATAAGAACATACCATTATGTTTCTAGTAAATAAGTACATAGTTTAAAAAAAAATTGTATTTTTACAAAAAAAAATTTCATAAGAAATTGGACTTTGACGTCAAAAATCGAGTTTTTAAGTCCCATTGTCTCCCACCTTAACCTATATAAGATTAACATATTAAAGATTAAATTTAAAATAGATTTAATATTTCAAAATTGTCCTTCTGTTTAGTTCTAAGATTTTTGTTTCCTCTTTGTAAATAAATATTTCCTAAAATTCAATGCAAAAGAAAGGGTATATTAAGATTGTGTTATATTTTAAAATATTATGTTACTTTAAAAAATTTAGTCGGAAATAAAAAGTTATTATAATAGCTATCTTTTTTTCGAATTTAAATCTAAAAGTTATACTTAATTGTTTATGTACTAAATGATAAATAGCGTATTTCTACATTTTCAAAATATATGATAATTATTGTTTATAAAAAAATTATAATTTTTTAATCATATTAATTATTACAAATTTATATTTGAAGAAAAATATATGTATCTTATAAAACAAAATATCTTAATCGCTTTTATTTAAATATATATATTACATTTCTCAATAATGCAGGTATTTTTATTACTGTTTTACAAAATTACGCAAATATAAATTCCAAATAAACTTATAAACTCATTGAAATGTAAAATCACAGTTAATAGAGACTAAATGATAAATAATCCGTTGACTTTTCTCAATAAAAAAAAACAAGTATCAAGAATTTTCCGTTAAACTGTATATTAATTGTTAATGAGCTAAATCATCGCGTGTTTTTTTTATTCACAAACAATAACTTAAACAAAAAATCCCCTTAAATTCCACTGATACCTTTTAGCTTTAAAATATTCAAGAATATTTTATTATTTATCTCTAAACGACCGCGCAATCGTTTGTTCTTAACGTATCCTCTTCGAATCTTGGCTATTAATTCCCGCAAAAAGAAATATTACGTGAATTTGGCGTGATTTTTTCCCCGCTACGGAATGGCGAAAAAACCGCCAACGAAAATTAAATATTTCGGTTTGCACATGCACAAGCTTTCTAGAATCATTTTTCACTCTATACATTAATCAAGACTATGTAAAAGAATTTCCCCCACATTTGTTCAGCCGCATATAAAACAAATGAATCCTCCTGAAAAAAAGATTAACTTTAAAATACACCATAAATTTGTCAAAAAAGATCCAGAATTTATTTAAGCAAAAAATAAAAAGTAATTTACAGTAGGACACAGTGTTAAAGTCGAAATCGTTTGAATTCTTTTTTTCTTTTAAATGGCATTTATTGCATGACGTGTCTTTAAATTTCTTATATTGATTTCCCCAGTGTAATCTTTAATTTCAAAAGTGCTTCTTCAAAGAACGTTCCATTTTAGAATATTGTTTTTAAAAAGAAGTTTAAATTAAACAGTTGGCAACATTTTTCACTTTTTGGTAGGAATCTGACAGGGTTTTTTATGAGCTTTACTATTAATCAGGTTTTTTTTTTTTGCTTGTAAAATCTCTGGGATTCTGTTTAGCGGGATTTTGTTTAAATATTTAATACGTTTTAGTTTTTGCGTACTGCATTTTTATTTTTACATATTGGTAAAGTGAACACGTTTATTCTATTTTTTTTTATAAAGATCCCATCGCAGAAATGAATTATTGTATTTTAGAACTAGATTTCAAGTGGTTTTGTTCTTTAATACAAGAACAAAGGTTTTAAATGCATAAGAAAATTGGATTTTGTTTTATTTTATTGGTACCCGCTGTCAATTTCGCGCCATTCGCATAAATTTCCACTTAAAACTTTAATAGAAGAAATTCCGGTGTTGTTAAAAATGGGTTTACATGTTTTTGATTTTATTATTAGAACATTTGTTCATATTTCAAAAAAGATTATTGTTTGCTGTCAAAAAATGAAATTTATTCAAAAGTAATGTTCCGAAATAAAAAACATTTTCTTTTTATAATATTCGCTTCTTTTAAAAACTCTTATTTTTGTATTATATAAACTTAACAGCCTATTTCAACTAATTATATAACAATTAAATTTTTAATTTTTATTAATTTAAATTATACAACAAAATAGTTATATTTATCAGTAGCATTGATTTCAATAGATATT